>JAWZYV010009918.1:0-423342 GCA_038373885.1 Cheiracanthium punctorium | reverse complement strand
CAATTGTGAGGGGGAATGAGCTTTGCAATACTAATAATAGTAAAAATATAATTATTAAATTTATTCTAACAAAACTAAATAAAAATTAATTTTAATCACAGTTATATATAGCGAATATTTTACATTTTAAGAAATTAGTTTAAAATAATTTTTAACCAGTTTCCTTAAAAAAGGGATTTTTAGCAATTGGAAAGAAAAATTTAAATTTGTTTAAAAACATGACACTTATACTAAAATTTTATTTAAAAGTTTTTTTTAAGGAAGTTTTCTTTTAAATTGACTTATTAATAACATTATTTAATTCTGAAAAAAAATGTCTAAAATAATAGTAGTAATATTTCAATTAAATATTTTCAATAATAAAAATATTTTTATGTAAATATTTATACTTATAAAATCATTTATTTTTAAGAATTATTATTCAAAACCAAAGAGTTAACAAGATAAATTACCATGAATCAGAATAAACTCTTGCACTTATAAAAAGAAAGCCAGTAATAATAAGCCATAACTAATTACGAATCAGACTGAAGGTGATAATATATTACAGAGAACGTGCATGTTAAATCTGTAGAGTATTATATTCTTTTTTTAGGGCTGCCTGTTAGGTGAGAGATGGTATTTAAAATTTTCGAAACTGCTATAATTTGTTACGGAATGACTAGTTCTGGACTATGCCCTAAGAATACAAACAAATTGAACAATCAGTTAATTAAATTAGTAATTCAGTAATTAAATTATTTCTTTTTTATATTATTTTCAATCGAATATATCAGCTTACCTTTAAGATTTCAGTTAATCTGAGGCATATGACTTTAATCTTTTGAATATTTTGATACTAGTTTGAATGTTTTATTGTCATTTATATATAATTCATCACTATTTAGAAGTCCCACAAAACTAGGAAAAAAAATGATTTAAATATTTTAGAGAAAAAATCAAATTATTACGATTTTAAGTTTCATTAAAATTTAAACTTATAAATCAGACAACTGTCTTTGGAAAATTACCTGAATGTCAATTTTTAATAGAAATAAATACAAAATACATGAATGTATCTCTGCTTACGCCCTTTTGGGCGCCCACTCCTTCCTTAGATATTTATTTCACGCCCCCCCCCCCCCACTCATCTAAAGAAAAAACACCTTCAATATTGTGAGCTTTTTCCGACCACCTATGGGTACATATCTACATTTTAATAAAATTTAAACTTTAAATTCATTAGTACTCATTTAATGGTGATTGACTGTCATATGTAAGATAAGAGATGGTACTCAAAAGTGTAGGATACCTTATTTCGAAACGACTCCCCTTTTATTTTATTGTATTGCAGTATGATCAGCGATCCTTGTTCTTGTTTAGCAAAACAATTAATTAGTTAATTTGATATATTGGTAATTGTATAATATCTTTTTTTTCTGAAGAAGTATATGTGCGTGGAAAAATGGAGGAGGATATCTTAGTCCGTTCTCATAATGGCTGCACTGTACAAGTACATAACCGATAGCACTTATACAAAACAGATCATGCTGTACTTTTATGAATATTTCGCAGTGCCAAATTATCTTTGGTCATTTGATAATAAAATGAATGTATGCATTGTATTGTATTGTGTATTTAAGGCAAGCATTACCCATGGAGTATCTTCTTAGGGGGATGTCTCGGGCGGGGCACTTTCTAAGGGGTTCAAACGCGTATTCACGTGACATCCGGAGAAAACCGCCCAAAGCTCCAGAACGTTAGATCGACAGCTTCTCGGTAGGCCAGAACTCTGAAATGAATAGTGACAATATTGATGATACTGAATTCTCAGGATCAATTTTTGATCTTATAAATGTATAAATAGAACAAATGAAATGATAATTACTTAAACGAAAGTGCTGCAAAATATATAAAATAACGCCACTGTTTATTTAGTATTTTGCTTAATATTCTTTAAATATGACAATTTATCTAATAGAATACTTACTCATTTTACCACCACGTCCAAGGGCAAAGTGTTTATAAAACTTAAAGAAGAAAAATGTTATGGGAATGTGTTGTATTAGAGGAAACGTTTTTTAAATTTATTTAAATGTGTACAACTGCACTTGCAACTAGCGTAATGTTGAGTGACTAAAAAAATTTTAAATCTAAAATGTATTATTCTGATAACTATTTAAAATTAAAAATAATTCATTTTATGACCTGACCCTTTTTACTTCCTTGTACGTAGTATAAGGAAGTAATGTGATCCCGAAAAATTTTGGGGGCCAAATTTCGACATAAAAACCGATTTTGACTACCTCTAAATTGAATTTTAAAATTTTTTTCGATGCATCTCATCGTAGGCTAGCATGCACGATCATATTAACGCGTCTGCAACTCATTTTGACCAGTGGCGAGTCTACTGTGGCCAGTTTTTCCATGCCGTCTGTACGTACGTACGTACGTATGTACGTACGTATGTACGTACGTACGTACGTACGTACGTATGTATGTAACTCGCATATCTCAAAAACTATTGGTCGTAGAATGTTGAGATTTGATATTTAGGATTGTTCTATGATCTAGTTGTGCACCTCCCCTTTTGGTGGCAATCGAATGAATAGTTTATGTACAGGACCGCCCAAAAGATTCGAAATACATTACGCTCTATGGGCCCAAATTCATTAAACTCGCCTAACTCAAAAGCTATTAGGCGTAGAATGTCGAAACTTCATATTTTGGATAGTTGTAACATCTAGTTGTGCACCTCCCCTTTTGGTTCCATTCGACTGGATAGTTTATCTACAGGACTGCCCAAAACATTCGAAATACATTACACTCAATGGGCCGAAATTCATTAAACTCGCATATCTCAAAAACTGTTAGGCGTTGAATGTTGAAACTTTATATTTAGGATTGTTGTAACATCTAGTTGTGTACCTCCCCTTTCTGTTCCATTCGACTGAATAGTTTATCTACAGGACCGCCCAAAAGATTCGAAATACATTACGCTCTATGGGCCGAAATTCATCAAAGCGTTTTTTAGAGGTATTGGGCTATTTCAAACGACTCAGAAGTGATATATGCTGTAAAGAGTTAGAAAATGAATTTCTCTATTAAAAAAAGTGTCTTTATCATTTATAGTTCTGCTACAGGAACACTCAAAAGATTTCCAATACATTACGGTCAATAGCAATTTTAGGGGCATTCATCCATTTCAAGCACAATACCGTCCTACCACATAAGTTAGGTAATGGTCCGACCACGGTCACGTGCCTCCCTCAAGAACTATGCCAAAAGTCGCCAAGCTTGGCGACTTTTGGTGTACGTGTGTGCATATTTAACTCTCAAATCTCAAAAACTATTATGAAATTTCATATATAAGAATGTTGTAACATCTAGTTGTGCATCTCGATTTTTGGTTCCAATCTACTGGAGAGTTTATTTACAGGACCACCGAAAAGAATTTCAGTACCTTAATGTCTATGGACATCTTCATTATAATACAACTGTAGACAGTCATTGTTTGGTACATGCCCAAAATCTCGCCGTCTGTCCTCGACCTTGGCGAGTTTTGGCGAAATATCGCCAAATTTGGCGATAGTCAGTCATTTCGTCCATGCCCAAAGTATCGCCATTTGTCATCGTTCTTGGCGAGTTTTGGCGAAATATCGCCAAATTTGGCGATAATCTGTCATTGTTTGGTTTATGCTTAAAATCTCGCCAAATGTCGTCGACATTGACGAGTTTCGCCGAAATATCGCCAAATTTGGCGCCAAAAATTATTTCCTATTTTGTATAACTCTAAAACTTTAACCCGTAGATTTTTTAACTTTGTATTTAGAACTATTGTAATATCTAACTGTTTTCAATATCTTTTTTGACAGCATTCGACTGAGAATTTATTTACATGGTGAGCCAAATGACTTTGAATACATTGAGGTGTATAGATGCATTCAATTTATTGAAGGTCTGTGCTCACTGACTACTTTGGCTATCCCCAAAATCTCGCCGACTATCTCAAGTTTGTCGGCTTTTGGTGAAATATCGCCAAATAAAGTGTCAGAAGGAAATCTTTCAAATTGAACTCAGCTTGGCGATATCGAAATATTTGGCTAGAAATTGCTAAACCTTACTATTATTGATATTTTATCTCTTTCTAACAAATAAATTTAGAGGAAGTGCGTCGAAAATATTTTTGATCTAATGGACGTGCAAGGAAGTCATGTGTTGGACACATCAGATTTTTTTACTTCCTTGTACGTAGTATAAGGAAGTAATGTGATCCCGAAAAATTTTGGGGGCCAAATTTCGACATAAAAACCGATTTTGACTACCTCTAAATTGAATTTTAAAAATTTTTTCGATGCATCTCATCGTAGGCTAGCATGCACGATCATATTAACGCGTCTGCAACTCATTTTGACCAGTGGCGAGTCTACTGTGGCCAGTTTTTCCATGCCGTCTGTACGTACGTACGTACGTATGTATGTAACTCGCATATCTCAAAAACTATTGGTCGTAGAATGTTGAGATTTGATATTTAGGATTGTTCTATGATCTAGTTGTGCACCTCCCCTTTTGGTGGCAATCGAATGAATAGTTTATGTACAGGACCGCCCAAAAGATTCGAAATACATTACGCTCTATGGGCCCAAATTCATTAAACTCGCCTAACTCAAAAGCTATTAGGCGTAGAATGTCGAAACTTCATATTTTGGATAGTTGTAACATCTAGTTGTGCACCTCCCCTTTTGGTTCCATTCGACTGGATAGTTTATCTACAGGACTGCCCAAAACATTCGAAATACATTACACTCAATGGGCCGAAATTCATTAAACTCGCATATCTCAAAAACTGTTAGGCGTTGAATGTTGAAACTTTATATTTAGGATTGTTGTAACATCTAGTTGTGTACCTCCCCTTTCTGTTCCATTCGACTGAATAGTTTATCTACAGGACCGCCCAAAAGATTCGAAATACATTACGCTCTATGGGCCGAAATTCATCAAAGCGTTTTTTAGAGGTATTGGGCTATTTCAAACGACTCAGAAGTGATATATGCTGTAAAGAGTTAGAAAATGAATTTCTCTATTAAAAAAAGTGTCTTTATCATTTATAGTTCTGCTACAGGAACACTCAAAAGATTTCCAATACATTACGGTCAATAGCAATTTTAGGGGCATTCATCCATTTCAAGCACAATACCGTCCTACCACATAAGTTAGGTAATGGTCCGACCACGGTCACGTGCCTCCCTCAAGAACTATGCCAAAAGTCGCCAAGCTTGGCGACTTTTGGTGTACGTGTGTGCATATTTAACTCTCAAATCTCAAAAACTATTATGAAATTTCATATATAAGAATGTTGTAACATCTAGTTGTGCATCTCGATTTTTGGTTCCAATCTACTGGAGAGTTTATTTACAGGACCACCGAAAAGAATTTCAGTACCTTAATGTCTATGGACATCTTCATTATAATACAACTGTAGACAGTCATTGTTTGGTACATGCCCAAAATCTCGCCGTCTGTCCTCGACCTTGGCGAGTTTTGGCGAAATATCGCCAAATTTGGCGATAGTCAGTCATTTCGTCCATGCCCAAAGTATCGCCATTTGTCATCGTTCTTGGCGAGTTTTGGCGAAATATCGCCAAATTTGGCGATAATCTGTCATTGTTTGGTTTATGCTTAAAATCTCGCCAAATGTCGTCGACATTGACGAGTTTCGCCGAAATATCGCCAAATTTGGCGCCAAAAATTATTTCCTATTTTGTATAACTCTAAAACTTTAACCCGTAGATTTTTTAACTTTGTATTTAGAACTATTGTAATATCTAACTGTTTTCAATATCTTTTTTGACAGCATTCGACTGAGAATTTATTTACATGGTGAGCCAAATGACTTTGAATACATTGAGGTGTATAGATGCATTCAATTTATTGAAGGTCTGTGCTCACTGACTACTTTGGCTATCCCCAAAATCTCGCCGACTATCTCAAGTTTGTCGGCTTTTGGTGAAATATCGCCAAATAAAGTGTCAGAAGGAAATCTTTCAAATTGAACTCAGCTTGGCGATATCGAAATATTTGGCTAGAAATTGCTAAACCTTACTATTATTGATATTTTATCTCTTTCTAACAAATAAATTTAGAGGAAGTGCGTCGAAAATATTTTTGATCTAATGGACGTGCAAGGAAGTCATGTGTTGGACACATCAGATTTTTTTACTTCCTTGTACGTAGTATAAGGAAGTAATGTGATCCCGAAAAATTTTGGGGGCCAAATTTCGACATAAAAACCGATTTTGACTATTTCTAAATTGAATTTTAAAAATTTTTTCGATGCATCTCATCGTAGGCTAGCATGCACGATCATATTAACGCGTCTGCAACTCATTTTGACCAGTGGCGAGTCTACTGTGGCCAGTTTTTCCATGCCGTCTGTACGTACGTACGTACGTATGTATGTAACTCGCATATCTCAAAAACTATTGGTCGTAGAATGTTGAGATTTGATATTTAGGATTGTTCTATGATCTAGTTGTGCACCTCCCCTTTTGGTGGCAATCGAATGAATAGTTTATGTACAGGACCGCCCAAAAGATTCGAAATACATTACGCTCTATGGGCCCAAATTCATTAAACTCGCCTAACTCAAAAGCTATTAGGCGTAGAATGTCGAAACTTCATATTTTGGATAGTTGTAACATCTAGTTGTGCACCTCCCCTTTTGGTTCCATTCGACTGGATAGTTTATCTACAGGACTGCCCAAAACATTCGAAATACATTACACTCAATGGGCCGAAATTCATTAAACTCGCATATCTCAAAAACTGTTAGGCGTTGAATGTTGAAACTTTATATTTAGGATTGTTGTAACATCTAGTTGTGTACCTCCCCTTTCTGTTCCATTCGACTGAATAGTTTATCTACAGGACCGCCCAAAAGATTCGAAATACATTACGCTCTATGGGCCGAAATTCATCAAAGCGTTTTTTAGAGGTATTGGGCTATTTCAAACGACTCAGAAGTGATATATGCTGTAAAGAGTTAGAAAATGAATTTCTCTATTAAAAAAAGTGTCTTTATCATTTATAGTTCTGCTACAGGAACACTCAAAAGATTTCCAATACATTACGGTCAATAGCAATTTTAGGGGCATTCATCCATTTCAAGCACAATACCGTCCTACCACATAAGTTAGGTAATGGTCCGACCACGGTCACGTGCCTCCCTCAAGAACTATGCCAAAAGTCGCCAAGCTTGGCGACTTTTGGTGTACGTGTGTGCATATTTAACTCTCAAATCTCAAAAACTATTATGAAATTTCATATATAAGAATGTTGTAACATCTAGTTGTGCATCTCGATTTTTGGTTCCAATCTACTGGAGAGTTTATTTACAGGACCACCGAAAAGAATTTCAGTACCTTAATGTCTATGGACATCTTCATTATAATACAACTGTAGACAGTCATTGTTTGGTACATGCCCAAAATCTCGCCGTCTGTCCTCGACCTTGGCGAGTTTTGGCGAAATATCGCCAAATTTGGCGATAGTCAGTCATTTCGTCCATGCCCAAAGTATCGCCATTTGTCATCGTTCTTGGCGAGTTTTGGCGAAATATCGCCAAATTTGGCGATAATCTGTCATTGTTTGGTTTATGCTTAAAATCTCGCCAAATGTCGTCGACATTGACGAGTTTCGCCGAAATATCGCCAAATTTGGCGCCAAAAATTATTTCCTATTTTGTATAACTCTAAAACTTTAACCCGTAGATTTTTTAACTTTGTATTTAGAACTATTGTAATATCTAACTGTTTTCAATATCTTTTTTGACAGCATTCAATTGAGAATTTATTTACATGGTGAGCCAAATGACTTTGAATACATTGAGGTGTATAGATGCATTCAATTTATTGAAGGTCTGTGCTCACTGACTACTTTGGCTATCCCCAAAATCTCGCCGACTATCTCAAGTTTGTCGGCTTTTGGTGAAATATCGCCAAATAAAGTGTCAGAAGGAAATCTTTCAAATTGAACTCAGCTTGGCGATATCGAAATATTTGGCTAGAAATTGCTAAACCTTACTATTATTGATATTTTATCTCTTTCTAACAAATAAATTTAGAGGAAGTGCGTCGAAAATATTTTTGATCTAATGGACGTGCAAGGAAGTCATGTGTTGGACACATCAGATTTTTTTACTTTGTTAAACCTGACACCAGTTTGTTCAATTAAATAAGTGCAAAAATATTATCTGCTTAGCACCCAAAAGGCAACTGTGAAAATTATATTTGAGCTATGTTACAGTAATCCAAGAACATTTACACATGGACATGGTTGAAAAAAAAATGAAATGCATATAAATTAATAAGTTAATTCATATCGCTTTTATTTTAGATTTTCTTTTTCCAATGTTTTGCGTAAAGAAGGGTGGGAAATAATAAATAAAATAAAAGAATTGTTCTTCGAAAAGCTAAACAAGTTTAATTACATGATTAGTTGAAAAAGTTGAGTATAGATGGAGCAGAATATAATATTTCTGTGTTTATTTATTGACTTTATTATATTATATTTATGTTATTTTCGTGAGGTACTACATCTTTAGAATTGTATTTGTTTGCATTATTAAATTTATTTAAAGAAAACGGACACGGCGGGAAGTGCCCCCTTATGTAAAAATTGATTAAATTTTATTAAACCAAAGCTTTATATATATGTGCAAGCTTGAAGCATGTTTTAAGAAATAATATTTTACATTAAAGAATATGTAAAAGCCATTTTGAAAATCATAAGGAAAGTTAACAAGCGAGGATTATATCCGATGAATTTGACAATCCTTAAAATTAAAATTGTATGAAAATTTGTAAAATTGTTTGTTTCATTTGATCATTTTTCAAACGTATGAAATAGCGCCATGCATACATTACATATGTATAAAATAATTTTCATGCAATTCTATTTCCAATCGTCAAACCTGTTGGAAACTTAAGATTGCCTTTATTGCAAAGCTTACAGTGAATTTCATTGACTGGTATTTAAATTTTTAGTTTTATACCTCATCTTAATCAACATATGGGTTTTTTATTAAAATTTTACTAAAAAAAGTCCTACGAAGGTAGGCTCGTAGCATAAAAAGTTTGCTCATTTCAAACCAAAGCTTTAATATAAATTTTAAAAATAGAAATTGCAAACGAAATTCGTTCTTTTTTTTTTTTTTTTTTTTTTTTTTTTTTTTTGTCTAAATAAACATACAATTTTAAATGCATAATTAGTACAAACATTTAAATATAGATGGCAGCACTACAGAATGAGTGGTGAGAATATTGATAATACTGAATTCTCAGAACCAATTTTTGATGTTTTAAATGTATAAATAGAAGAAATGAAATGATAATTACTTAAATACAAGTGCTGTAAAATGTATAAAATAAGTCACTGTTTAGTTAGTATTTTGCTTAATATTCTTTAAATATGACAATTTATCCAATAGAATACTTACTCATTTTACCACACGTCATAGGGCAAAGTGTGCTCATAAAACTTGAAAAAGATAAATGTTATGGAAATGTGTTGTATTAGAGTAGACATTTCTTAAAATTTACTTAAATGTGTACAACTGTGCTTGTAACTAGCGTAATGCAAAGTGAGAAAATTTTAAATCAAAAATGTACTATGCTTATGACTATTTGAAATTAAAAATTATTCATTTTATAACCTGACCCATTTTTTATATTGTTAAGCCTCGCCTCAGCTTTGTTTAATTAAATAAGTGCAAAAATATTATCTGCTTAGCACCAAAAGGCCTTTAATAATAAAAGGTTTTCTAATCTTATACATTTATGCATCATTTGGTCCGTAACAAAACATAAAGCAGATACATGTGTTGTGTAAATATTTCAGACTGTAAAATTCCCTTTTACTTTTATAGCTGAAGAAACCATTATAAGAGAAAAGTAG
This sequence comes from Cheiracanthium punctorium, assembly GCA_038373885.1. NCBI lineage: Eukaryota > Metazoa > Arthropoda > Arachnida > Araneae > Cheiracanthiidae > Cheiracanthium > Cheiracanthium punctorium. The sequence continues at coordinate 413,409 of JAWZYV010009918.1, read as the reverse complement.
TTAACAAGATTTTTTAAAATAATTTCTTTATATTTTATTTATTTATTTGCATAGTAAAGCATAAAAAATGCATGATTTTTTAAAAAGTCGTGCATTCGGATTTTATCTCTTATTTTGATATTTTAGTAACGTATTTTTAACGAAAGATTGCTGTAAATAAAGATTTATTTTTAAATCAGGGGCGTAACTAGGTGTAGGGTTTGTTTTTTTCTTTTAAGCTAAACCTACACGAGGGGTATTTTCCTAGGGATGGTTGCCTTGGACGGAGGACTCGTGTAGGGCTTATCCAAATCTACACAAATTATATTTTCTATGCACATTTCATAACTTCAATGCATAAATTTACGTTATTTAAAAAGTATAAAATTATTTTACAGCACTTGTAATATGAAGAAACAATCATTTTACTTACTTTTACCTATAATTTACATGTTAAGTTAAATATTTTAAAATAAATTACTTTTTTATATTAATTTATTTTTTATAAGTAGGAAACCTTACAAAAGCATGTTTCTGGGAAAAACAATAAAAACATCTTTATAGGCGAAAACTAGCAACGTTAAACCTTTTTTAAACAAGATAAAGGCAGAAATTTAAACAGATTTTAAAAGGTAAAATAACAGAGATTACAGTAAAATATATAACTTGTATAAATATATAAGTTTAAATATACAGTATTAGTTCAAGAAACCGTGTATAGATGGCATCACTAAACAACGGACCCAATAGCCTACGAACTAACCGCACCATCGGTGCGGATAGCCTGTAGGCTATCGGCACCGCCGGTCCAACACCATCTATAAAGGGGGTTCCCTTAGAGACGGTATTGGCCGGTCCCGATAGCAATGACTTTAAATACATAGCAATGACGTCAGCCAAATGTCTTTAAATACATTATGGTTCATGGATACCAATATATTTGGCTAGAAATCGGTAAACCTTACTATTACTGCAGTATTTTATATCTTTTAAACAAAATAAGTTTAGATGAAGTTCGCCGAAAATATTTTTAGATTTAATAGACGTGCAAGGAAGTCATGTGTTGTCTACATCAGATTTTTTGATTATGGGAAAGTTAATAGGGAAGCAAATGGGAGAGGCGTAATATCAGTTCCTGCCTACGTAGACATCTTTTCAGTGTTCCTGTAGCAGAACTATAAATGATAAAGATACTTTTTTTAATGGAGAAATTAATTTGTAACTCTTAATAGCATATATCAATAGAGCATAGTGTATTTAGAATCTTTTGGGCGGCTCTATAGATAAACTATCCTGTCGATTGGGACCTAAAAGGGAGGTGCACAACTAGATGTTACAACAATCCTAAATATAAAGTTTCGACATTCTACGACCAATAGTTTTTGAGATATGCGAGTTACATACATACATACGTACGTACGTTACAGTGTCAGTAAAAAACTGGTCAAAAGGGATTTGCGGTCGGTCAAAATAGGTTATATATGCATTTTTATGAAAGTGCATGCTTGTGCACGTTGAGATTCATCGCAAAAATTATTTAAAGTAAATTTAGAGGTGGACAAAATTGGTTCTCTCGTCAAAATCTGGCTACCGAATTTTTTTGCGATCACATTATTTTCTTATAATTCGTACAAGGAAGTAAAAATGCCAGTTTAAGTTGAAATTTCTAAATTTTGATATGTGCACTTCAATCATGGCCATCCTTTCTTTTAAAATCTTGTTCATTTTATATTGAGTAAGTAGTAAAAGCTCTCCTTGACAAAAATAACATCAGGCTTGAATTGTAAACAAACACATCTCCTAAGCGACGAAACTAAATAAACGGAAGTTGTTAGTCAAGACAAAAGAAACTGATAGCACAAACACATTCCAGTTTTCTTAGGAAAACCCTGCAACAAGTTTGCAGTTTAAGATTGCACCTTGATATAGCATCGCAAGTTAAAATCGCAAATACCATGGTTACAGAAGGTCAACGCAACAATTTATTTGGTTCTTTTTTTGGTGGCATCACTTCTTTTGATATGCGAGTTTTTGGAAGGAATGAGAGGTAAACTTGACCACATGTAACCAATTTTAGTTGTTTAATACATTTTATTTTGATTCTTTTTCTTTGTGTTTCGTGCACAATAATTTTACACACGATTTAGGAGTAAGTTGTAGTTTATGTCCGAAAAATGTGCTTCAATTTTAGAGCTGTTTGTGTTTATGTGCTATTGTTAGTTAAGTTTTCTTTTATGTGTTAGCACCAAATTTTTGAAATTCATTATTGCTATTTGGCTGAGAATCCATATTTTTAATGCCCTCTTAAATGTTTATGTTTTTGTAACTTCTAAAGGAATATTTACATATTGACAATTTTGTGTGTAGAAATAGAAGAAATGAATTTTTTGATTTTGTAAATGAATCGTCATATTGCTTCACGTATATTACCCGCTTCTAAAGCTAAATACACTAAACTTCCGTTTAATACGGTTTAATCGAGGAATCAGAGTTCCCGTTTACTCAAGGGAAATTAATTTTAAGAATTTCTTCCAAAAGCTTCCTAAATGATGCAGATTGTTCGTTTTGTAGTGTGTAGTTAATCTTGTGAAGATTTATCACAAAATTTTTTAGCCAATGACATGAATAGTTTATTCCTATTTTAAATACACTATTTACCAATACATGTTTGGACACCCATGCAAATGATATCTGCTGTCCTGATGTGCTTCACGCCTTCTGTACTTAAATATTGTCTAGGAAACAGCATTGGTTTTAGTCGCTTGCAGGACGGAACAAAATCCACAGCCGTCTGACTTTGAGAAAGGCATAATTGTTGTAAAAAGGCGTAATTGTCGGAAAAAAAAGTCTCTCTTTTTTTTTTTTTTTTGAACTACAGCAATAAGTAGAAAGCAACTGTCATTTAGTAACCTTTAAACAGGGTTTAGTTTCTATATAAAAAAAAAAAAAGAGCAGAAGCCCTAATTTCTTTTATTGCTATTTACAACATTAATGATATACCTAATTTACTGTATGATTAAGTGAATTTTTGCTTATCTCTCTGCAACAGTATGCAATGTAATAAAATTAATATCAACCGAAAGAATTATGAAAGTATTAAAATGTTTAATTTAGTGTAAATACTCACTGAGTAAAAAAAGTAGTGGAGCTGAGCTCCAATGCAAATTAAGCCCTGCCTTTAAATATATACAAGTGTTCAGCACCCACAAAAACTTTTCTGTGGGTGCTTGAGATCAAATACTACATAAAAAACCAACTGTCACTCAGTAAATTTTATTTTCGAACCATGCAGTTGCAAAGTATACACTATCGTCAGTCGCATACCGTTGATGCCCATGGCAAATTCATTGGATGGGGTCTTTCCTCAATGCAAAGAAGCTCAACCAACATGTTATAGTTTTCTTTTACGGACTTTCTATTCGGGGATGGCTCCGCCTCCAGCCGAGGGACCGTGGCTTTTACCCTGACCACTTTGCCCACAAAATTTTTTCAGTGGGTGCTTGAGCCCCGGAGCACCCACGTAGTCGGCACCACTGCCTCAGTGCATGAACGATTGTTAAAGTCTTTTTATTGTTGAACCTGCAAAAAGAAAGACAAAGCTTGCTGATTAAAAATTTAAATATACAGTTGATTCCCTGCTTGGCACAGTTTTAAAAATCACTAATTCAGTGTGTTTTCTGTTACCTCTAGGAGCTGCAACTTTAGAAGTTGCAGCTACTAATTTTACACTAATTTTACAAATTAAATAAAAATGTGAATATATATATATATATATATTCACTCATTTTATATTTGTATGATTGTGAAGAACAGATTAGAGAAATAAAGTAGTTAGAGCATCAACATAATTAATACAATTCTAATTTAAAATTCAAGCAAGTAGTTTAATTAAATCATGATCACTTTGCTGCACCCCTTATCTCTCTGTGCAGCATATATTTTGGGAACCCTGGCATAAGTAGACAATAAATAAAAACAGATTTTACATAAATGATTTGTTAGTGCTTTTTAACTGTTCCTCATTTGAATTTCTTTTACTTTTTTTATATTGAGAGGACCCGACCCTCTTTTAAGAGAGGTTTTTTGTGTTAATGCTATCAATTGTTATTATATTGTTTTTATGGTTATCAATATATAATGTTAACAATGCTATTGTTATATATGTTTTTTTGTGTTAATGTTATCAATTGCAAGATTACAAAAGCACATCATTGCACATGAAGCCTTGTAAACTATATATTTAATTACGAAGAAAAACTTGGAGAGGTTATCAATCATCCAGTTAAATGCAGAGTTGCCAACTCTCCCGATTTAAGTAGACTCCTGATTTTTCATTGATCTCTCTCCAACCGGATTTTGGATACATTTCTTCCGATTTTCAATAGTTTGTTCATTTTCTCCCTTTTTTATCATTCATCACATAAAGGTATTTGGTTAATAACCAGTGGCCAGCAGCCTACATTTTTTTTAATATGCCACTTTTTTGAGTTAATAGCCACACACCAGTGGAATTTTTTTATTTGTATAAAATTTAAATAATTTATTTTATCATTAAAAATTAGTTTGATGAATTACATTTATTGCCAATAAAAATTAAATTTTATTAAAAAATGTTAATTTGTAAAAATAAACCACTTTTTATGATGAATGTGAGTCTTAAGTCAGAAAGAATCATTAAAAGAAAACGAGGTATATCTTTGAAATCGTGCAAAATAATACACATCTTAATAAACTTTGTTTTATTAAAATGTTATGAATATATGCAGATTACATTTGTATACTATAAAATTTTAAGTATTCATGTACTTTTCAAGTCCATTTAAAGCATTATGTATTTTGAGGGTGCTTTTCTGGATTTTTAACAAAATTAAGTAATATAATCAATAAATTGTCCATTAACTTGTGTAATGGTGTAAGTTTTATATTTAAAAATTAAATATTTACTTGTATATTAATTAATATTTTATAATTAATTTACAATAATTTAGTATTTTTGTAAATTTTATAGTTAAATTGAATATTTATTTGGATATTATTTAGTATTTCATAATTAGTTATTTACAATTTAATAAACAATAATTAACATTTATAGATTCAATAAACCATCTTTTGTTTTTAATGAATGGTTATAAGCGATATTTTGTATTACCGTACCTTTGACTGTCAGCTTGTAAAAAGTTCATCCTTCCATAGAGAAAATTTCTAAGTATATTTTATATGTTGCAATAAACAAACCTTTCTGGGAAATATTTCTAGGTTTTAATCAAAGTGTTTTTTTACTGTTAATTCTTCTATTAAATTTATTAATTAGTAGTTATTAGCGTAATTAGTTTTAATTGGTGTAACTCAATTTGATGTTAATTAGCATTAAATGTAATTTTATGCTTTTTATTAATGCATTATTTTATAATTAACTAATTATCTATAGTTTATTGTTAATTCTTCTAATTGATTAATCTGGATTAACATTACTGACGAACACAATCCTTTCCTTCGCCGATGCTCTGAAAAATGAGCTGGGGTAGGAGGTGCTACGCACCACCAAAATCTCCCTTCCTCGACGATGCTCCGTCAAACGAGTGGAGCTAGTATAAACTCATCGCTAAGTGCCGTGCCGAAGAAATCCAAGATGGTGGGTCCATAAACCTTACTCTCCCTCCCTGAAGGATACGGGAGTGGCAGAATGGCGACTGAAGTGACGACTGATGGCAATTTTTTTATTGCCATATGTGGACATTTAATCGCCACATGGTGTGCGGTGACCACTAATTTTTACTTATATCCAGAAAATCATGCCTATGTGACATCAAAAAATTTTTTTGGCTTCGCTGATGAACATATAATGGGCAAAGAAGTGCAGCTTCATGTTCTAAAGCAATTCAATTTCAATCTTTTCCCATCGCTCTTAAAAATTATTTTTCATTTGGCATTGTCCTATTTAATAATCCAATGCCTTAGGAGTAAAAGTAGACTGCTATTTTGAATTTTCTAACTTAATATTTCTCAAATTAGCAAATTTATAAGCTACTAACTACCAAATAGAAGACAATATAAGATAATTTTTTTTTTTGTGCCTCAAAAATATCTTTTTCTGACTCCAAATTGCATCAAATATGCTTCTTTTTCTCTTCAAAATGGTCTTTCAGCTGGTACATCCCAATCTATTTTATTTTATTTATTTATTTTTTTTTCTGTCATCAAAAACAAGCTCCTGATTTTTGCCTTTACCAGATTGGCAACTCTGCAAATGCAATATTGTGTTTCCGAAGATAAAATATAAATTAATGCACCTCTAAAGATATTTTTTGTATTATTTTAAATATTTCTTATCTAAATATATTGTATTACTGAAAGGTTAATGTTCAGTTATGTTCTAGGTTCTTTGAATTAGGTAATTAGAAATCCAATCATGAAGGACGATCAGAAAAGAAAATTTTCAAAGCCCTTTGAAAGAAACAAGTAATTTTTACTTTTTTATTCAATTTTATTTTTTTATTTTACAGTAAAAGAAAATCAGCTTTAATTGTAGAAGGGACGTAGCCAGAGGTTTGCGATAAAATCCCGGCTACTCTACTGATTGTAGATATGAAATCAATTCTATATGATTATGTACTGACTACATCTGCAGTTGCCTGGACAGCTTAAAAAAAAAAAAAAAAAACTTGTGGTCCTTGCTACGATATATAAAACTTATATTAGACCAGTTCTGGACTATGGTGGAAAACTGATGGCCACTGCCTCAGCTGACTGCGGCATGGCCCTTGAGGGATAAATTCTGTAAGCGGGGGCAGTGTAGAGCTAGTGTTTTGGTTATGTTAAATTTGTTTTATATTGTATTTGAAATACGTGGGGAAATGTTTTAATAAGATGTTTAGATAAGTGTATTGTAGTTTTGGGTTTATGTTTTCTTATATATAGACGTGAAAGACAAAAAAAAAAAAAAAAAAAAAGTCGCCAACTAAACCTGCCCCCGCTTATGGAATTATTCCTGCCCTTGATAGAGTCCAAAATAAAGCCCTCAGGCTTATAACCGGTGCCGTGCATTCTATTTCTATTTGTGCAATGGAGATACAAACTGACTTAGAGCCTCTCTCGTTTAGAAAAGAGCGCCAACTGTTAAAACTCTATGAAAAGTGTATGAGACTTCTACTTTGTCATTGGACTTCCTATACCCCTTGTGTGGGTAGACTGAAGACGCATAATACATTTCTGGGCACTGCAAATGCATTTTTCCAAAAGTATGCAATTAATCAGTATGAAAGGGAACCCTTTATTGATGGTTCCTCCTTACCCATGAATGCTCACCTTCCGGAGTACAACCTGTCTATTGGTAGGAGTGAAAGCAAGTCTGACAGTGTTCCGGCTGCTCTGTTGGCTTTTTTCCTTGGAGACAATCCATACTCTTTATCCTATTGAGGATTGGCTTCATGTTTACACTGACAGCTCATGATCTGATAATGGTGATCGTGGTTCAGGTTTTTATGGCAAAGACTATTTTGAGGGTTACGTTGCTGTTGGCTCCCCGACAACTAACTTCGATGCCGAAATCGAAGTCATCGGCCAAGCTGCATTAAGACGCGCAACCATTTCTTCTCACTCCAAGGCTGTTGTCCTTTTTGATTCCCAGGCCACAATTTAAACTTTGGGATACTTTTGCAAAGATGATACTGTTAGGGTGAACAATACTCGAACTATTCTTGACAATCTTTTGAACAGTGGGTGGACCCTTCAGTGGATCCCAAGCCACTGTGATATTCCCGGTAATGAACATGCGGACAGACTAGCTAAGGCTGGTTGCTCATTACCTCAATCATCCTACCCTTGTCCCTATTTTTATATCTGCAATGAAATTGAGAGAGTGATTGAGGGTGCAATTAAGGATTATCACGACCCATGCTGCAGGAAAGTCCTGGAACAAACTTTTGATTCACCCCCTGCCAGGCAACTTTTGTAGGGGTGTGGCCTGTGCTAATTTTAGACTTTTAACCTCTCATGACTTTTTACAGGGGCACCTACACCGTATTGGTGTTTAGCCTTCACCTGATTGCCCTCTGTGTCCTGAGGCGAATTTTATGAACTTTGACCATTTGCTGACATGCTCTGCGCTTCAAGACAAGCATTATTCTGTGAACATTTTTTTTAACTGTGCTGAACTCTACTGGGCTGCAAGAGGAAAATTGTGGTCTATAGATTTTTCCTAGGTGTATGGGGAAAAAAAAAAAAAAAAAAAGATTAATGTGCATACCTTCCAACCAGAAATATTTTGAAACATATTTATGCCTTTAGAAATTATATTTAGCATGGTTTCAGATACTGTTTTATATAAGATGTAAAAATTCAAAACACAGAAAAGTCAGTTAAAATTTTTTATTTGGGAATACCTTATTCCCCCGTAGACGATATATATTTCGGTTACACATAAACACATAACCATCATCAGTCGTTTCTGGATCTCACACTAATGGCGGCTTCCTCTTCAATCTCTTTCAATCTCAAGAGATTGAAGAGGAAGCCGCCATTAGTGTGAGATCCAGAAACGACTGATGATGGTTATGTGTTTATGTGTAACCGAAATATATATCGTCTACGGGGGAATAAGGTATTCCCAAATAAAAAATTTTAACTGATTAATCCGCCGTATTAAATAATGTTTTATAAGTTTTTACACAGAAAAGTCTTCTGACTGGAACACAGAAACACACCTTTGAGTACATAGTAGAACATTTTTTTTTTTTTCAAAGTTTTTGGAATGCTTTGCTGTGAAGTTACTTAAATTTAACTACAAGAACAAAACAAAAACCTTAAATATTAATTGCATTGTCGTGTTTCTTCTTTCTTTCTGTGCACATATTGATATAATGATAATTTATTACCTTCTGCACTAACCTCTGCTCTAGTGCTTTCTATCATGCCTCCTCCATGTCTTCATCAAAAGGGTCACAGACGTTCATTTTGGCTCTCTGACTTTCCTCTCTTGCTTGCCTGTACTCTGTTCGGCATCCACTTGCTCACGTTTTCTGTCATTACTGGCGAAGCCATCCGCTTAGTTAAAAATTTCTATTGCCTCCTTATATTTAAAACTAGAAGTCAGAAAAGCCTGTTGTGGAGGCAGTTATAACGGACACCAGAAGAAACATTTGAAGAAAGCATGTGCATGCATATCAATATATTTAATCTTCGGCCACCTAAAATAAATAACTTCATATTCAATTTTTATTATGTACCCAAATCGAATTTCATGCTTTTCTGGAAATGGGTGGAAACTTTTCGCATTCAAACAATTTCATTTTGTGTAGCCCCTCTTATATCAATGCTTCAAGCAGACAATTATTTTAAAGGAAAAAAATTGAACTATGTTATCTCTAAAATCTACTTTAAACGAACTGACTTCCCTTCAAAGCTTGATGTTCATGACTTCAAATAGGACGTCATTCTCACTTGAAACAGCTAATTTTGTTCTGCGAATGATTAACCTTTTTTTTACTCTTGGAAATAAAATGGAGTTGAAAATAGCGAAAAAAAACAACAAAAAAAATCCTCTTAAAAATGAAGGAACGGGTGGATTTTTGGATTTTTATAGTAGCACAGATTGTTTTCTATATTTTTTATACATAATACTGAAAAAATTTCAACTGGGTTGTACAAACGGTGTAGATGTTATTGCTTTTTAATGCTAAACTTTTTAATCTTTTTGGAGTAATGATGGTAAAAGCTTTACATCTTGGATGAGTGGCCCAGAGTTGTTAGAGAGTCAGGGATCAGCATAACTATATAGTAGGATTTTCGTAATTAGCTATTTTCTTTACATATTTGAAATCAACTTTGATCTTTTCTCCTTTTGCTATTTCAGTACCTAATTTATTAAACTTTATATCCTATTTATGTTCTTTAATTGTCCGATGTTATATTAATGTTATCTATCTTCATAATTATGCGAGATAAATTATTATCAAAACAGTGGTTTAAAATATGCAAAACTCTTGCTCTTATGGTGTGTAGATATCCATTGCATATACAGTGAAACCTGCTTAAAAAATTTCCCAAGGGAATTGAGACAAACTTCATAAATGGGAATTCATTTTTATGTAAATAAAATAAAATAATTTCAGTGTAGATATTTAAGAGGGATTTTTTTTTTTTTTTTTTTTTGCATTATTAAAATAGCATGTAACAATATAAAATTTAATTTTGGTTATTTTGCACACTTAAAAAAATTAGTTAAAATCGTCATTAAATCTAAGAAAATTCACTTTAAGCATCATTTGAATTGATTTTACAGAAAAAGTTAGTTATTAGTTATTTCTATTTTTATCAGTAATATTTAATGGGTTGCAATCCAGTTTAAAAATTCTTTAAGCACATTTTCAATACTTTTGATAAAACTTCAAAAGATTTCTAATCCTTTTTCAGCTTTTTTCGACCATTACAGGCAGCAAAAGGAGGACAAAAAAAAAAAAAAAAAAAAACCCACAATAATTGAAAGGCTGATGTCAATGCATTCTGAAAGTAGAAATAAAAAAACAGAATTTAGTATTAGACTTCTTAAATGGGTTAGTTTAACATTATACAGGCCTAGATCCCTCATGTAGATAATTGGCTTTAATCCCACAACAACAACACATTAATTTCTTGTAAACGGGGAAAAAATTAAAAATGTAATGGATATCTGGCAATTATCCAGTATCTGGCTGATTTTCCAATATCCAAAATACTGTCAAATATCTGAATCATAACTACCGGATATCCGGCTATATACTACTAAAGTTCCATATATAATATGCATGGGACAGGATTTAAAATTATGTTTGAACATTCTTGATAAAGTGATACATAAAACAGAGGGATATATTTAACTGAAAAAACAGCAAATTTAACATTGGAAATGGATCATTTAAAATAAACACACAATTTCAACATTTGTTCAGTCAACATTGTTTGTAAGCACTACACATTTTCATTTTTAATTAGTTAGGCTAATAAAATAAATAAAAACTTTGTGAAAAAAACACTTATTTATTAAGTTAAAATCAGTCATGGAGGTATCTTAAATTTAGTTAAAAACACATGTAAAGGCCTTTAAAACTCCGTTAAAACTTAAAAGTTAAAAACAACACACCTTTTAGCACTTTCGGCAGCCTATCCCGCTGCCATCTTCAGAACTGATGAGTCTCTTCCCAGCTTCAGCACATCATACCAGGCTCCATCAATCTGCGCGTGCGTCATATCGTTGACAGCATCCTCTTGTGTAAGTATTTCCAGTGCTTTAAAAGTGCTTTCCAGTGACGGAAAAAAAGGCATTTAGCCTATGTTTGGAAAAAATTAACTCATCTATCATAGGTATCTTTTCAAAATAGATATCTTATTCTGAAATAAATAAAAAAAGTATGAATTTCTTTGTGAAAATAATCTGCGATTATAGATACATTAAACGTGTCATGGTTAAAATTTATTCGCTTCTGCCAGTAATGCACACATAAAAGGAATCTTTTAACTTTTTATATTTTAAGTAACGTTTTTTGTGTTCATATATGTAAAGATATTTAGTTTTTTTAAATTATAAGTAAATTATTAAAAAATACTTCAATGATGTGTGACATGATGTAACATGTTTGCAATTTATTGTTCTGATGTCATTATATAAAAAAAAAAAAAACACACTTGATAACTAAATACATGATCCAGTATCTGGCAAAATTATTATCCATTACATCCCTAGAAAAAATGGAAATCAAAAATATGAACTTCTTAAATGGGGTTTACTGTATTTTATAACTAGTACCTTGAAAATAAATCAAGAAACATTTGTCTTAATATAAAGTTTTTTCTAATTTTCTGTTTAGATTTCCTGATGAACTTGATCCTCTAACCTTGTATGTTAATCGTATTCCTCTGGATGTTTCAAAGGTAAGACTTTTAAATGATCACTTTGGAAAATTATAGATACTTTTGACTTTTTATAAATATAAGTTTGGAAATACGCTATAAATGATGGTGAGGCCTTACGTTGAAAAGAATATTTTTGCTTTAGTTAAAAGAAATATATTAAACAAAATTATGGCAGAAATACTTTCAATAGACTAGAATGCAAAATTTACTCTTGAAAAAGAAAAGTCAAAGCACTAATTCAATTAACAATCTAGATATAAAAATAGTAAGAGATAAACATATTGCAAGCAACCATTTATTGAAAATCTGCTAAGAATAATAAAATAATGAACTTTCACTCCTTCCATACTGTTTCAGATCCAGAAATGAAAGCTTCTAACAAAGTAGCTGTAAAGGGCATTAAATTGCCTATAAAACCTTTGCAGACCATTTTTAAATGTGCTAGAAAAGATAAAGATAAAATAGATAGAGAAGAAACTAATAGTATTTACAAAATTAATTTAAATTCTGAAGGTACAGAAGAAACAATGCTAATAAGTGTTACTAAGCAAAATACTTATGTAGCTTCAAGTGTATTACTTAAACAAACAAACAAACAAACAAAAAAAAAAAAACACAAGACGTAAAAATCTTGTAAATTGAGAAAAATTTTTAAAATGTAAAAATTATGCTGGTAATACTTCAGCATGCGTATTACCACTGCTCGGCCAGCATTATGTAAGATAGCTCAAATAGCCCAGTAAACATAAATTTCATTAGTACAGAAAAGCTTGGGGATTTCAAAAATAAAGACTATGCCTTAATGATGGAGGCCTTGCAAATTTTAATACAGATTTAATAGTATGGATTCTGCAATAAATGACATTGCACATATTAACAAGAGATGCTGGCATAGCATAATAGCTGAGGATGAGATTGAGATAGAAGGCTCTTGAAAGTGCTTCAGAGATTTTTTAATAGTAGTTTTACATATTTTTACATTTTAAAACTTAACTGGGAGAGGAGGGAATCTATAACTGTTTTTAAATTAAAGACGATTTATTAGATCTGTTACAATAATATATGATACTGTTCTAATTATGATAATAAATATTATGTGTCCATTTTATTTGTATCATTTTATTTTGTGTTTGAAGAGTTTGATGCCAATGGTCCGATCATCATTGAATAGATGATATTCTTAGATACATTCATAATACATATCTATTGTTTTTTTTTTTTTTTTTTCCAGGATTATCTAGGTGCTCTCATGGCTGGACAAAATCGAAATGTTAGAAAACTAATGTTAAATAATAAATTGAATGCTAACAGTTTGTATACATATGCGTGAGTATATATTTCCCCTCTTTTGTTTTTCGTAACCTTTCTTGCTACTTTTGCACACATTGTCTTAGTATTCAATGTTCTCCAGACAGTCAAAACTCGCCAGACAGACTAAACTCGGTAGCACAACATCCTGTATTAGGGCTAATGCTTAGAATGCCAGTCTCTGGCTTTCTCAACCACGGGCCTTAGTGTTGAACCAAACACCCTGTTCAAATGGTCAGCTTGATCTATGCACACAGTGTTTAGTTTCCCTTGCAAGTTTGGTCTGCAGATTTTTCAATACACTCAAGAAAGGCTAACTCTGCCTTCAAATTTTCAATCAAACTTTGGATGTTTGTCACAACATTGCAGTGCACTGACCAAGAGTGATATTCAACCAATTTAATCCCAAAATTTTGCTCTTTAATCTAAAAATGTTTTAAGACCAAGTATGATAAATATATTTATATCTTTAATAGGTATATATGTATAATTTTCCAACTTTCGTGCACAGTAGACTTCTTATAACACAAGTTCATATAAGACAGATTTGTTTAAAACAGCAGAAAAATTGTGATTGTGTTGATACACTCACTTCCAAAAGTTAAGCACGAAGATGTAAAATGCAAAAAAAAAATCAACAAATACTGCTTTGATTGACACAAAATTCTGCAGGAGAGTAGCATATACATTTATGTATAAAACAAAATGAATAATTATATACAGAAATGAAAACAATATTAAATTTTTGTAAGCTATCAGATAATGACATACTGCAGACTTAAACAGAATTATGTATAAAGTGTAAATAAAAAACCAAAAAAAAAAAAAAACATTAGTAGGGTATGTGATCCCCCTCATCTGTATACAAAGTTTACACCTTGTGACCATGCTTTCAATTAGGTCAACCACTGCAGAATTAAGCAATCGCCATTCTTCTTGTAGAGCAGTTTCCAGCTCAATAAGAGTGGCTGGAGGTGGGAAACGTGAAGATACAGCACGGCCGAGAACATCCCAAAGATTTTCAATGGGATTAAGGTTGGGCGAATATGCTGGCTACACCATACACGCAATCCCTTCACTTCTCCAGGTAGTCATCGACGATGTCAGCTCTATGGGGGCGTGCGTTATCGTCCATTAAAACAAAAGTAGGGCCAACTGCTGCAGTGTACAATCTCGCAATGGGTTCTAGGACTTCATCTCAATACTGGACAGCCGTCACAGTAGAGGTCAAAATTCAGAAAATTTGCAGGTGGCCAGTGGCCACTGAGCTTAAAATTTTAAGTGGCCACTCGCATGTTTTTGAATATTGCACAACTTACATACAATATAGTTTAATAAACATGCACAGTTAATATAAGTAATAAGGAAAGATTTCTTAAAATGTACATCTTACTAATTAAAAAGAAATATTACCTGCCATTCAGGGCGTAGCCAAGGGGGGGGGGCATCATAACCCGCCCATGAGGATTTTTTTTGCCATACAAAATGCATATTCGTCACTACATTATCACACGCACATATACATATATATGAGTTGTAGTAGTCGTAACCTCTCCCCCCCCTCCCCATGAAAAATTTCTGGCTACGCCCCTGCTGCCAGTATATGCAGAATGTCCCAAACACACTGACCTAGTCTTTTATTCCTTACATATTGATAGACATGTTACAATAAATCACAAAGTTATATAAGGGACAGAATTTTGTAGTGTTAACATTTCCAGAACATTAAATCTAATTAAATAAATTTTTATTTTTATGCAGACCCCATACAAAAATATTCCCAGTTAGTAAAATTGGCCCTTACATTAAATAGGTGATGTACAAAATTTCACCCTTTTCACCCTTTCAGACTTTTTTTTTTTCTGGCTACGACTTTGCGTTTGTCAAAAGCATTTCTTTGTAGTGTCCCCCTACTACCACTCTTTAAAAAGCACGGCGCCCGACAACCTTTCAGCAATTGGCAGTCCTTTTTACCCCCTTTGCCCTGATATGTCCATGTTTTCACTCAAAAACTTGCCATTCCCCCCTGCCCCTTCCGTTACAGGGATCATCGCCGTCAAGAGGATCGATCGTTTTACGGGCCCCTTTACGAAACACTTACTATTACAAAAATACGATCGATTGAAACGACCCTTAACTAAATGCGATGTATAACTGTTCCTTCACAAAATTCCAAGCAACGCAATCAGACATTGATCGTAAATGAAACTCGATAAAATTTCCTTTTAAAAATAAGTTACTTTTTTTCTAATTGAGATGCTTATCCGAATGAGAGAGTGACAGTCATCGCTTTTTCATTTCATCTGTTTTCTTTCGTTTGCGTCACCCAAAAAGAGGCACCTCTGGGATGTTTGTTTTCACCTACCTAATGTAGCCATAAAAAACTGCAATCTCTGGCACATAACACTTTCAGTTGGGGGTAAGAAAGGGATTCAAAATAACTTCACCGTCGATCCTATAATGTGGGTGTTATATTGGATAATTATTTCACAATCATAATTCTAGACTTCAGCTTTTTAGTGAAAGCTGTCAGTATAAATAATGGCAGCTTCTATAGTTTATAACTGGCTGTTTTGCGCACTTGCAAGTTTTTGTTCTTAATGATTGCTTAGTATAATCATTATCTGGCTTTCCTACTTCAAATTATGTATAGTTATTAAAGATATTGACTAAGCATTAGAGAATTGGGGATTCATATAGAAATGAAAAGCGCCTTTTTGCGAGTTACAATTGCGCGACTTCGTGACGTCCATTGAACTGAATTTGTGTCGGACTACAAGAAATGAACGTTTAGGAATAAACTTCAGTCATTTTGAGATTGCACCAAACCATTTCTGAATATTTTCTATAGGGTACACAAAAGTGCCTTTTTTCAAGTACAAAGTACCCCTATTTTTAAATCCCCCACGGCTGTATTTGCCGTGGGAGATCCATGGGTCTTTATTCATGACGAACATTGTTAATTTTCCGCGACGGACAGCTGTCATCCACTTTATGCTGGCCATAAGCCTTATTATACCGGAATAAATCTTGAAATATTTATTTTATTTTTTTGGTATTAATAGATCTCGGGAAGAGAATTTATAAAAAATGAATGCTCGCCACTCTTCGGATTTTTGTTCTGAGAAAGAGAGCCCGCAAATTGCCGGAAATTTTGCAAAAACAAACAAGTGCAGGTGTCGGCTTCAAACCGCAATCTTACGCATTGTCGTAATCCCCGTTTGGAAATTTCCATAACAGATGATTCAGGGGTCTGTTTAGGCAAAATTTGGGTCCGTTAA
Organism: Cheiracanthium punctorium; assembly: GCA_038373885.1. Lineage (NCBI taxonomy): Eukaryota > Metazoa > Arthropoda > Arachnida > Araneae > Cheiracanthiidae > Cheiracanthium > Cheiracanthium punctorium. The sequence goes on along the minus strand of JAWZYV010009918.1, from coordinate 396,955 downwards.
TGGACCTTTCACAAAATAATTTATGCTGAAAACGGACCTTTCACAAAATATTTTACCGTAAAAACGGACCCTTCACAAAATATTTTACCTTAAAAACGGACCCTTCACAAAAAATGTTACCGTTAAAACGGACCCTTCATATTACTTTTCATTTGTAAAACGGCCCATGAACCCTCCCTCCCAACATAAATAGCAGCGGAAACAATGCTTCGCTTTTCATTTCTTAACTTGACCGGGAAAGTACAAGACGGATGCCTACAACCCGCTTCTACGGCTGCAGATGACGTCATTCATAATCGTTGCCACTCTGCATGTAGCACTTGAGCGGCGTGAAAACAGAGAGGCGATTTAGCTTTTCTCCCTTTGGAGTCATGGATCCAGAGTATATTTTTTTTCGCCCCGTAAAAGTTTTATAGTAGGCAACACTGGTCAAGTTGTTTATTTCGCTGCATGTGAATGCGACGTTTGCTGTTAACACATACCGCGTGTTTTTTCTTCTCATCATGAAGCATTCGTACCAGAATTCCGGCTCAAGAAATAGCAATTATTATATTAAAAGAGTTAAACCATCGGAAGCTAAAGGATGTATGTCCATTAAATTTTTATAATTGACTTAAAATTATAAGTCAATTATTAAGAAATACTTTAATGATGTTTGAAACATGTTTGCAATTTATTGTTCTGATGTCATATAAAAAAATGAAAAAGCACACTTAATAACTAAATACATGTTTAGCGCAAGATATCCGGTATCCGGCAAAATCGCTATCCGTTATATCCTAATGTAGTCACACATATAACATAACATGCATGACGTACAAATTTAGGCCTAGAGGGAGTCAAGAAATTAGTAATTATGCTAGTAATTTTTTTTCTTTTGCTACACAAGATCACTTTTTGTTAAATTACCCAAATATATATTTTTCACAAATTAATGAAAGCAGGACCCTATTTTCACAAAAACGGGACTCTATTTTCACAAAAACAGGACCCTGGTAATTTTAGATTCACAAAATTATAAGTAAATTTTTCACAATTTTACAAAAACAGGACCCTGTCTGAAAAGTCTGGACAGACCCCTGTGATTACTTCTGCTAATTGGTCAAGTGGTACTAATACTCTTTATCAATGATCCAGCTCTCCCCAACCCCTCCCTGCCATGCTGACGTCGATCTTGGAGTTTAGTTGACTCCTATCAACAAAATCTGTTTTAACGTCCCGTTTCTGTTTTACTTTCAATTCATAAAAACTTTGTAAAAAAAAAAAAAAAAAAAAAAAAAAAAAGGAAAGAGTGGGAAAATAAACTGTGGCAACTGGTACATAAATTTGCAGTCTCCACTTCCAAAAATACAGTTGCCACATGGCGAGTGGCGACCGTTAATTTTGACCTTTACGTCACAGAACCCCGTTTAAAGATGTGCAGGTCGGTGCGATATCCTAATGAAATTCCTGCCCACACCATAATACTTCCGCATCGGAATGCGCGATCTTCGGTGATGTTTTTTGGGCTGATTGTGTGTTCCTGTTAACACCATATCCTTATAGGCCTGTAATCTGGCTCCAGAGCAAATCTTGACTCATCAGTAAACATGACATTGCCTCAGTCACAGTCCAATTGACATGTTCCCGGTACCACTTTAATTGTGCCCCTCTTGATTGGACAATTAGAAAAACACAATCTCGGTACCTGGGCGTACAGTCCACACATATGTAATCTTCGGCGTACGCTGCAGATATTGCTGTACGAATGGACGCTGTAACCATAGATGTCACACGTGTGGAGGTTGCTCTGCGATTCAATTTTCCTAAAATAGCAATATATCAATCTTCCGCAGGTTGTAACCTTTGGGCGACTGGGTATGGGCCTTCGGACAACTGTCTGTGTGGTTTGGAATTCTTTCCATAATTGTGAAATTACAGAGTGATGAACGCCGAAGAAAAAAGCAACATCTGTGATCGACTGTCCACCTGCCTCAATGTGCCCCAGAGCACGCCAGTGCTCAGAATCTTCCATTCGTCTTCTGGAAGTCATAGAAACACATATGTCTTGAAAACAAATTGTACGAAAGTTTTAAACACCTTCTATCAGCACTTACAATCAACTTCTGTAACCCTTCATAAAGCTGGTATTGTATAAGACTGCCCTTTTTGCATATTTCTTGACATGAAAGCGCAATTGGCTGTTTCCTAACATATTTGCATACTTCCATCTACCTCTGCAGCGAATTGCATCCTCTTCAATTCTGATTGGCTTCCGGAAATTAGCATTTTCCTCTCTGTGCTTAACTTTTGTGAGTGTAAAGTGTGCTCAAAGAGGCTTGTATAATGAGGTAAAATAATGAGAGATGCTGATGATAAAGATTAGATACAGCTCATTTATATTAATCTGACTCATAACACACTAGTGGCCGAAAGTCTCTGCAAAAAACTTAAAATTTCATAATCTTAACTGCAAAATTTTTATATAATTTTAGTATGCAATTATGCATAATCTGCAATTTTGTATCTTTTTACTTGAAACATGCTAACCATGATAAATTTTCATTTACTTTATTTGATTTTCAATGTTACCAATTAATTCTTTTTCAAATTTAAATTGCCAAGCCGAAAGCGTGTATATTGTTTTAGACTTGACAATGTATACACGCGCTTTAGCATATGTTTTTTACAGATTTTATGTGACTATTTTAATAACTTGTAATGGTGGATTATATATCCTTATTCTTTATTCCAATAAAACTGGACACTTGAAAATTTCAGAATTAATCCAATCTCAGGTAGCTGTAAACCCTGCATATATGCACCTTATAAATTTGTTTTTTACCTAATCTTTCTTTTTTTTTTTAAAATTAGGTTTGTTCATTTTGCCACCCATAACGAGGCTTTAAGTGCTTTGAATGAATTAAACAACTTACCACCCTGGTATATGCAAATAAGCTTCAGTAAGAAGAGAGTGGAAGCTGATGATAGAGTAAGCTATATAAATTTTCTTTTCCTTTTCTTTTAATACATGGGCTGCACAGTTTACAGCACATTTGAAAATTATTTTTAGAAATATAAGTACTTACAATTACTTTCTCTTTCGCTATTTCAATTACTTGCATGGAAATCCTTGTTACAAAATGGAAAATATCTATAAAACAGGGTTTATGCCTCCTGGAAATCCGGGAAAACTCCTGGATTTTGATTTTAAAGATCAAGATGCTTGGAAAAGTTCTGGATTTTACCGAGTTTATGGGAGTCACCTGTGTCGTAATTTGCAGTGGCAGGTGTCAATGCGTTGTGTGCTATCGTATGATATGCAGAGAAAATACTGCCATATTGTAGAAGAGAAAATACTGGCATCAAAAAAATCTTCAAAAAAGGTACAAAAATGAGAAAAATAACTCACCAGGAGTAGGGCTGCTCCATGTATGTTATTTTAAGTTAAAGCCTTTGTATATATATAAAAAAATCCATGGGAACTTACTGTTGCAGATTTTTAGGAAGGATTGAAGAACAACGCGTGATTTTATTTTTAACTGAAAAAAAATGAATTTTTGGTCAAATCCTTGATACACAATTTACATCATATAGTATTACCCGATGACGATGGTAGATATCACAGAAATTTTATTTACTATATTACTAGGTTGACCCCCCCCCCCCCCCCCCCCCCAAAAAAAAAAAAAAAAAAAAAAAAATCCTGAAGCTGGAGATTCGGCATTTTTTTTTTCTTCGCTAACTCATCATACATTACAGTCCAAATGACTAATAAAAAAAACTATTAATTATCCGAAATCAATATTAACATTAGAAATTTATGCAACCTCCTCGTAATTAAAAAAAAAAAAACCTTTCCGTATGAACATTTAATTGGAGAATTATGCCACCAAGCATTCATTAGGCCACTGTAATTCCATAATTTTCTTAAGTCTACCCCCAACCTCAATCCCCAGGAAACATAAGCAAAAAAAAAAAAAACTTCACCGGATAACCTCGCAATGACAACTTTGGATGAAGTAGTGCTATTCCAAACTGAATTTTCCGGGTGTAAAATTGGAGTAAACAAAACCGAGCAATCTTAAAGGAGTAGCAGAGGTGCCAATTTGTCAGTATTGCCATGGAATCGCCGTCTGACAATGAACATGCAATTGCCAGCTTGTGCCAAAGAATCTGATGCAATCGTGTTTGCATTTCCGTCATGCACAAACATGAAACTGGAGATGCTGCAATACCAGTGCGTGATGTCATCATTTACATCAGGAACAAAACGAAACCAGAAGAAAATGCAAAAAGAATGCTTGAATTTAATAAGAGTAATTGAAAGAATGATTAAATAAAATGTGTGGAGATCTTTGACACCACATCTCCTGAAATTTTAGATGTACTCCTGGAAATATTGTGTATTTCAGGAATGAGAATCTTTTACAGAATTCCCCATTTTAGTTACTTTCTGCATTTAAAGAAAGAACAATGTATGGATAATTATTGCTGATCGCTGTTTACATAGCTGTCAATTCAAGTTCAATCTTTTTGCATCCTTTTGGTAGTATTTTCCTTTAGCTTTTCTTTATTCATATCTGTAATGCAGTTACAAAGTACATGAATGCTCGTTTTGATTATTTTTATAAATTTCTCAAATTTTAAATGCATCTAAATGTTTGCAATTGCATGCAAAGCTAAAAATCATCATATTAAGTCAGGTTTAAGAATGGGTTTGTATTAGATTCCCCTTTTAATTAAAAATAAATGCAATTTTCAATTATTTTTAAACTAAAAAAGATATAAAGTTAAAATCATTAAAAGCCAATAAAATCTCCGTAAAAGTTTAAAAAGACAAACCATTTTAGCACTTTCGGCAGCTAGGTCGCTGCCATCTTTGGAACTGAGCTCGCTCCCCGCTTCACCAACTCGAGCCACGTCTCCTCTATCTGCGCATGCGTCATGTTGTTGACGGCACCCTCTTGTGTTATTATTTCCAACGCTTCCCGTTTTAAACTATAACTGTGGTTATTGTAATTGGCTATTTTCTTAACATTTACGAAATCTATATCAATATTTTCTTTTAATGCTAGGCGGGAAGGGCAGTACTTTGTCTATTATACTTTATATTGTTAATGTGCTCTTTAATTTTTCTTTTTAATATTATTATAATTTTTATATATTCTTTATAATTTTTATTTTGTAGACACCTGCTGTTTCTGAAGGATTTATTCTGTCTTTATCAGATCGAATTCTTTTAAAAATATTGCAATTGGGTTTTGGGATACGGAGGCTCATTTTATGGGCAAGGTTGGAGAATTTTACAGTGAGACCGCAACAGTAGGGGATTGGGTGAGCAAACGTGGGTTTTTCTTTCTGTGCGTCGTTAATGAGGTTTAGTTTCTTTTTTCTATTTTTGATTAGGCGGGAAGCAATATAATATAATCATAAATTTTACTTATAAAGAATCTAACCTTCCCGGACATTACATCAGTGTAACAAAAAGCAAAATTAAAGACAGAATTAAAGAGCACATTAACGATATAAAGTATAATAGACAAAGTACTGCCCTCTCCCACCTAGCATTAAAAGAAAACATTGATATAGATTTTGTAAATGTTAAGAAAATACCCAATTACAATAACCACAGTTATAGTTTAAAACGGGAAGCGTTGGAAATAATAACAGAAGAGGGCACCGTCAACGACATGACGCATGCACAGATAGAGGAGACGTGGCTCGAGTTGGTGAAGCGGGGAGCGAGCTCAGTTCTGAAGATGGCAGCGACCTAGCTGCCGAAAGCGCTAAAATGGTTCATAACTTTTACGGAGATTTTATTGGCTTTTAATGATTTTAACTTTATACTAAGGTTTTTCCGTGCTTGATTTTAACTAAATAAAAAAAGATATTTTTGTTTATACAGTTAAACAAAAAAGAATTCCCCCCCCCCCCCATAGTATTTATTGATCTGTGTGTCTTTTTCCTCCCCCTGAAATTTTAAAAATTGGAGAAATTGCTGCATTAATATTTTATTTTATTATTATTATTGTGCACAGGGATCACTCTAGAAATGAAAAAGGGCAGGGTGCACATTACAGAAAAAGGGCAGTGTTTAGGAAAAGGGCATATCATATCACACAAAAAGGGCAACTTTTCTTTTTATTGTCTATAAACACATAAGGGTAGCTTTTATAAACATACTTTTATGTCCGAAAATGTGTTTTCTTAATAGCAATTTTTTAAGCAAATGATTAAACAAATTTTGAGACCTAATTTTTTCATTCAATGAAATCTACACTTTGACAAAAAATTGTGTAAGGCAGCCATTATGCTTTGTTTCAATAACAACAACAAAACAAAAAAAGCATAAATTTTGTAATCGTAAAATAACGGGAATCCGGTTTTGACGACAAATTTTTAATAATTACGCCAATTTTCGGACCCGAAAATGACCGAAAACATTCCGTTTTAGATTCAAATTTTATCGTATTCAGCGTCACTGCAACTTTTCTCTCTGTATATATGCTAGTCTGCAACTAGTGGAGGGGAAACGGGACACTTGTCCCAGGCATAGTGCTCTTACGTCAAAATTGAAATGGAAAGAAGGGAGCGCCAAAACAAAGGTTTGTCCCGGGCGACTTGACCTCTAGCAGGGGTCAGTCCAGGTTTCTTTCCCAAGGTCCTATTTTTGTGAAATTTTACCTAATTTTATGAATTTATACCTAATTTTATGAATTTTTTTTATTTCTGTGAATCTTTCCTTATTTTGTGAACTTCTTCCAATTTTCTATTTCATTTTTGAGCAAGAAAGCAATCACGAAATAGAATTGAATATTTTTTTAAAAATTAAAAATAAAATGGGTATAGTTATTTCCCTTAAAAAAAGTTGGCCAAAACTGAATAACTCCTGTTCACCGAACATCCGGGATAGTCATAACCTGGAACAATATTTTTTTTTTTTAATTGATTAAAATTAAAAATATAAAGCTTTAAATCTTTTACTTTTAAATGATTAAAAAATAGATTTTATAATAAACGTAGGCCATGGTAGTTTTGATTTTAAAATTGCAGGTACTAAACACTTTTATTTACACCCCAAATTCAAACTTTAGTAATTTTTAGATATTACAATGTCTGTCAGTTTCGACTGGAAATACTCTAATACTAAAGATGTGAAAAATGCAATTTTTAAATCTAGTTAAATTTCAACAATTGAAGGGAAAACAAAAATAAGTTGCAGATAAGTATAGATAGGAGAAATTAGCTAATATTATATTTTAAAAATTAATTTCAACTTGTACCATTAAAGAAAAATTACTTGTCAGTGTACACAGAATATCCCAAAAACACTGACCTGGGGTTTTATTCCTTAAATATTTTACAGTAAATCACAAATTTATGTTAAAAAAAAGGGGGGGGACAGAATTTTACAGTAATGATTATAATTTTTGGAAAATTAAATCTAAATAAATACAAATGTACATTTTTATATGGTCTCCAAACAGAAAATTCCCAGTCTGTAAGATGTGCCCATACATTAATTAAGTTTAAAAAATTTAATTAAGTTATAAATTTTCAGTCTTCTATCATTTTTTGCTCGCTACTGCCCTGCCTATGCCGACAGCATTTCTCTGTAGTGTACCCCTATGACCGCTCTTTAAAAAGACATTAAATCCCAATAAAATCACTCCTATGCTTTGTTGTTCACTCCCAAGAATGAAAAAATGCAGTATTACACTATTTCTACCCCCCCCCCCTTTTTTCCAGCCTTGAGCAATGATTGACTATATTTATCCCCATTTCACATTCCACAGTGTGGATTCTCGACCGATTAAACAGGGCCCGGCACCCGCAACCCTTTAACGTCTGGCAGCCCTTTTTCTCCCCCATATGGTTTGGTATGTCGGTCCGTCCGTTTTTCCATTCTTATTTGCCAAAACTTTTTCTCCTTCCTTACCATACAGTTTTCCTTATACAGGAGACAATACAATGAAGTCAAAATCGACGTTTAAACGACCCTTTACAAAACAGGAGGTTTAACTGTTCCTTCACAAAATTCCAATCAGCCTTTTTAAAAAAAAAAAAAAAAAAATACACCCAGATAAAATGTCCTTTTATAAATAATTATATTTTCTGTTTTCTTTCATTTGCGTGATCTGAAAGATGCCCCTGGAATGTTTGTTTTTTCAGCAATGTAAAAAGGCTATCTGGCACATTACGCTTTCAGTTGGGGGGGAGTTCAAAATGATTTCACGTAAGGATGTTATGTTTGATAAGTACGCAGTTGTGATTTACTAAAAAATAAGCTTAGACTTAGACACATAAATCACAGCAGCTTCCGTTGTTTTGAATTGGATGTTATACACTCTTGCAAGTTGTTCTTAATGATTGCTTTTAGTGTAATCATTGCATGGCCTTTCTACTTCAGATTATTTATAGTTAGTACAGATATTTACTAAACATTAGAGAATTACGGATTCATTTCAAAACGCAATACGACTTATGCGAGTTAGAAAGTTTGCGCGATTTCAAAACATTTGTCTGAATTTATGTCTGTCTTTAGGAATAAGATTTAGGACTAAGTTAATCATTTTGAGATGAGGAGTGTGTGTAGGGGGGGGGGGTCACCCCACACTTCCGGAATTGCCCTTGTCTTGAACTTTCCGTGCAGCCAGCCTTAAGTTTGGATGAATGTGTTTTGAAAATCTGAAAAAATAAACAATAACCAAGTGGCGTTTATTAATTACTTATAGCATTTATAAAACACGGAAAGCACCATTTACAGTAGGAAATAATTTATTGTTATGACTACTCTTCTGGATGACAGATTGTTTCTCTAATGAGATATTTTATGACCTGAAGCTACAGCGAACGGTTTTAACCCTCTCAGGTCGGGAGGGAGAAGAGCGGCGACTGAGCAGATGCCCCCCCCCTCCTCCCCACACATCATTGATAAGAGAATAAACAAATCAACTTCCTTGTTGTTGTTGGAGAGAGGCTTTTTTGGGGTCTAGCAGGACCACGTGGCCCCGGTCTAGCCGAGCGCCAGCAATGGTAACGAGAATCAAAGAAAAGTGGAAACAAGGAGGGGTGGAGAAAAGGAGAGCGGCATTTTGATTGGGGAGAAAAAAGGGCAAGGAGGGCGGAATTTTATCAAGAAAAAGGGCAAGGAGGGCGGCATTTTACCGGAAAAAGGGCACCAGGGCGGGCCGCCCCGCTGAAACGCTCTAGAGTGATCCCTGATTGTGCATATTGTGAAAGGGTTACCATAAGTGAAATCAGCAATTACTTTAAACACTAATTGTTTTGTTACAATTTCGAATTTTAAAACATTGCTTCAGCTCATCAAAAGAATATATTTTTTTACTTTGCTCTGTGTGCAGATTTGAAGTATATGAAAAACCTGTTTTTTTTTTTTTTTTTTTAATTATTAGTCTTTAATTTTCAAAACAACCCTCCTTTTTTGCCTTTTTCTCCTTGATTTTACTTCTGCCAAAAAAAACCCTATATGAAATGATAAAAATTGCTGTTTATTTTTTATTTTATTTATCCCTGTCCTCATGCATTGACCTTAAGCCAATGAATTTAATTGTATGAAATAAATATATTATTATTCATTTTTTATATAGACCAGTACATCTGATGAAAGTCTGCATTTTCCTTCTAGAGGAAGGGGAAGAGGTAACTTCATTTTGTTAGTATTTTTGAAAATCGGAACTAGTTTTGTAGTTGTTTCTTTAACAAATTTGAGTGATTTTATGTATTAATGCAAAATTTCTTATTCTACATGAATATGCATCATTACACCGAATCACTATTTTATTTATAGGAACGAATCCTTCAGCAAATCCTATGCAATCCTATCAACCGTGTCCTATCAATCCTGTAAGTAATTATTGTTTCTTCTTTTCTTGTATTAAACATATTAGCGCAATGAAACCTTGTTACTATGAACGAAATCAACACAGGTTTCTTTTAATTTTATCTATTTTTCACAATTTGTCATCTATAAATACAAAATCTGCTCATTTAATCATCTGCATCTAATTAAACTTTTTTTTTTTTTTTTCTTGAGATTCCTGTGCAAAAGTTTCACTACAAATACATTTGTTTTGATCTTATTTTCAATAAATAAAAAAAGAAAAAATTACTCAATCATATTTAATCACATGAAGCTGTACCAGTTGTATGACTTAGTGATGTTTATTGACTTGAATGAATTTACGAATTTTACAGTAAAGTGCTATGTTTGTTTTGAATTTTTCATGTTTGGTTTTCAGTTCAGTTCCGAATGAATAATTTTATTATTTATATTCTTATTTGTACTAGAAAGGTAATTATATCATAAAACAATATAATTCTATAGAAACTTAGAAGATTTTTTTCTTTTTTTAATTGGTACACTATTCGAATTGATTCAACTAACCAGCATATGCATGATATGAGAGGCGAGCAGAGAACGGCAAGCAATGGCATTGCTATCCATTATCAAAATCGTACTTGATAACTAGGTTAATGATTATGACGATTATGTGTACCCTCGTTGCTTGCCGCTCACATCCCATGCTTGGCCTTGCAACAGTTACATAAAGACACATAACAAATATACTTCTTTATTTATTTAACGTATGAAAATTGCCTCTAATTATTAATATATCTTCTAACGTGGTTTCACTGAGATTACTTTTTCGAAAAGAAAAAAAAAAAAAATCAGTTTTTCCATCATAAAATGGATAATATTAAGACTAGAAACATAATGTTGGTGTCATTTGATAAATAAAACTTCCTGCCTTGATGAGCCAAACAACGTCTCTTTTATGTAAAAACTTAGATTTAACCCTTCAAGTGGTTGTGATGTCAAATCCCATCCACTTTATTCCAGCTTTCACTGCAATCCATCTATGATATTAATCATTTATAACACAGAGATATCATAAAATATGGTTTGATATTAAAGCTTGTATGTAATTTAAGAGCTTTATTTTTAATAATTGCAAATCTTCCTATTAAAAAATTAATTTTTTTTATAATTTAAGAATTGCATGCAAATTTTACCGTGAAAACAACTTTAGATTATTTGCCCATTTCTAAAACGCTTAGAGGGTAACATTCGGATCATATCTATTCCTGGAGAAAGCATATATCTGCACTTTTTTCAAGACTAGATATGATCTGAATCCTAAAAGTTGACTTTTTTATGAAAATACAAAAAATTCTATTTCATCTTTCCTCCTTTCGTTTTCTTTATTTCTTTTCTTTTTTTGTGTACAAAATAAAGGTTTTTAATAAAGAAATTCGTAATTGATTTTGGACTGTTGCTGCATCCCTTTATTCAGTGATCCAATTTGTCCCAGATGTTTTCTATAGAATTCAAGTCTGGATTCTGGACAGGGGTCATCCCATTGTCCTTATACCAATCCATGGTGGGCCTCGTAACATGGCAAGTTGTCATCCTGGAAGTAACAATGACATCGTGTAAAATTGTCGCAGCGTAGGAAGCACATTGTTGTCTAGAATAGTGAAATAGGAATTAATGTTGAGCTCACCATGAATTGGGATCAAGCGTCCCAGTACATATCACAGAAAACAGCCCCAGACCATACTTCCTTCTCTGCCAAACTTTACTGTAGGCACAATGAATTCTGGCAAAAAGGCATACTCCAGGCACATGACAAACCCAGATTGTGTCATCTAACTGGTAGAGATTGTGAACTTTGATCCATCACTAGGGTGGTCACAAGAAATCAGTTTTCAAATTTTTTGGGGTTCATCCCCCAAAAAGTAGCCAATAGGCAACAAAACCCGTGCCACATTGTGGTTAAAGTTTAGAAAAACCGTGATTTTTTGCAAAAAAAAAAAACAGTTTTTCCTTCATAAAATGGATAAAATTGAGTCTAGAAACATGATGTTGGTCTCGTTTCATGAAAAAACTTCCTGCTTTGATGAACTACACATAACTTTTATAACATCACTATGTAAAAACTTACAGATTTAACCCTCCAAGCGGTTGTGGTATCAAATCCTGTCCACTTTATTCCTGTTTTTAATTTAAATCATTTATAACACTGAGATATCATAAAAATGTTACAATATGTTTGATATTAAAGCTTGTATGTAATTTAGGAGCCTTTTTTTAATAATTGCAAATCTTCCTATTAAAAACATTTAAAAAAAATTTAAAAATTGCATACAAATTTAACGTGATTTCCAAAATGCTCAGAGGGTAACATTCAGATCACATCTAGTCCTGAAAAAAGCATATAGCTATGCTTTTATGAGGACTAGATATGATCCGAATCCTAGAAGTTGGCTATTTTATGAAAATTAAAAAAATTCTATTTCATCTTTCCTCTGTTTGCTTTTCTTTTTATTTATTCTTTCTTTTTTGCGTACAAAATAAAGATTTTGATAAAAAAAAATTCTGAATTTAAAAGAAAAATGAAATTTAAGTAAAAGAATTAACAGAAAGTAACGTCAAAGAAGGCACAAAATTGAGAACGACTAGCGTTCACATATGTTTAATTATTAAAGTTATGTATCAAAAAGGAAGCACATTATAAAGAAAATAAATTATTATTGTTTACAGTTTTTTGTTAAAGTGTCAAGGCTTAGATAATGTAGCTTTCGAATAGAGCTGAAGATTCCCAGTCGCCAGCTGGCGACTAAATTCTTTTGTTTGGCCACCAATTAATTCACGCCCAGGCGCCATGCTATAATAATTTTCCGGAAATTTCCATTCCCCTTTTAAAATGTATTATTATTATTATTATTACAGTCAACTCCCGCTAATCTGCGAATGCCTGTAATCCGCGATATATTTCAAATGTAAACAAACAAGTTTGTTTACATTTTGAGCGGCATTTGACTGGTAGTATTACTGTAATAGAAGTTATTTGATTGGCTGAATGTTATAAAGACATTTATTAATGCTTTTCCACAGGTATTTGAAGTAAATAATTTCATATATTTAAGTATATTATGTAATTAAACATACAGAAACTTATATCCTAAGTTACATGTGTTCAGTGAATGGATGTAAATAATGAACTGCGAAGCAATGCACCATCCAATCACATTGCTTCACTCTTTCCAGAGAGGATCGCAAAGATTGACCGTTGCAATTAAAATTGTCTGAAAATATGTAACATTTAACTTTAAACGCAAACCGCGATTTGGCAGGCTACACAGCAGTTGTGAAATTTTCTGATTCTCCCCTACCCCCACCCCCACCCTTTTGATCTTCTGTCTAGCGATTTATTATGCAACAAAAACTTTCTCCACGTAACTGCAGTTCTATAGGAAGAAAGAAAGAAAAGCATAAACAGACCACATGGCGCCTCTCTTTGTTTACATTTAACTGCCAGAGGAGCACCAGCGGAAATAATGAATCATCAGTACTTGAAATATAATGCATGTGTGTGTGAAGAGGATAACACTCTTTTCTTCTTTAAAGTTTATATAATAGCATAGAATATTTTTACATAACGAGAGACCGAAAATTACCTCACAAGATTGAAAATTAATGTAATACTGAGATATCAAATATGCAAATGATGCACCGCATGCCCCCCCCCCCCCCCCTCTTTCGCGATCGACCAGTGAAATTCCCCCCTTTCTGATTGAGCTTGTTTATTTTATAATAGATATATTTAGTTAAAAACGGTCTTTCAAAGAAATTAAAAACAAACAACAGCTGCCCTTAAAAAAAATTTTTGTTTGTTGAAAAACTTCCGGATTTGGGGTCCTCTACTGTACTATATTACTTTTGAAGAAGGGTTAGCTCTGGGAGACAAGTATTTAAGCATTTTGCAAAAGCAATCATGTGGCAGTGACCAAGAGTTACTGACAATTAGAAGGCTCCAGGACAAAATTTCTGAAGAAAAATTAAATCTCTTAAACAAATTACAATCACTGCAATGTTTGAAAAAATGAAAAATAAATAAAAAAATTTAGAGATAATTTATTCTTTTATTTTTGTATTAGTGATTGTATTTAATATTTAAAAATAGTGTTTTAGTTCAGCAGCATAAATATTTTCTTTTCATCAGTCCTTTAGTAAAATTCTCTGTAAATTTAATTGTTTTTATATTGACATTTAATTGTGTTTTTATTCAACAGCATATGCATTTTCTTTCATCATTTCCTATTTGTTTACAGTAAATTGACTATAATTTAAAGGGAAATTCTAAATATAAAAATTAAAAAAAAAAAAAAGACGTATAATCCACAAAATCCTGTAATCCGCACAACCGCAACAAATCAAGATCTTTCTTCTGAAGTTCAGAAATGCATACCAAATAAGTAAAAATATTTCACAAATTGTAGTTTGTTATGAAAATTCTTGATTTTTTTTTTTTTTTATGCAAATAATACTAGAAACGGTCAAAGTTACTTAAAATTCTTAATTTGTCTTTTTTTCACTAATTTTAGAAAAATGCAGATTTTGGTGGTACAATTAACAAACTGACCTAAAAAAAAAAAAACACTGAATCTCATTAAATATTGGTTTGTTGAGACTAAAAGTTCAAAACAACATTTTTTATGAAATAAAACAAGAACCAAATTTGTAGAGCAAATGGTTTATACTAAATGAAGGAAAAATTAGATATTTTCGACAAAAATAATTTTTCAAGAATTCAACCTCAATGCTGCATGGGTTAATATTATGCATTTGAACTAAAACTTTACCAATCTCATTTTCTAGTCAATTGGCACCTTTTAGAGGGGTGCCCCAAAAAGTAAGTTATTTTTACTGTAACATAAAAAAAAAAAAAATTCCCCATATAACTTGTGACCACCGTACTGTACATGTAATAATACTAATTATTATTTTTGACGTTAAATTTGAAAATATTGATAAGTTGGTTACATTAACAAAATGACTGAAGATATATCGACCCGAAATAAACAGATATTTTTTTCAGTTCAGTTCTGGTTTTCATTCCAACCAAAATAAAGGTTTTTTTTTTTTCGATTCAGTTCCAGTTCGAAGCCCTGATTGTTGTGTAAAATAATCTGGGGACATTGAAAAAATTTTTGTACACCCAATATCTTTCTGTTGCGTGTATTATTTATGAATATTTTTTATAAAATTTGTGTTGGCAAGCTTATTTACCATAAAAATGTCTTTATAAAGTGCTTAAAAGTTCTTATTTTTAAAAATAAAATTTGAATGCAATTTCTATATTACTGTGCATTCAGCTGTTATCATTCTCTCTCAGGGGGTTCTTTTTTCGCAATTTGATGTTGTGAAAAATTTCCTTTGAATTTTTTAAAATTATAATTAAAATTTTTAAATTGAGAACCTCGTGTGTACATTATTGAACACATAATCAAATTTTCAGAGTTCTTCATGATGTATATTTTTCTGGAGACTGCACATATAGATACATACATTCACTTTTAAAGTAACTGTGATAAGACATTTAATAGTTCAACTGATAGTCATATGAAATGTTAACTGTATGGGTTTTTTTTAGTATGCAACTTACTTAACACAAATTCAGTTTATAGTTTTTAATTATTTTCATTATAAATTATCACTTAAATTTGTACTGTGCATAGAATTGTACTATGAGAAGCCAATCAGTAATATGATTACTTTTTGTAAAAAGTAATTTTTTAGTATTGTAGTGTTGTTTCAGTGTTTAGTAGTATTGTTTGTAAAATATAAAAATTTCTTCATAGGTCCATTCAAATTTTGGAAATCCTCAGTCTCGCTCTCATTCTTTTGGAAGAGGTATTTATTTTATGTTATTTTTGTTCTTTCCTCATTAAAATTCAAAATTATTTTATTTGATTCTACATTTCTATTTTTCAAGGCCCATATCTGTTTTCCATCCCTACTAACTTTACTAGATTTTCTGGAATACTCCCAATTTTGATAATTTTTATTGATCTCCCTGTTATTGAAAATCTCCCAACCGTAAGGTTATTACATTTGGGGTAAATTTTTCCATTTATTTACAAGGAATGCAGTAGGAAATTTGCAATCATAACAGGAATGTTTATGGTCTGAAAATTTCTGGAAATTGATTGTTTGAGGAAGTTATTTCTGGAATTAAAAATTTTTTTGAGCAAAGGGGGGAAAATTGATATTATGCTTCAGCATCCTAGTTTCAACCTCTTCCCATCATTCTTGTGAATGACTATTCTGTATTGAGCATTTCTTTATTTAAATCTATCAACAGGATTAAAATTTATTTTATTCATATTTGTTTATTTTTAAGAAAATAGATTTATGATAATTATGTACTTAGTGTTTTTTGCAAGCTAGAATTTGATTTTTATACCAAAATTACTTAAAAAGTCTGCATATGTTTTTGTGAAACATCTATTGTCAATAACTAATGATTATTACAACATACTATATCCGAGGTTTAAAATGACAGAATTTGTGATGACAATTTTAATATTTTTGATTAAAATAAATAAAACTACTTTAAGACAAGAAGATGTGCAGAGTAATCTCTAAATGATTTTTTAGTGCCAGAAAAATCCCCCTTGCTCTATAAATATCGAGGGATCCAGAATAATGGTTGACTGTGCAAAATCTATAATTTTTTATTTTCCCCACAAGAAATGGTCCCCCCCCCCTAATCCACCCTTTCCCTGTACTGAAAAAAGTGTGAAATAAGCATCGTGGTTGCCATGTGATTTTTTTTTTTTTTTTTTGTTAGTTTATATTTGTAAGGTTATTTTTTTTTTTAAATTATTATATCGTGTGCATGGGAAATCAGAGCAGGAATGAAATGTTTTATACACAAAACAATAAGAATTGAAGATTTCAGAGGCTAATATGTAAAATTTTTTTGTTTGGCGAAAAATAAAATGGCTGATATGCCAATTTAAAGAAAGTGAATTCTAGCGGTTCGCACAGTTTTTGGCTTGGCACAATTTACTGAGAGCTTAAGGAAATAAATTTTTGAAAACAAGTGCATAGGTTTTATTAGAATACAGCGTTAAATTTTAATAAGTGCAGAAATAATGCAGTTATTAAGGGGTTTCAAGCGATCTATCTTCAGAATTCTCGCCAAGTGAGTACATTCATTTAAGTTGGGGGGAATTAAGCCAAATTTCAGAAAATTGAAATCTTCGCATTTAGTACATCGGAGTAACGATGAATAAAACACGTTATAGTTGATAATTTAAAAAATGCAGCTGTATTAAGGGATTCCACTTTTCAAATAAATGCCTGCTTTACTTTTGGGCGGTCAAACCATTTATCATTTTGATTACTGCTAAGTCAATGCTTCAAATGATTCCCTGAAAAAACTCTTGCAAAATGGCGAATGTTGGCACTTTGGTGAGGTTCAGATTTGAAACTGGATTTTATTTGAGACTGGTATATATAATAAAACTGGTTATAGATGAAAATGAATGTTGGTATGTGTGTATGAGGTTGAAAAACTCCAGCACCGTTTGTCCGATCACCATGAAATTTGGTTTACCTAAGTCTTTTATCATGGAGAAGGTTTTTATACAATCAGTTTCCCTCTAACTTGCCACTAGGTGGCGCAGCAGAACATTGAATTCTATTCCGTTTAGACCTTTGCTATGCGAATATCATCCAACTGATTTCGATGAAATTTGGTACACGTAGATATTAGAACACGTAGAATATTTTTCACTATCCATTTTGCTGTAACTGCCGCTAAATGGTGTTCAACGCATCAACTTCTATACCGGTCGACTGAATGGCATAAAATTTTTTATACTTACACATTTGAGCACGAAGAATATATTCTGTGTTCCTTTTGATGTTACTCACCACTAGATGGCACTGCAATGCATTATTATTTTAACTCTTTACTACATAACGCTGCAGCAGGCAAAATTCTTGACCATTCAAACGGTCGCTATGAAAATCAGTATACATAGCTATTTGAACAATGAGACTATTTTGGCGTTATCCATTTTGCTATAACTCGTCACTTGACGGCACTTTAACAAATCATTACTTTAATTAACCACTAGATGGCACTGCAGTGTATCACTTCTTGGCTGTGCAACTGATCGCTATAGGTATACATAGATATTTGAACACAGAAGAGTTTGGCGCTATCCATTTTCCTATAACTTGCCAGTAGATGTCGCGTCATCACATGAACTTCAGGTTTATCCAGCCAATCGTCATGAAAATTTGTATACATCGATATCTGAATGCGAAGAATATTTTCGCCGTATCCGTTTTGCTAAAACTCGCCACTAGATTGCACTACACTGCATCGCCTTCTGCACCATACAAATGATTGCCTTGAAATTCAGTATGCATGATTATTAAACACAATATATCGCGATATCCAACAAATCGTAATATCAAAAAGTCCATTCATTCCGATGCGAAGAACGGGTACTTCAGCTAGTATAAAATAAAAGCCAATTTTTAATTCTGCAGCATTGGAGATTTTTAAAAAAGAAAGAAGTACAATTTTCAATGCAATTTCTCCTCCTTTTGCTTGAATGGTTTTTTTTTTTTTTTTTTTTTTTTTTTTTTAAATCTGCCATTCCAGAAAGAATTTATTTCTGGTCCACAAACACCCATGTAAGGTAGATGCATTTTAACTTTTACAATTTCAACTTTGTAAAGTCATTGATTCATTATTTGAAAAAATAGTTGTCGACAGAGATGCAAAAATGAAAACTACAAGTTTATAAATGGTGTAATTGTTCAGTTGGTAGTACTTTATTTAGTTTAATCTTAAAGGTATTCTAACTGCAAATTTGTTTGAAACTACCAAAAAATTGATAATCTGGATATGGTGAAATGAAAACTTCTGCAAATGAGATTGCAGAGAATCTGTAATGCAATACAAAATTTTAAACCAAAACCTGAAACTATAGTCAAAACTAACTAAAATCTTCAAGTCGAGCAATCAGTAAGAAAAAAGTTTTAATTTCATGAAGCTGTCCATGAGAGCTTATCAATGAATTTGAAGTGAACAATTTAATTGTATTCAGGACCACTGGACATTATAATTCCCACTTTTAGAAACCAATATAAATTCTTTCATTTTATTTTTTAATTATTTATTAATGGCATTTTAAACATATTTATAGTAAATATATTTATTAATGACATTTAAGATTCCATGATATTGATGACTAAACAATAAAAAATTATTGATTAGTCTTCCACAGAGCCTGATCATCCCATGTCCAACTCGTGCAGATGCTGACAAAATAAATATTGTTTAAACTAAAACATTCATACCATCATGGTATTTTCTATATAGGTTATAATTGGACCCTTTTGAACCAGTCATTAGTTTGATGAAAATTGAATCCAATATAAATTAAAATTGTCTTCAAGACAAGTCACTGGATGTATCCTGAATCCCAAATAATTGAGATAGTGGAAACTTATCTAGTGGCTAGAAATATTCACCATGTTAGAATGGAAAAATGGAACTAGGTCAACGGAGAAATAACTATAAGCCTTGTAGGAATATCATTAAACATCATTTTTCTGTACCAAATGTATCTTGTTTCTTTTTCCCCCCTTTGCTTCCCCAAATAAATAAAAATTTTATATAATTGTAATAATAATAAATATATATATTTTACATAATTTCTTTTAGGAATGAACATGGATCCGGAATGGTCTCGATCTAATGTAAGCTATAATTTTTACAATTTTCATAATATATGGTTTAGTTACATAATTTAGGTTTAGATGCTTAGCGTATTACAGATACTATTAGTGCCTTAAAAATTTATTTAACATAGATAGTTCTGACCAGACTTCGTGTAATCATAATCGTGTAATCGTAATCGACTGTAATCGATTACATTTTCTTGTGTAATCGTAATATAATCGTAATCTGGCAATTCAATTTTTCATGTAATCGTAATCTAGTCATAATCTAGAAGTTTATTTTTTCGCGTAATCGTAGTCTAATCGTAATCTAGAAATTTCATTTGCCAGATAGTCGTAATCGAAGAGCCTGTAATCGTAGTCGCTTTGATTACGAGACGATTACAAAACGATTACAGTTGCCCGGTTTTAGTTTTTGTTCTGCTTGCGGGGAAAATTTTCACGGGGAGGCACAGGCATGCCCTGAAGGCAGGAAGTTACCCTGGAGCTCTGACGTTTGGAGGAAGACAGGAGCTCGCTTGTATTATTTTTTTCCCCAGGAAAATATTTAGATGACCATTCTTTTTTGTTGTTGTTGTTGTCTGTCGTCTTCTGTTCATCCGAATCCGGACTGGTGAGAGACAAGAATAGAATGGACTTCCCAGAAGAAAGTGAGGGTTGCGCGGGAGGGAATAGCTAAAACTATTTCTTGTGGTGTCAGATCTTTGCTTCATTTCTTCATTTTGATTTGCGGTCGTGAAAAAGAACATAAATGGCACCTACACAGGAAAAAGTGCAGCATGTTTTTACAGTTTTAGAAAAGTATAAAAATAAAAATGGAAAAGGATGTGCATTAAGAACTATGAATGTGTTGTTTGGATTAGTGGACAACAGATAAACTTTGGTTCCTTGTGTTGTTTGGATAAGCAGGTAGGAGCGCATATATTTCCGTTAAAAATTAGTATATCTTTGTGCTATTAATAAGAATGTAATTGCATAAGAATGTAATAATTTTATAATGTATAAAGACCTTTAGAAATATCAATATTTTTTAATGATCGATAAATTTCTGGATAAATGGGTAAAGAGTAGGGACAATCTACAAAACCCCTACAATGATCTACAAAACCCCTTTTCCCCCTTTAATAGAATTAACATTTTTTTTTCCAATAGAATTTGATGGTGAGAGTAAAAATGCTTAGAAATACATAATGAAGTATTAAAAATCAATTTTGTCTTATTTTCGACTTGATTGGCTGCCTTGACTTAGTTCTAAAAGTTTAACGGATAAATAATTTATTTTCATTTATGCCAGTGTTAGTGATTAGTCCCAGAAAACGGTTCATTTTTTTTATAATATGATTCACAAAGTATTCATACTTCGTTTTTTTCACTGATGAGTGTGAAAATTATTTAAAATATTTTGTTTTTATCTAATTTGTACTGTACACATATTATATTAAAACATAGTACGTCTTTCGAAGTTGAATTGTTGGCATCTATTTATTATCAATTTGGAATTAAACTGGAGACTAAATTATATATAACTTTTCTATTGTGTGTATTATAAGCTTTTATAATTTCTCCGAGAATTCGCATTAACCAACATAGGCGTAGGACAAGGGACAACATGTTCCGCTTGCCGTCTACTTTGTTTAAAACACCATCGATTCAAAAGTCTTTTCCTCCCGCAAAACCTATAAAAATTTCACTATTTCCACTCTTGAATATATTTAACCTATATACAGACATCCCCCCCCCAATCCGCAAATCTTTGACATCTGTACGTCTATATTAACCTACTTTCTATCTCTCATAAAAATGTTAGCTCCTTTATACCACATTCAAAAGTTTAAACAACTTTTGGCACTTTACTATTTTCATTAAATTTCAAAGTATGTATGTTTGTATGTGTATATTAAATATTCAATATGTAAAAGGAATTCTTGACCAGAGACAAAAATGTGTGTCAGTTCTTTAGCATATATAACAGCTAATTGCTTAGAAAGTGAGCATCCTTGAACGATTAATTATTTATAAAATAGTTTTACACTAAATTCGTGCCTTTTTTATTGTAATTGGCATTACATTGGGTTTTACCATTCACACCGCCAATATCACTCCAGTTTTGTTTATTACGTCGTACCAGCACCAATACACTATATATGACCCACCACACTTTTAAGATGTATGTTTAGAGATATCTTTAGACATCTCCATTCTGCTATACTTAAGTAATTATTATTAGTAGTATTCTTAAGTCTTTCTGTAATTCTTAAATTATCCTCAATAGATAGTATGCATGTAGTATGCATGCACTTCAAAACTAACTACTATCTAAAGTTAGTAGTTAGTTTTGAATTTTTGAAATGGCGTGTGTATTCTAGAAATTAAAAGTTTGTTTGTTCGGCAGGCCCGGTTTTAGATATTTAATGCCCATATACGTGTTATGAAAGTATAAAAAAAGAAGTTAAACTGTGTGTGAAGTTTTCTGTGAAATAATAACTGCAATATGCGTTCAGCCTCATCTATTCAGATTCAGGCTAACGGTTTTTGTGGAGAAAACAATGCATTTGTCGAGAGCCCCTGTTTTTAGCATTTTACTCAATGCATTAAAAAATCTTAAACTTTGGTTTAATATGTTCACGCACATCGTTGCAAGATCGTAATGACAGAGGTTCCTCCTTCACGGCTGAATAGGAACCACGGCTAACTTTTCATGCATCTGCTAGTACCTCTTTTGGAACCAGAAAATCAGGACATAGGCAAGGAAGCAATGCCGAGCATAGAAGGGATCAAATATCAATTTTTGTATACTAATTTTTGCTGGATTAGGTTAAACCTGGGTTTATTTCAAAGATGTGTTAAACCACCAAGCCTGCCCCCCCCCTCCCACCCCATATGCACACTGTAAATGACATATGTTTAAGTTAAAATCGGAAAATGCCATGTTCAAATAGAGGTTTGTATGCATTAAAAAACTTTTCACAAGTGGGCCTAGGAAATCAACCAGGTTCGTCTAATAGTGTAGAAGTTCTTGCTGTATGGCATTCTTGTAATTCAGCTCCCTGAACAGATGGACCCATTATTCTGTTCTTGAATTAAAATTAAAAAATTTAGACATTATAATATCAACGCCAGAAGGGTAAAAAGAAAAGTTTTGTAATCGTAATGTAATCGTAATCGGACTCAAATGTAATCATAATCGAAAGTTTTAATAGATATCATAATCTAATCTTAATCGGAAATTGGGTTTTATATGATAATCGTAATCTAACTATAATCGGGAATTATACTTTGTCCGGTAATCGTAATCCTGGTCTAAAAGTGAAAATTAATCGTAATCGATTACACATCTGTGTAATCGGCACGAAGTCTGGTTCTGACTATGTTGTGTCTTGATATCTAAGCATAATCAGTTCTGTTCAGGGTGTCTACCGCTCCGGAAAGTCTGGAAAAAGCCGGGAAATTGGAAAATGGGTCCGGAAAGTCTGGAAAAAACCGGGAAATTGGGTAATGGGTCCGGAAAATTCACCAAAAGAATCAATTTTTTTTTGTGTTCTTTTTTTTACCCCTCCTCTTTAATTGTCAGACTGGAACCGAAAGCAACTGCAACGCATTTTTCGGACCGCGAAAGCATCAAGCGATGTGTTTGTATAAGGAGGGAAAAATGGGGGCTCATTAATCGTGATGGGAGGGTAAAAGACAAATTATCTTACTTGGTAACTTATGGGTTAGGACCGTCTTTCCAAGAACAGTTAGTTAATTCTATCATAAATTGCGACTACTTCTGTTTCTTTTAATTGATGAAAGCTTAATCCTGTATTTCAAGAAGTTGTACAAAATATGCAAATATAAATACAAGGGAGAGGGCATTGTGCAATTCCCCAAAGTAAAATGCATTGGTCAGGAATTTTTTTCCCGGGACCTCCCAAAATTCAGGAAAAAGTCTGGGAATTGACTTTCGGAAATTTGGTAGACACCCTGCTGTTGTAGATACCATTTCTGTCTGTTTGTTTAGATCATCTGTATCCCTATCTGTATGAAGAACTCCAATTTATTAAAACCGAATGTAAAAACGCAGGTTACCCAAATCCATCGTCCAAAACCTTTTCAAAAAGAGAATCAAGAAGAACAAATTAACAACTATCAAAACCCCGAGACCAAAATTTACTAACGCTATTCCTTACTGCAGGGGAGCCGCTCTAAAAATAACAAATGAAGCTGCTAAGAAAAATATTAAAATTCCCATAAAACATAATCAAAATATTTTCAAATGCATTCGCAGTGATAAAGACACTATTGCTCCTGATGAAACCGCCGGCATTTATAAAATAAACTTTACAGACAATAGTTCTAATAAACCAGGTTGCTATATTGGTATGATGAAAAAGAAAATCAAAGACCGAAAAAAGGAACACCACAATGACATTAAATTCAATAAACCCAGAACTGGCCTCTCAAAAATAGCCCAAGAACGCCTCATAGAAATAGACTTTAATAATAGCCAAAAACTCTCCTATTACAAAAATAACTATTATGCCCTAAACATGGAAGCTTTACAGATTATAACGACAGATGGCGCTATAAATGACATGACACATGCGCAGATAGATCCTGGATGGAACACCATACTGAGGAAGAGAGCAAGGCATTTTGAGACCAGAGCTGAAGAAGGTGGTGGCTGCCACCGAAAGTGCTACTGTCGGATTTTAAGTGTTTTCATCTGCTTTTAATGATTTTAATCCTGTCCGTCCTATTGCTTTTAAATTACTTCTGTATCCCTTTCCGGATATCTGTCGAATTTTGCAGAAGTTACCATAGGTATAAAAACTGCCACTGCATAAATTATACTGTATGGCAGCCACTTTTCAATGCTAAGCTTATTTACATGAAAGTTTTTTATTAGTTCATATTCATACTATGTTGCATATTATTTTCTGTATGATGATGCCGCATATGCACATTTGTCGCCCTTTGTGGTAAATTTTGCGTTACTGCGTGTATGTGTTGCCTGTCTGGAAAGGGTTAAATTCCAATTATGTTATAGTTTGCGTATAACGTGTCTCCCAAGAAGTGCACTGCAATCCCCCTTCCCTCCCTCCCCACGCACACACACAAGGAAGCAGAAAAGATGGAAATCAGATTTTATGCCAGAATAAATAAAATTTCAAGTTCAGTTACAGGCCCAGTAGCAGAATTTTGTCATCTCAATGACAAGCTACAGAAATAGGAAAATCTTTCTGCAACATGATATGTTAATGCATACATATAACTAAGAAGATGAAGTACGTTGTAATTTTTCTGTGGAGGTTTGTTTAAATAAATATTCCACAGTACACACATCTTTAGTTTTTTTTTTTTTAACCTAACAAAAGTATATTATGTTGCAAAAGGAGAGAGAAAAAAAAGTTGTAGAAAGGTCAGAAAATTCTGCCACTTCTTTAATCGGTAACTTTTGCTTGTTCATTAGATTAATAAGGATCAAGAAATGTTTTTGCCACTGAAATTCCTTATTTAATTTAAGTTTTACGCTGACAATGTGAGAGAAGAGAAACATTAACATGTTAAATGAGACTAAAGAGAAATATCCATTGTTTAGTGATTATAAATAATTGGAGAAACATTTTAATGGACCAGCATTAAATGATGTGTTTGATTGTTTGCATATGGAACAAGAACTTTCTTAAAATAGATTTTTTTGTTAAGACATTTTATTGTATTTTTTGTCTTTCATGAAGTATTTGAAAGCAATGGCAAGATATAAATCATAATTAATGAATAGTTCATAGATAATAAAATGAATGGGCTTAACATCTTGTACTCAATTTATAAACACCATAAATTTTTGGTATATGAACAGCCTATTTCATGCAAAATTTTTCCATCAGCTGTGCTAGGACATTTAATAACTCAACCGATAATAAAATGTTAACTGTAAGATTTTTAAAATGTAAATGTAATAAGATTTACTTATCAAGGTTCACTATTAGTTATTAACTATTTTCATGATGAATGTGTATTTAAATTTGCATCATTGTGTGCAAAATTTTATTATGAGTAATCATTTTAAATAATTAATATATTTGTTCTGTTAATGCATTTAAAACATAATACTATTGTTTTTATTAAAATATATAATTTCCTTCATAGGACAATTCAAATTTTGGATATGTACAGTCTCGTTCTCATTCTCTCGGAAGAGGTATTTATTTATGTTTATTGTATTATTTGCACCCACTCCCACTTTCAGTAAAATTTTAGAGAGTGGAAGCTATAGAAATTCTTTGCTCACATCAATATGTAATTTACAACACCAGTAAGCATTGTAGAATGAAGAAAGTGCTGGTTCAACAGAATCACAGGTGAGTTAGCCTCTACAGGCTATAATGATATGCAATACAGTAAAACCTCAATACAACGATACATAAGGGACCTGATAAAATTATCATTCAAGAGGGATGTATTGTTATATCGAGAAGCGACCATATTGTATTGGAATTTGGGGGGGGGGGGGACTGCCAAATTTTATTTTAGAGAGATTTATCATTGTACCGTATACCATTATAGCAATGTTTTACTGTAATGTAATGGGCTTAGCACAATTACTCAACATTTGACGAGAAGCTCATCCCCTGTTTTACCCAAGTCCGTATTAGTCTCCATTTTTACTTCTATATTGCCTTTTTCACATTTTTAACTTATAAATTTGCGTGTTCTATAGACATAGAAGATTCACTATTTGGGATCCCTTACTTTTATTGGGCTTTTTCTGAGTAACATTAGGAATATTAGGCAAGTTGCTTCCGCGGCGTAATGGAGTTGTTGCGTATTAATTGTTTCATCTGTTCCATCTGTGGTTTGCAGAGGAAGATAAGTGCCAACGGTTCTAAAGCGAGAAATTTCATCTGGGAATTGTCCCAGAGTAGCTCAGTGGTAGAACACCCGCACGTTAAGCGGTAGTCCTGGGTTCGACCCCCAGCTCTGGAATTTTTCGCATACAGCCTAAACACTCCAACTTGCCTAATATACTTGAAAGGTTTATACAATCACTTTCTAAAAAATATACAGTAAGAATTTTAACACATGATAATAAAAGTCGATTCTCAAATATGTTTCAGGGCTTGGGGGGGGGGGATGGTTACCATTTGCCCAGTGATGTGAATAAAGTACTTTCTCATGTTGGGAATGATTACAATGCACACTATAGCATGTCTGCAATTCCTGTATATCTTAGCTTGATTTAAACTGTTATCTAGCTAATGCTAAAATCCATTGCCAGCAAGTTCTAACCTAGTAATATCCCTTAAGAGAACTCTGAAGCCCTTAACGTTACAGTTTGTAAATTTTTTTCATGATAAGAGAATTTTTTCTCACAGAATTTAGCGAAGAGAAAACTTTTTCATGAAAAGTGTATTTTCAGCAGTCGTACAAATAGAAAAGCAAACAGTGTCCATAGTGAGATTGGAATCGTAAATAATTTTGCTTTCCGATAGATTTACCACCCGTTATAGACAGATATGTTCCAGATTCATGGCCTTTTACAGGCAGCAAATAATGTGCTGAAAAAGCACTGAAGTAGTGGATACTGAGTGAGTAAACACTTAAACAATTGTTTTTTTTTTTTTTAACTACAGAGATTGTTAAATTTTACTGGTGGAAAGACATCTAAATTGAATGGAAACTCAGTCAAAAGAAATACATTTTACTTTCGTAGGAAAATTGTTGAACTTTTCCTTTTATTCATTACTGAATATATCTTTAATTGCTACCATATTCATTTATTTCTTTTGTTTTTCAAAATAAAAAAATGTATATTGCTGAAAGTCATTTACCCTTTTATTAACAAAGTTATGATTTTTTTAGGAATGCGCATTGATTTGGATGGCTCTCAAAGTATAGTAAGTTATATTTTTCTAATTATTTCATTATTCAAGTTTTTAATTACGCGTTTCAGAAATTAAGGTCATTCCAATCACTGTTAGCATACCTGCCAACCCTCCCGCTTTTCAGTGGAGACTCCCATTTTACCCCTTTCTGCCGTTTATAAGTTTCAAATTTTCCCGTATTTTATTTGAATTTTAGTAAAACGTGGCATATTGCCAATTTATAAGTAATCATATTTTCGTACGTTGCATGCTACTATACTAACTTTTATATCAACAGCTAAAATTGTTACATTTGATAAATACCAGTATTTTGCCAAAATATTTCTTGTTACTTTTTAGATGAAGTTTTATTTTTCAACAGTTTTGAAATTTTGACAGTTTTGTAAGTGTCCACCCCTATTCCTAGCCTGCATCTCAAAATGGGCAGAAGTTTTAAGTACCAAAATCACAATAACCTAGGAATAACATGAATGTTACCCCTATTCGATGGGGACCCCTCACCCCAGCCAATGGACAGACCCAAGGCCTCAAAAATGTAACAGCTGATCCCTCTTAGCCAGTTTTCTTATATTATGTTATAAATAGGAAGAAGTATTTATTTTCAAACATGGATGATGCATCCGAATCTGACAAAACAAAGCTACTAGAGAGACTTTTACGTAACCTAGAATATGAAGTAGTAAAGAAGAAAAGTATCTGCAGACGTGCCAACCCTCAGGTTTTTCATACTAAAATCAGGCCTCCGGGGTTCCGTTGAAAATCTCCTCTGCCAATTTCTTCGCCAAACGGGATTTTACTCAAATTCTAGAACGGTCGTTATAAGTAGGCGTGGCTTATTTTGACCTGTCAATCAAAAGCCATCCTAGCGATTCCCTGTATCTGTGACGCGGCTCATTTCTTCCCACGCCAAAATACCGTTGTCTGATTGGTTGCTTTGGAATACGCGAGCGTTTCATTTTTCGATGTAGATATGAAATTTAGCGATCAGTCTCCGGTGTCGTGAAGTGAAGCAATGTGTATTATTTTGAAGTGTCAGATCCGACCACGTTTTAGAAAGTAGTCACGTTTGCTTTGTGTTTGTAAGCTGTGTTTGCTATGTCTGAGAAAAAAAGTAAAAAATATTAGACATCGTTCAGCAAAATCATACACAGAAGAATTTTCTTTTATTATTCCTTCCAAGAAAGTTTTAAGTTTAATTTCTATTCACTTTTAAAATATATGTATTTTTCCTTATTTATTTTAAATAGTCTCGGGCATTAAAAGTAACTACTGGTAATGAGGGAAGAAAAGTTATGGTGCAGCCATCTCCACAAAAGCCTGTACATGCATCAACTGAACATATAGATATAGTGCCTAATCCATTTTACTTTTGTTTTACTTGTGGTAAAGAAGGTAAGATAATATTTCTAGACTTTTCATAAATATTCTTTTGAGAAATCTCTTAACATAATTCGAGGTTAACAGTAATTATATGCTTTTAGTTACTATTTTAAAATTAATAATAGGAAGTTATTTTTCAATAGACTGCTTGTTATATAAAAATCTAGTAATATTTTTCATTAAGGTAACTACCAAGCAGTTATTTCTGCTTGAAGATAGTATATGATTGGATAATTTTAATGTGCAGTTTATTCTGATTTATTGTTCATAACAGCTTTTTCAGTGTATCAGGATGCACAGAAATAAAAAATTCCCATAATTGTATGTGGTTAAAAGATGTTTAAGCAGCAGAGACTAAAAATGTTCTTGAAAAAGCCATTTATTCTCTGTTTCCCAAAAATAGCGTACTGCTTTACAAAATGTTTTGTTGTAGACAGAAATTAAAAAAATATTTCTGCATCTCAGCATAACTAGTGTAAATTTTGCAGACTTTAAGATTAGAAATTCTAAACTTATGTTAGCTGAATTAAATTAGGCAGATTATTTAGGCTGATTAATTTAGCAACAGTGCAAAAAATTCCAGGGATCAAACCCATGTGTACTGCTTAACATGTGAAACCTAGAAAAATAATGGAATTCTTTTTCAGAAATTGAGTAGCGTTCAGAAAGTATGTTTAATCCTTTCAGAAGATATATTATATTGAGGAACAGAAAATTTGTCACAATTTGTTTTTCAGTGTTATTTTCATTCATTTTAGGTCTGTTTTCATGTAAAATGTGTAGAAAACCATATTGTTCTAACAGTTGTTTGGATTCAGATTTGATGACCCACCAGAAATTTTGTAAGCAGGCGTAAGTTAACAGCAATTATTATTTTCATTACTTACATGTTTTATTTAAATTTGAGAAAGTAACACAGTTATGTAGTTAGTAAAAAATTTCTGTCTTCGGCTGTATCTAACCTCTCCTTTGTTTGCCCTGTAACTTGTTTATATAAATAAATGCATAAATGCCTTTAAATAAATGTATAAAAAATGATAGTAAAAAGTACTTTTCACGGTTAGATTGCTTTCATCTTGGATTACATTTTAATAAGATATGTGAAATAAAAGTGTGTTCTTTAGATGTGGAAGTTGATGAATAGGTGTAGCCTACCTTTTTTCTAACCTGAGCATCAGTAACATCAAAAGATATTGCTTATTTTCTACATCTGAAAATATTAAAACATTTTGTTCCATTTCAAACTAGATGGAGCAGTATAAATATTGTTACACATTTTACAGTCTTAGCTTAATATGGATATAAGGAAAAATTGTTGTACAGATCATGCGGTAGTGAAGTTACTTAGAGCGCTGTTCATTAATTAGTAAATTTTTAAATAGAAATTGTTTGTAAAACTTTAGTTGCATTTATATAGTTCTTTTCTTTATTCTTTTCTTAATAAATAATTATAGGAAAGAAATTGTAGATAATCTTCTAAGCTTGTACAAAAATTCTGCATTGCTTAGTAATGATAGTTCATATGTGTCAGAAAACAGTAGCTCTGATTGTGAAAAGGCTGAAATCATTGCTGGCAAAAGCATCAAAAGTCCTTCAACAACTAAAAATTTTGAAGTAAGTCTTGATTAATTGTTACAATAAATGTACTGTCTATGCTCATTAATTCAGACCGAAAGATTTCCCCAAAAAAGTTCAAATTAACCTTATACATTTTATTCTCTTCTTCATGGGGAAAATCAGGGAAAGTTTAGTTTTGCGTGTGGATAAAAATGGATGTCACGCCACAAGACTTGTTTTTTTCAAATATTGGAAATACGGAAACTGATAAGGTGGTAGTATGAAATGGGGGTCACAGCCCATTCAGCAAAATGTTCATTACACCTACCTACTTACTGTGGGTAAATTGAAATGGACCCCCTCCCCAACCCCCAGTATTCTGAAAATTTTAATCATACTATAAAATTCTGTACATTTTCTTTACACAACTTTGGGACTTATTGTGCATGTCTATGATCAATGTTTAAGGAAGAAAAGCCTGGGTTATATTGTTTTTGGGACACCTTGTATATGCTAGCAGGTAATACATTTTAATTTTTTTTTTTAAATTAGCAGATAATATAGCGACAGTTATCTCTTAAAGATTTCTTATAATATACATTCTAAGCTATGCACATTTATTAAAATTTGCATTAAAGTTAAAAAATGTGCGAATTCAGCAAATTTCAGATTCTTTCTTTGTACAGTTTAAACTTGACTGGAAAAATCTTCCTGTTATTTAGGAAGTCTTCTTGTTTTTTTTGTTTTTTTTAAACCCTGATCTTCCTGTTTTAAGGCAAGATCGGTTGGCAGCTATGGTGTTGTGTGATAATGGGACAAAAGGTGACTGCAGTTTAGTATCCTGGTGGCTTCGTGGCTAGCTCTGCTAGTGTGCATGGTGTTCAGAAAGAAAGCTTGCTTGTGTTAGTTGTTGTTCAATGAACAATGATTGCAAAAAATATGGCTGTCTTGTTGACATCGGGAAGGAAGCAACTTTGGGTTTGAAAGCGATTGCAGATTACTTTAAAACAACAGAAGCGATTGATTGGTTAAAGGAAGAATTTATAAGTATATTAGAACATTAGAAGTATTAATTGGATTAGTTAGCACCAAATTATTAAGTTAGAGAACAACATAATTATTAATTAACAATTGTAAAAATCTTAGCATTGAAAGCGATTCGGCAATACGTTAAAACAGTTGATACTTAATTATGATAATCAACTGCAAATAATTATTTTTTTTTTTATAAATTATGCATTCCACGATGTTATAAACAGAGGCATAGCTAGGGTTTTCAGTGCCCGGGGATAACTGAAGGTCTTTTGCCCTTTCCCACTACTTGCAAAATGCAATGGGGAAGGTTTTATGAGAAGTTCTGGTAAAGTGCTTTTTTCCCCCTTCAAATACAGTATGCACCATAAAATAGGAGTGAAAAGAAAATAAATGAGAAAATGTATGATACTGCATAATATTACAAAAGGATTTGTTATTTTAAGATTTTGTTTCTGTACATAGCATTTTAAACACATTTTCTCAAATTAATATTTTTTCTTTTTAAGATGAATAAGCCTGTTCGAAAATTATCTTCATCTGGGCAGCCCATTGAAAAATTAGTTTCACCTCCTAGACAGCCAGCTGAAAAATTGGTTCCATCTCCTGGGCAGTCTGCTGAAAAATTGATTCCACCTCCTGTGCAGTCTGCTGAAAAATTGGTTTCAACTCCTGAACAACAGATTGAAACAATTGTTTTATCTCCTGGACAGATAGAACTGGTAACACTTACTCAATAATTTATTTCTGGTAATTCTAAAATAATGCAATATATAGTTTGAATATTCAAACTACTTTATTGAGTCACATATAAATTGTAACAAAATTAATTCCATCTTAATCAGGGTTTACTACCGTCACGTATGTACCTAAAAATAAATAAATAAATAAAACCCAGGTAGTTAAAAAAATAAAAATAAATAAATAAAACTCACACAGAAATGGGCTTTTCTGGGTTTTATTAAACATTATCAAAATTTTTCCTTCCCTTTATTTAAATCATTTGTTATTTGACATTAAATATACAGTGAAACCTAAGTACAGTCATTTGTATACATAACCAAAATACCACATGCAAAAGAAAGATGTCAATACAGCACACTCCCTCTAATCCACAACCCTATAATTTGCAAATGCCTATAATCCATCATATATTTTACATGTAAACAAATAATTTTACATTTCAGTTTTTCTACATAGATTCCGAAACACTGATGAAATTTTCACTTTCGTGAAAATAAAAAGGCCAGAAAGGAAGTCCACTGAAATATTAGCTTATTTATATATTAATAACTAAAATAACCATTTGTGGAAATACACAATTTGGAAATATATGATTCCAAAGATGTGTTTTATGGTTCAAGAAAGAGTGGATTCCTATTTTATTGCCCCTACTCTCGCCAATCTAAAAATTCCCCACACTTTGACAAGTTTTGCAGTCATGGGTCTCTAGGAGTTATGCACAAGTTTCAATGCTCCCAAAAGAACGACATGAAAACTAAAGTGAACAAATGAGCGATAAATGCACTAGTTAAGGAATTTGAAGACACTTCATTATTAAAACTACATTAATTGGCAACCCAAAGTAAATAAAAATGTAACAGAGTACTGTATTTACAGGTTTTTCCAAATTGCCATTTTAAATTATGGTTGCCACATAAATACAAAAAATCGGCGTGGTTACTGCATATGTTTAATGATCGCCACCATGGCGAGAGTCAGGGCATTAAAGTAGGAATCAACCGAAGAAAGACAAACACTGCACACTCATGGATTATGATGGACATTCAAACCAAATTTTAAAACGGTGAAGTGTAGTTCTAATATACTTGGCGAAGATTGTAAAATAGTTTAAGTAGGCAATTTTAAGATAGATTTTGATTCCAAAGATGGGTTTAATGAAACAAGGAAGAAAAAATATGGCGCATTCATGAATAACGATACACTTTCCAACTTAATGGAATAAGGAAGAAAAATAGTTACGACGCATAAATTATGATGCGCTTTTAATATATAGAACTATAGTGTATATTTAAAATTTGAAAGTGCTTCAGATTTTTTTTTTTTAAAGGTGTAGAGTTCTAAAAGTTAATATAATTTGTTTTCTAACGTACACTATTTGCTTTGTCCCTAA
Source organism: Cheiracanthium punctorium (assembly GCA_038373885.1). NCBI lineage: Eukaryota > Metazoa > Arthropoda > Arachnida > Araneae > Cheiracanthiidae > Cheiracanthium > Cheiracanthium punctorium. Next base: position 363,423 of record JAWZYV010009918.1, on the reverse strand, counting down.
AATTCTACTTTTCCTATGCAGATATGTATGACGTCATACTGCACAATAGTTTACTTCATTGTTTTGATTGCATTATGTAGTTTCAGTTTGATATCTTTTTCTTTCTTTTTTTTTTTTTTTTTTTTCAAATGCTAAATTCTTGGTAAAGGACCTTTTAAATATTGCTTATCTCCTTGTTGCCCATACGAAAATCTCTTAGAAGTCTATACATATTCAATAGAAAATTATGACTGTTAGTTAACTTATTTAAAAACACTACCATTTTCCTCCGGAGATATATTTCAGCCGCTGGCTCACGGCCATCCTCAGTCCATTTTCTCCCTCGCGGGAATAATGTGGCTTCCTGCCTCCTCCTCTCTCTCTCCGCTCTTTCGGCGCATGACGTCATTCCAGGTTTCGTTTATGGTTGCATGGGTCGTATCGTTGATGCAACCCTCTGTTGATATTATTTCCAAAGATTTGCGCAAGTAAGTGTAGGTATGGTTATTGAAATTGGCTAATTTTTGAATTCCTTGAAAATCTATTGGGATAGGGATGTTTAACGCTAAGCGGGATAAAGCTGTAGATTGTCTATTAAATTTGATGCCATTAATGTATTCAGTTTGGCGTTCTTTAATTTTTCTTTTAGTTACTCCAATGTAGCAACCGGTTATTTTGTTTTCGTTATTTTTTATGTTAATTTTATAAATACCTGCTCCGCCAGTGGGTTTGATTTGGTCTTTTTCTGATCTGATACGTTGGAAAATATTTTGATTTGGTTTAATTGGGATCCTGATATTTTTTAGAGCGGAGTGTGATATTTTATTAGCAGCTTTCCTGCAGAAAGGAATAGCAGTAGTGAATTTTAGTTTTGGTTTTTGTCTATTGCTAATTGTATTGAGTTTCATCTTTTTTCTTTCTTTTACTAGTTTATTGAAAATATATTGTGGGTAATTTGCTTCCTGGCATTGTTTCATGATATATTGGAGTTCTTCCTGCAAAAGAGTTTCCTTTGAGCAAATTGTTAATGCACGATCAACGTAGGACCTAATTGTGGCTATTTTATAATTAAATGGAGTATTTGACTTGAAATTAACTATTGCGGTATTACTTAGAGGTTTTCGATATATGGTGGTTTGAGATTTTTATTTTTCATTATTCTGACATCTAGATAGTTTAGGGAATTATTAATTTTGTGTTTCATAAGTGAATTTTATATTAGGGTCTAGTTCGTTTAATTTATTTAGGAGTATGTTGTCGGTAACTGACAAAAATATCATCTACGTAGCATACCTCCAAACGATAAGATTGGGTAAATTTATTAATTATTGAGATATGTATATTTGTTTAACCCTTTGGGTATGGATTTATTTGAGAAAATATTTGCATGCGGAACGGATATAATTTTTGGTTGCTTGGAGTAGTATGTAAAAGCAGTACATTTTATGTAAGAATTTATTTATTTCTAAAAGATTGGTGACATATGTAGTATTAAGATGTCTTCAAGTAATTAGAATTGCAAAACAAAAATAAATTAATAACCACAAAATAAAACTAAATGAAATAAATGCAAGCTGTAAGAAAAAACCAATTACTAATAATTATGCAGTGTGATATTTTTGAAAGCAAGTTTGGTACCAAGCGTGGTCTTCCGCTCCTAGGGAAAACAAGTGAATAAAGTCTCTCAGACGTCAAATGTACCCAAGGGGTTAAATTGATGTTTTCAAATGATTTGATAACCCATCTCTTAATAAGAGATAAAATTGAACATTTTACCCACAAGTGCAAATTTCACATTGATGTTTCCCCTTGTTCTCTATCTCAATGTCTCCAGAGCTCTCAATTTCCAGGGACCAATGAGATCCGGGCATTTTAATAGCCAATAAATTCACCCTTTTTTCTGAAGATGTGATGAGTTTATGAACCATGTGACCCAGTGTAATAAAGTGCAAACACGGCTGAGAGTGTGGATTTTGTGTAACCTCTATTGCCAGATAAATCCGTGTGGAAAGCTTTTCAAATAAAGATATGTTTTAAACCAGGAGCATTTGCTTAATATGTCCACAGCTACAGCCACGAGTATTGAGGCTGTCCCAGTGCCCCACGGATTATCAATTTACAGCAATAACTACCATACCAATGAGTAGAGGTTAGTCATTGCAACAACTTTATGAAACTAAGAGCAAGCCCAGCCCAGGGCTCAAGAAAGCATCTTAATCAACGGCAGACTCTTTATCGTTAATACAAGGTGTCCAGTGCTAACAGTTTAAGATATAGCCATTGGGCACCGTTAGCACTTGACATCTTGTATATAATATATATCACATGTTTAAAAGACAAATTAAAATGTGTTAGGAGCAACAGTAGCTCACATAGGGCTCATTAACAGCAGTTTTTCTTAAGTGGCAAAAGTCTCAATTATTCGTGTGTAGTAGCTCATCAGGTACATAATTATAAAGTAACCAGTAAAGTTCTTGCTGTTTTTGCTCTGCCATTGAATGCAGTGAGAATAGGTGTGCAAATTAGTGCACGACATGGTTGAGAAACCATTCGGGCGAGAGAAGAAATATCAGTTGTTATAAAATTAGTTCCACCAAGCACTTTCAGTAATCATTTCTTGTACCGTATTGAAGAGAAGTGTAAGTGTCAAAGGAGCTCGTTTGGTTTTCTTTGCTTTGCGACTTCAAAGTGGGCTTATCAAGTTTCCAAATATGTTTAGCGTTTGGGGATAGTGCTGTGAATGAACATATGACAAGGCACTGGTTTAAAAAAATCAGGTCAAGATTATGCTTTGTGTCTGGTGGACTAGTTGTCAAGTGGTTCAGTATGAGCCACTGCCTAGGGGTCAAACAGTCACTGGAGCAATTGGAATGTTTGCAATAAGCATTGCAACAGAAAGAGCTAGTACAGGTAAATCGAAAAGCTATACTGTTATTGCATGATAACGCAAGGTTGCATGTCGTGTGGGTGGTTATTGATACCATACAGCTACTTAGTTGCAAGACTTAGTGCAATCCTTCTTACTCACCTGACCTTGCGCCATCAGATTGCTCATAGCGCAAGATTGCCCCTACCCAATTTTCATCAATTTTTAGCAGACATACTGCAGGGATCATGCTGAAGTCTGATGAAAGTGGGCCATAAAGGTTCATTATATTGAGAAATATGGTTTTTCGCATAGGCAAAACCCATTATGCGCATATTTTTTGTATCACATTTAACAAAATTTGGGGAAAATGACTCAGAAATTTGAGTAAACACAAACCCTGCGCGACCATTTTATAGTCGCCATGACTAATTCTATAGTTCCACTTTAAATCTATCCTGCTAATTTCAAGCTTTAGTATGTTGTGTAAAAGTTTTCTACAGCTTTATTTATATAAAATTGTGTGGAAAACAATTTACTGTTTGTTTACATGATATTCTTGAGTTTTAGTATATAAATTCTTTTTTACATTTTTTTTTTTATCTTAAAGTATTTGTGTTTTCATCTTGCTTATTTTTCATTTTTTGAAAATAGGTTTCTGTCATCAATATTGAGAATCCATCCAGATTCTGGATTCGCCTAAAAAAATTCAGCCGAGATTTTTCAAAAATGGAGAGTGAGTTAACAGGTCTTCGGAAGGTTTTAACTTCTGTTAACACCCCAAACCCACAAAATTTGTATTGTTGCACTTTATACAACAACAGCATTCATCGTGCTAAAGTATTGAAGGTAAGAACATGTTTTTTTCCCTTATGACATTTCTATTTATTTTATGCTCTGAAAATTGTCATTTTTTAGTTTGAAAGAGAAAAAAATCCAATTGTTATGATATAATTATTTAAGCTCTTGCTTGGGAAAAAAAATTAAAAAATATCTAATAATTTTTGCTTTTTCATAGACACTAACACCAAATGAAGTTTTGGTCCATTTAATTGACCATGGGAAAATTGCTACTGCTCAGAAGAGTGTTCTGTATAATTTACCAGATGAATTCAAAGCACTTCCTGCTCAGGTAATGTACTATGTTAATCCCTGTCAATTTTTAAAAGTAAATGATTCATTTATACTATCATAAACTTATGTGTTCTTAATACGAAAAGTATCCTGTTTGAAGTAGGGTTGCAAGAAAATGGCTCTAAAAGTGTACCACCACTGCATTTTGAGATATGTTTTAAGGTATTTAAAATCCGGGTGTCCTCCAGCTACTAGAAAATTCATAATTGTTACTTGTATTTAACCCTTTGAGGTGCAACCCTTCCCCAATGCTGGAAAAAGGGACATTCGTGCCACAGATTGAGAGACCCTTTTTTGACGCAGCTGGCTGTGGCCGAAGAAAGGCTCTCTAGATCTGTGGCACGCGATGAACGTTTCGATCGTCCGCCATCTTGCTGGTAGTTAAGTCGAGCGATGGCAGCAGCTGCCGTTTTTCCAGCATTGGGCAATCTATCCAACTGTTCTCGCGTTCTTCGCTTTTTCAGCAGATGTAAATGCTGTTAAAAAGAATCATGACAATTTTTTTACGGGAAATGACGTGCTAAAAAGTAAAGGATTCTTGTGAAGCTAGGTCACCCTCAACTATTTTTATAGAAATCAAATCCATTCTTTGTGAATGGCAAAAGTCAAAACGTCCGAGTTTGGTGTCCTCATGGCAAGGACACCGTGCATTAAAGGGTTAATGAGTGCATAAATGTATCCGAAGTTTGAATACAAATGTGAGAGAGAACATGAAAATATTCCGAGCCGGTAAAAAGGAAAATTAATTAGGTTATTTAATCATGTGCTTCTCTTTATGCAATAATGCCATTAATAAATTTTAAAACTAAATTTAGGAAAAAGTGGTACTATTTTGACTAATGAAATTGAGGAAAAGTAGACTTCTCTGGCTACTTTTTCATGTTGCTGAGTTTACTAGTGCTACTATTTTTGCCTCATGACAGTAGGGAACATCCTGTAAAAGTCAATTAGTGAAGAGCAACTGATGATAAATAATTCTGACAGTAGTCATTATTTCACAGCCCAGAAGATCGTGTAAATATGTTGCACTTGGGCTTGAAAGATTCTCATGATTAAGAATCCACCTAGTGGGTGGTTATTTCAAAAACAGTAAAAGAAGATTTAATAATTTTTTTACACTATGTGTTCATGTTTTTCTATTAACCATACATGAATGCAGAATGCATCCTAATACAGTGAAGCACCGTTTATACATTTTTCAAAGGACAAGGGGTGGGACAGACGTATAAATGAGAAAAAGGAAATTCTCAAAAGTACGTACATTTTCATAACCTACTATAAATTTATTAAAATACTGCATCTTATTTTACTATATGAAAACAGAATACAGCAATAGGTACGTATACTAACAGTTTTATTCTGAATTTAATGTACAGTAGTACTTGTATTCATATTCATTCCACATGTACAAAATATTTAGTAATTTTCAGCTGTATGGCTGTTTGGGAATGCACCAAGAAAGTTCGTACATAGTTAGAAGTGCCTGTTTAACATTATCATTTAAATCACCAGAAATTAGGTATTTTTTCATAAAATTAGAACCTGTCAAAGCTTGTTGAAAACTTGCATCATATGTTTTCTCTTCTCCAGTTCTTAAAAGAAAAAAAAAATGTATAAATGAAATTTTCAATTTCAGGAAAGCGTATAAATGAAATTATTTAATGTTAAAATGTTATGGATTTTACCGGGACCATTCAGAAAAACATAAATTATAAAAACGTATAAACGAGAAATGTATAAATGGTATTTCACTGTAAATGTAATAGAAATGGTTTGTTTAATTCATTAACATATAATGGGAAGAAAAACAGGGTTTCACACTAGGAAAAGAATTTGGGTGAGAATCTCCCACTTTATCTTCGAAATTATGTGGAATTTTTAAAAATCTGAGTGAGAATTTGAGAAAATTTATTTTTATTTATATATTACTTTTTTACATTTTACAAGCAAAATTAATATCATTAAAAAATACAGTGCAACTAAGATTGTAAATATCAAAATAGCAATATAATATACAAATGAATTTGATAACGATACAATTTAATGATATCTTTGATTCTTTACCCCAGTAAATATTTTAGCTGCTTCATCAAAATCAAACAACACAGCTTGTGGGAAAAGCCCATTAGTGTCTTTTTTTTTTGAGTGGGAATTAGTGTGGTACTGCAGGTATCGTGTAATTCTGGGGTCTAGTGCGAACCCTGGAAAAAGATAGTGTTGAAAATTAAGGTATTTCCTCATTTTACTTTTTCTTCCCCTCCTTATGTGTGTGATTGTATTTACTTCCTTTTCAAAATATTTGATATATATTTCCTTAACCCATCCCCTTTTTAAAAAATATTTTCTGAAAATTAAAATTTGAAAAAAATTATTTATTTTAGGCTGTTTGTTGTAGTCTTGTGGAGGATGAATCAGGAAATAGTAATATGCAGTGGAACTCTAATGATACTGAGCTGTTTCAAATACATACTTTGGATAAAATAGTAAAAGCCTGCTTTCAAAAATCTTGCAACAATACATATTATGTGTCTCTCTTAAACAAAGAAGGTAAGTTGATAAAAATACTTTTTATTTTGTGTATAAATATTATCTTATAAATTTTATATGCAGCAAATTGTTTTTACATGGTAAATATGTGCAATACTTTGTAAAGAAAAACTGCTTTGAAATAAAATAATCAATATATATATGTGTGATTAGGCTTAATAGCCCACCTGGTCTCATTTGGCGCTTCATATCCAAATTATCCACTCTTTTATTGCCTTAGAAGGCTATATTTAAACACTTTATTTGGTATAAGCTCGTTAATTGGCACCATGTGCTATCTGCTTTATTTTTATATTTTTTTTTCACTTTAGCAATGGATTATCTTAGGATTTCACATTATGTAAGTTAGCTATTCTATATTCTATATATATATATATATATATGTATTAATAGTGAGGGAATAATAAAAAAAATTAATAATTGTTGGTTAACGTAAATTTTTTATTACGGATTTTTTATCCGGATTCATCACTTGATATATTTAGAGCCTGCTTAGTATAACGATCAGTATAAGAAGCTGCATTTTTGTCAGGTAGGAGAAGGCCTATATATTTCTGTCACTTGATCGTCACTCACCATCCTGACCATGGCTTGACCATCCCCAAAAGTATTTATTCACTATAGTTTTAGAAAAGTGATCCTTGTAAAGTTTTAAGCTAATAAACATGTTTCATAATAAAACTACTACATGCCTTTTTAAAAAGTCAAGCTTTTCTCTTTTTAATAATTAAAAAATCTCAGGTCTTTTGATATTAAACTTTGAACTTGGGGACAACATGGTGGAAGTTGTGTAGAATTCTAATACACAGATGAGTTCTACTTATGTCTTTTTGGCAAAATGCTGTGCTCACCAAAACATATTGACAATACCTTTCTCGTTGCTTTCGTTTGTTCCAGTTGCACATGGCTGCTTCTTAATGTTGACCGAATGCTGAAAACTTGCAGGTAAATCACTGCAGATGAATATAGCACAAATAAACTAGCTGACCTAACAGCATAGACAGACAAAATGATTATCTTGAAACAAAATTTGTTTCATTACTATGGCTTTTAAATTTCAATTTGTGTATTATCTTATGTTTGTTAGTTCTAATTTGCATTCTGAACAAAAATGATTTTAGGTATAAATATACACTCTTTGTTGGCTGAAGAGAAAAAAACTTCATCTAAAACACCTCCACGTCAAGCTTCATCTGTAAAGCGTGTACCACCAGCTTCAGCTAAAACTTCAGTACCACAAGTTACACCTGAAAAGCCTGTACCACAAGCTTCATCTAAAAAGTCTGTGCCAAAAGCTTCATTCGAAAAATCTTCATCTAAAACATCTGTACCAAAAGCTTCGTGTGAAAAACCTGCACCACAAGCTTCAGAGATTGATGGGTAATTCACCTTTATTTACTATTTTAAAAGTATAATGAGATATTATTCTTTTTACTTTGAATCATCAAGATGATCATGGTTGTTTTCAACTTATTATCATTTTGTAAAAATTTTTACATACATGTGCTTGCTTGTCTAAATTGTTCTAGATATGTGAATATTTTACCTTATAACTTGATTGATTGTGTAGTTGAAATTCTATTTTGAAGTTACATATATAGAGAGAGTGTTTCAGAATGACTCAACTTTGAAAAGGTATAGCTATAAAACAGTGAGAGACAAAAAGGTGAAACAAACGATATATTTGACAGGCCTGGAATTTGTTATACTCTGGTTTGCATAAATGTGCATATTTTTTGAATCGGGCTTAATAAAATTAAATTGAATTAAATGCAAATTATTTGCATAAATTATACACTAGTCTACATAAGTGACACCTTGCAGGGTTTTCAGTGTGGGAAAAAGTGAGATTTTTCGCACCCTTGAATGAGATTTTAAAAAATGGGTTAGAATTTCTCACTATAGGTGGAAGTTGGTTAAATACCCAGTGGGTAAGATATTTATAAATGGGTACTTACCCTTACCCAGGGATCACTCTAGAGCGTTTCAGGGGGGCGGCCCGCCCTGGTGCCCTTTTCCGCCGGTAAAATGCCGCCCTCCTTGCCCTTTTTCTTGATAAAATTTCCGCCCTCCTTGTCCTTTTTCTTGACAAAATTCCATCCTCTTTGCTTTCGTTTTTTTTTTTTTTTTCAACCAAAAAAGCCTCTCTCTCCAACAACAAGGAAGTTGATTTGTTTATTCTCTTATCAATGATGTGTGGGGAGGAGGGGGGGGGGGCAACCGCGCTCGTCTCCCTCCTGACCTGAGGAGAGGGTTAAAACCATTCCCTGTAGCTTGAGGCCATAAAATATCTCATTAGAGAAACAATGTCATCCAGAAGAGTAGTCATAACAATAAATTATTTCCTACTGTAAATGGCGCTTTACCCTGTTTTATAAATGCTGTAAGTAATTAATTAACTCCACTTGGTTATTGTTTATTTTTTCAGATTCTCAAAACACATTCATCCAAACTTACAGCTGGCTGCAAGGAAAGTTCAAGACTAGGGCAATTCCGGAAGTCTGGGTAACACCCCCACACACACACACACTCCTCCCCGTCGATGTATTAAAAATAGGGAAAAATTGATTCATTGACAGGGTGTGCAGCAGTCAGGAAACACTACTTGAAAATATCGAATTTCCGGTCAGCATAGGGGCCAAATTGATGACTATTCTATAGGGCCATGGGCGCCGGCAGCATAGGGAAAGGGGGGGGCAGCGCCCCCCTGGATTTTTGTATGCAGTGTTTTCCCTTGCTTTTTTGCTCTTTCCAACATGGTAACCATATGTTAAAGTAGTCTTTGCCCCCACCCCCTGGAAAATATTCTGCCGGTGCCCATGTATAGGGTTATTTTAGGCTGGGATAGGGGTGGGAACTGTCAATACAACATTTGTGTCTATTTTGCAGCCCCTCCAAAAAAAAAAAAAAATGAAATCGTCGACGATTGCGAGAATGCAAGTCTCCTCGACTGCACGGGCACGCGCCCTGGGATGTTCATTTTTACTGTGCTACGCGCTCAGCAAAAGCCCAATGGACAGTGCGAAAATGCGCAGTAGGGAGAGCCATTGAGACTATCTTGAATTCATCGATTGGGAAATTAAAAATGTGTGCAAGAGGGTCAAATTCTTTGCGATCCCTGAAAGGTCGGGAGTTATTTTATGATTATGTAATTATGAATATTGCACAACAATAATTATAAGACTTCTTGCCTGTTTAGAAAATCCTTTCATTCCCCCCCCCCTTTTTTTATTATGTCATGTACTTGCAATTTATTTTTCCCTCGGACACGTCTTATCTAAACTGGCGTTCTTATTACAGAATATTTCCAAAAGTTATGCATATAGTGCTGCAACTAGAGGTCAAGTCGCCCGGAACAAACCTTTGTTTTGGCGCTTCCTTCTTTCCATTTCAATTTTGACGTAACAGCACTATGACTGGGGCAATTGTCCCGTTTTTCCTCCACTAGTTGCAGACTAGCATATATACAGAGAGAAAAGTTGCAGTGACGCTGAATACGATAAAATTTGAATCTAAATCTGAACGTTTTCGGTCATTTTCGGGTCCGAAAATTGGCGTGATTATGAAAAATTTTATCGGCAAAACCGGATTCCCATTATTTTGCGATTACAAAATTTAATTTTTTTATGCTTTTTTGTTTTGTTGTTGTTGTTGAAATAAAGCATAATGGACGCCTTACACAATTTTTGTAAAAGTGTAGATTTCACTAAGTGAAAAAATTTGGTTTCAAAATTTGTTTAATCATTTGCTTAAAAAATTGCTATTAAGAAAACACATTTTCGTACATAAAAGTATGTTTATAAAAGCTATCCTTATGTGTTATTAGACAATAATTACAAAAGTTGCCCTTTTTGTGTGATATGATATGCCCTTCTCCCAAACACTGCCCTTTTTCTGTAATGTGCACCCTGCCCTTTTTCATTTCTAGAGTGATCCCTGCCCTTATCTCGGGTAAACACCCAAAATCAGGGTAGTTGAATTTTAATTATTTTTATAGCATGTAACTGGGGCTTTAAGTCTGTAAGTAAGACCTAGTTAATTGCTTATTTTGCAAGAATTATGCTTTCCTGAAAATTGCTTATTTTTGTGAGTTTCAATACTTATTTTTGTGGATTTCAATAAATATTTTTGTGAATTTTAATACAAATTTTTAATAAAAGCTACTTTTTTCTTAAAAGAATTGATAAAATGGATTAAAATGTAGGGTAAAGTGACAATGAAGGGCCTTTTTTAATGGATTGTAATTTTGTGAAGGGCCGCAAAACAGACCTAATTTTCATCTACATTGACCTCTGATGTATAACCACTTTATGAAAAATGGAAGCATGCTTGACTTTTTTGAAAAAGTGCCCAAATCTTTCAAAATGCGAGAATTTTGTGCAGAATGAAACAGACTTGTAAGGTGTGTGAATTTCTCTCAGTAATAATTTTTTAATGCGAGAAAAAGATTAAAAAAAAAAAAAATCTGAACTTCTTTCAGATTTTAATCACGTACTTGAGTGCTAGCTGCAAACCTCACTTTATCTTGAACGTATGCAACAGTCACTTTCACACCACAGTAACATGAATGGAATGATTTTTTGTAATTTTCCATAAATTTTCCTTCATAAAGACCAAAAATAGCGTAGAAAAAGAATCCCGTGATTCAAAGAAAAACATTGAAAGTGATCTTACCAAATCCCAAGAACACCCAAAATTTTGCCTAGAACATTAAAGATTTGTCTTAAAGAAAAGTGATATGGCACGTAGACATCATGTCTACACCAAAAACCATGAAAACACTGCCTTGTATTACAAATGTAGTGAAAATACTGCCTTGTTTTATAAAGTTTCTTGTTTTGCTGACCAAATTGTATAGCTGGCTCTTAAGTTAGACTTAAAACATTTTTCAGGAGCTGCATCAGTATATTATAGGATTTTCCCTTCTCTATGTCTAATATGCCGTAACATACCAGAAGCTATATGCAGTTGTATCTGGGCACATGTAATGGAATGATGTTTTGATTTGTGGAATTAAAGTTAAAGGAATTTGCCTTGAGCTATTTTTAAATGAAATTGATTTTCCAGTTTGCATGTGACTGTTATTGATAATAGGATTTTTTAAAATGTAAAACAATTATTTTAACTGCTTTATTCTTTAATTTCTTTAATTTTTTGTAAACTTGACTCTACATTGGTACATGAAACAGGAATTTTTACTTAATGCAGTAGCTATTTAGTTTTTAAACTAACCATATCTTAAATATGATGTATAAAAGCAATATAGAATTATAGTTTAACAGCCTAAATGTATTAGGGTTGAATTTATTAACTGTCATGCGATGTGACAGAATGACATATTTGTAAACATGATTTTTATAGATCATAGAAACGTTTGTAAATAAAGAAACTCAGTTTTTTAACTAATATTTATCTTAGTTATGATTTATAAGCAATATAAAGTTGCAATTTAGAGCAACGTTAATACATTAGGGATGAAATTATTAACTGTCATTTGATGTGCGGAATGACTTCAGAGTTGACACTTTCATGGAATTGCTCACCTATGGTTTTTTTTTTTTTCTTTTTGTGTGTGTGTGAGAAATGCTTGTTTCATTTGCTTTATATTATTTTTTGTGTATTGTTTAATTGACTTTTGCTGCACATCATTAATTGAAATGTTATTTGCTATTATAGTCCTCCTCCATCAGTCTGGTCGAAGCTGAAGCTAGGAAATAAAATGACTCTTGTGCAATCTATTGTCAGTGAAAACTTTGCTTGGTGTTATTTGCTAACTGATAGAGAGTCTGATCTAAAAGTTATAATGGAGACTGAGAAGCTTTTGCAGAATTACTCTGGAGAAGATATTTCAAAGAGGTAACTTGTTTCATATCTCATATTTTATCATTCAAATTTTATTTTATGATAATATAGTTGATAATTTTAGTTCAGGGTTGCTACGCGACCGGGAGAACCTGGAAAACCGGGGAAACTCAGGGAATTTAGAAATCGCGAAAAAAACGGGAAAACTCAGGGAAAATGAAGAATTTTCATGAAAACCGGGAAAAATATATTTGCAGCGAAAAATTCATTTATTTTTTTTTTAATTAATACAAATTTTAAATTTTTGTTTGGGAAAGATTATGCCTGTATTTCGTATTTCAGTAAAAAGTGAGATCGCGAACCATAACCTGCACCTTGTTTATTGAAAAGCCGGAGTCACGCCCGTCGAAGCGATTGATTGGCGCCAGTGGTATGCCTATGCATCTAAGAGAGCTGGCTAGAGAAAGGGTATTCCCCTTTTCCCCTCTCAGCTCCGCTCTGTCGTATAATCTCTCTACGGAACGTTCCTTTAGAAAAGGCGATATTCCCTTTTGCGCTTCCTCCTGGTGGATTTTCCCCTTCTAGTTCTTCCCCATCTGCTTGTATGTGGGCACTGCTAGACACACGTCGCGTGTTTGTTTTTATGGTTTTTACTCTCTTGCTGTTTAGTCTTGCTGTCACCTCGTGTGTACTCTGTTTTTTTTTTTTCAAAATCTGCAAGGAGTTCATACCATGATGCCTTGTAGAGAAAGAAAGATGCTCAACAGAAGTTTCAAGATGAAGGAAGAAATAAACGAAAAGTTTCTGAGCAGATCAAAATATTACAAAAGAAAATACAGAAAATTATGGAGGAACAATCTGCTGGATTGTCTAACATCAACCAACAGATTTTGGAATTAAAAAAAAATAATAAATCTTTAGATTTACTAGTGAAAGTGTTTATTTTATTAAAAATGTGCTTTTTTTCCCCAATGAGCAGGCACTTGTTCATCAATCATTTTGCCATTACTAAGGACCAAACTGCTGGTAATAAGTAATAATTTTAATTTACAGGTATAAAAATCTTCCACGGAATTCCGCATTTTAATTATTTTTATTTAAAAAAAATATGTAGATGATATAATCACGGCAGAATTCCGAATCTCGTATCTGCCAACTCAAGTTCAATCTTTTTGCTAAATGAGTATTTCCTTTTCAGTATTTCTTTATAAGCATTTCTAATGCAACTACAAAATACTTGAATGCTTATTTAAATTTATGTTTATAAATTTCTTGAATTTTAAATGCTTCTGAAAGTTTGAATGTTAAGCTAAAAAATCATGACAGAGATTTAAATAAGACATTGATTTGCATAGATTGACTATGAGAAAAAGAACTGCTTTTCTTTTAAGTAAAGGTAAATGCAGTTTTTAATATTTATTTTTTAACACTTTTTGTCAATGCAACTAATTACACTGCAATATAATTTTTACACTATTTCTGATGGAAGTTTTGCAAAAAAAAAAAAAAAAAAAAAAAAAAAAAAAAAAAAAGGTAAATAATAATAATATTAAACCTTCCAAATCAGCCTTTTTATGTTATTTTATTTGTACATAAAGACATTGTCTGAAATCTATTCATGAAATTATTTACCTTGACCTTAGATTTATGGGGAATTTGCTTAAAATCCTCTTTTTAAATAATGATAGCCTGTTTTTCTATTGAACACTCTCTATCTAAAATTGATTATTAAATACTTATTTATGCATGAGTACTGGGAATTATTTTAATCAAGATAAAAATAATTAATTTGGTTTGCGATTGATATTTTATGGAAAACAGTGTATGATGCTTGTCAAAATATTTTAACGGTTAAATTCAAGCTTACGCACTTTTTCCTCTTTTTTTCTCTTCATGCATTCTCATCCCTAAATTTAGCTTAACTAAATTAAGTTGATAATTTTAATTTAGTTAAGCTAATAATCAATGTGATATTATTAAAGATGCACAACTATTTAAAATATTAGGAGATGATACTATATTGCGTTATATGCCGTTATTGCGCTATGTCGTGTTTGTCCCCTTTTTGATCATGAAAAGGACAGGGAATTTCATTTCAGGATTTGAATAGCAACCCTGTAGTTGATAATTTTGATCGTTGCTACAGTAAAAATGAAATGGAAAGGAATCAAGTATTTAATGTCTTATTCATCCCACTCCCCCCTATTTTTTTGTGCAGGGATTCTCTTATTAGAAAACTTAACTAGAATCTTGCACTCCCATTTTTAAGGAGTTATTTTGAGGGTAGTGATTGCAGGTACATGGTATGTGTCATTGCTAAACTAACCAGCACAATACTGACCAACAGAAAATTTAAACGAACTTGACTGAATTCTAAATTCAGGATATTTTATGTTGTATCATCTTAAAAATATTCATAACTAATTTTTTTAGCTGTTTTGTTAACATGAATTTTACAAAAAAAAAAAAAAAAAAAAAAAAAAAAAAAACATTCGTTGATTTTATGTTGACAAATCATGTCATCATTTAAAAACTGACTATAAATTTCTGATCTTCATTGATAATGAAATCCTAATTTTACTCATGCTGCTCTTTCTGTACTAATAAAACTGCCATGAAAATCTTCAGAATTCCCTATTTAGATTATTTTCTGGACTTTCTTTTTTTAAACAAACACATATATTATGCTTAAATAACTTATTGCTGATCTCTATGTTCCATATCTTCAAATTCAAATCCCATCTTTTATGTTTATTGATCTTTGAATGATTTTGCTTGCAATTTTAAAATTATGAGTATCTATATTTCATTTTGTTCTCATGTGCAGGTTTTTAAATTAATTTTTTGCATTTTATTTTAAAAAGCTTAAATGTGAGTTGGCACTGTTGAAAATTATCGCAGGAAAAATTAATATTTATGCATATGCTGTATTATGAACAATCTAAGATTATGCCCCTTCCCCATTCTTATTTTGAAATATTTGCTCATCTGTAATACAGTATGTTACTGAAGTTATGTTCTGATTATTGTTTACAAAATGCATAAAATATGCAACACCAACAAAAAAATTTCGATAATTTTTCGCAAGCGTCAAACATTCTATGTTTTTTTTTTTTTTTTTTTTTGTCCCCCAATGTCCAACAATACTTTAGTAAATAGCAACTAAAATTGCATTAATGCAAATCATGTGAATCAAGGGTTTTTTCAACTATCCAGAAATTCATGTTACCTAGAAATATTTCCATTTAAGATATACATTCATTTTTACTTTGCGGTTTTCCTATGTTGTTGTTGTTGTTTTTTTTTTTTTTTTTAAACTGCCCTGTATTTTAAAAAAAATTATGTATTTTTTTTTTTATCTGTGACTGTTAGTAGTTTTTCTCACATATAATCTAACTTTCAGGCAGGGAAAAAATGCTTAATTCATAAGGCAATTTTGTATTTAAATAATCCTAAAATGTTTCACTTTTGAATGTTATACCTGTACTTTTAATTATAATTTCAACTTTATTTATACTTCTTTTTTTTTTTAAGTGCTGAAGAAGGGGATTTTGCTGCTGGTTTTTCTAAGGAATATGGTGAACATTATCGATGCTTTATTTTAAAAAGAAAACGGGAAAGCTTTCTTGTTCAATACATTGACTATGGAAATGAAGAGGAAATCTCTCAGTTAAAGTCCTTGTCTCCAGAACTTTACCAGAAGTGCTGTTTTTTGGTCAAATGCCAAAAGCCTTCAACCCTGTCCATGAAAGATTTTGAAAACTTTCTAAGCACTTCAGGTGAAGTTGTACTTCAAAAGTTCGATGGTACTGCAGCTGAACTTTCCTTTGATTTTGGTAAAAAATGCTCAGTAATTTGTTATCCATGTTACCCTATTAATGAACCTGAAGATGTATCTGCTGACAATCACATGCCTTCTGTTTCCAACAACAATACAGATTTGGTTTTTAACTCAGCTACTCCAGTTCACCCTAGCAAAATTGATGGTATTGCTCAGCCTAAAGAGGCTTCTAAGGCTGCTGTAGATTATAAAGAAGTTGCAAAAAAAATTATTGTTCCAAAAGTTTTGTCTCTTTTGGAAAAATATTCAGTGAAAATAACTTTTATGAAAGATGTCTCTGAACTGTATGTTATATTGACTGAGGATGAACCTAAGATGACAAAATTGGTGCAAAGCTTGAACGGCCTGTGTAATTCTAGAAATGTGTGTCACATGCCGAGTATTGGAGAAATAGTATCATGTAAATTTTCTGATGGAGTGTGGTATAGAGGCCAAGTGTTACAGAAAATTGACATTGGGTATCGCATTTTCTTCATTGATTATGGCAATGAAGATGTTGTTAAAAAAAATGATGTACAAGTTTTGACAGAGAAATATGTATGTCCACAATTCAGCATATGTGTCTCCTTAGGTCAGGTTCAAAAGGAAGATATAGCTAGTCTTCTGACCAAATTTCAGGAGGAAACTTGGGAAATGAAAGTAATTGATGACAAACAAACACCAGTGAAAGTTATGTTGTCACTTAAAGGATGCCCAATAACGGAAATGATTCCAAGCAAAAGGGCTAAATCATTACTCACATTTCAAAAACTGCCCTCGAAAACTACAGTTAAAATTTGCTTTGCAGATGAGAAGTATCTGTATGTAAACCAAGTCAAAGATTTAAAAGCTTTAGAAGAATTGTCTGGTAAACTCAATAGTATGTCTGGGTTGCCAGTTCCTGAAAAACCTAGACTCAATAACGTTTATTGTGGACTGTTCACAGATGGTCTATGGTACAGAGTTTCTGTTGAGGAGGAACTGTCTCCTAGTAACTATAAAGTAAACTTTTTGGACTTTGGGAACACCGAAACTGTTTCCAGGAAAGATTTAAGAGAGCTTCCAAATGAGCTCTTTGCTCTCCCTGTATACTGTACGCCCATCTCTGCTCAGAATAGGGAAGACCTTAATCTGACTATGGAAGATGAGTATACTGTAGAAGTTGTAGATGAAGAAGGGGATGTTCAGAGCGTGAAATTCGCTGTCAGTAAAATTGACACTACAGCTGAGACTAAAACTACTCCAAGAAATAAGAGTTCCCTTACATTTAAGACCTTACCTGCAAATGAACCAACTGAAATCAAAATTTGTTTTATGGATTCTAAATGTGTGTATTTACATCAAGTTAAAGATTTAAAGATTGTAGAAGACCTGATTGTTAAAGTAAACACTTTACCAGAGTTGCCTGTTCTGGATATAAAACCCACGCTTAATAATGTGTATTGCGGTCTTTTTAATGATGGATTATGGTACCGAGTATCGGTAGAGGAAGCAATATCTTCTGATTCATACAAAGTCTTTTTCCTGGATTATGGAAACTATGAAACTGTATCATCAGATAATCTCCGGGAACTTCCCGATGATTTATTTTCTATTCCTGTTTGCTGCATTCCACTAATTATTGAACAAAAGGATCAGACTACTTTGAGCTTGGAGGAACACTATACTGTCCAGGTAACTGGCATGCATGGCAATATCCAAAAAGGGAAGCTTATATTGCCAAAAGAGGAAAACAATTTACCGCAAATTTCTTCAATGAAGAAGCAAAAGCTTGGAGATGGCCTAAATGAGGTAGTGTTTTGTCACATGGAAGGCAGTATCGTTTATTGTCAGCTGTTTTCCGACAATGAAAAAGTTCTGGGTATGTATAAAACACTTCAGCAATGTGGCAGAGAAGGTAGATCTCCTGAATCTGTATCAACTGGAGATGTAGTTTGTGCGGAAAGCTCTGACAATATGTGGTATCGAGCCAATATTATATCAGATAAAAAAGCTCCATCCTATAAAGTAATGTTTTTGGACTATGGCAATAAAGAAGTAGTTACCAAGGATTGCATCAAAATTCTGCCAGATGAATTGGTACAGCTTCCAATTTTTGCCATACCTTTAAAGGTTAGAAACATGGATAAAATTAAGGATACTAGTCTTTTTACAAAAAATGTTATGGTAAAAAATATCTCATTAGAGAATGATATATCATTAGTTGATATAGTAGAGGATGAGGCCTCTTCACATAAGGCTTCTTCTCTAAAAAGCCTTTCAATACCTTGCAATGATGTCACCAGTGTGACAGTTAGTCACATAGAGGATGACTTATATTTTGTTCAGCTAACTACTGAAGCAGACAATATTGAAAAACTTCAAAGTCAGTTGACACAGGCTGAAACATTTGACTCCTTATTAAATTCTCCTGAAGTGGATGATGTTGTATGTGCAAAATATACTGATGGCAACTGGTATAGGTGTATTGTTCTTGAAGTTAATGAGAATAAAATTAAGGTGTCCTTCATAGACTATGGAAACTCCAATTTTGTGTCTCGTGAAAACTTAAAAGTTCTTCCTCTTGAACTCTCAGCATATCCTATCTTCTGTGTACCTGTAAAATTCAAAGATAATGCTGCTGTACTAAGTTCCATAAGCAACGAAATTACCACTTTTAATGTTAAAATGTGTAATTTAGATGATGGCATCCAAGTTGTTGATTTGGTATCTGAATCAAGTGCTGTTGAACCTTCTAAATCCAGTCTGAATTCTTCCTGTGACTCCACAGATGCCTTGCCACTTGAAAAATCATCCCCATTGCTTGAGAATTCTAATAAGGTAATATTTATACATCATATTTTTGTATTTTGTCAGCGTTGTTTAAAAATTTTCTTTTTGAGGAAAACTGTTTAAACCACCTTTTTCCTACCAATTTTATAGTAATTTTTAATTTTTTGTAAAGGATACAATTTACTTGAAAATACTGCAATACACATGGTTGCAAGATAAGCATGGGGATTTTTAATAGAATGATAAATGTTAATACTTTCTGTCTGCAAAATTAAGGTATTAAAATATGTTTGCAGTTTTTCAGTGGTTTACATTTTGGATACTTAGAAAACACATAAACATATGCACCTAATTTAAAAAATTGCAATTTATTTGGATCATCATTTTGCATTAGGTGCATATTTCCCTTCAAAAGCATTACCATATTAAAATTGTCATCTGACAGGTATGATTATTTTGTTGTAGTAAAAAGTTATCTTTTCTTGTGAAAAAAATATGTTAACAGCACCACCAGATAGAAAAGCAGTGTTATATTTAGTTAAAATCAAGCACGGAGATACCTTAGTTATATAGTTAAAAACATTAAAAGCCAATTAAAATGTCTGTAAAAGTTTAAAAACACGAACCATTTTAGCGCTTTCGGCAGCTAAGCCGCTGCCGTCTTCAGAACTGAGCCCGCCCGGCTCGCTCCCCGCCTCTTCACCAAATCCAGCCACGACTCCTCTATCTGTACATGCGTCATGTCGTTGACGGCTCCCTCTTGTGTCATTATTTCCAATGCTTCCCGTTTCAAACTATAACTGTGGTTATTGTAATTAGCTATTTTCTTAACATTTATGAAATCTATATCTATATTTTCTTTTATGGCTAGGCGGGAGAGGGCAGTACTTTGTCTATTATATTTTATATAGTTTATGTGTTCTTTAATTCTGTCTTTAATTTTTCTTTTTGTAACACCTATGTAATATTAAATTATATTGCATTGGTTTTAATTGAAATTGGTAAAACTTTAAATGCAGCATTGGTATTAAAATATTTTGACTTTGGTCAAATTCTGAGTTTTGTTTTTCAAACTTTGGTCGCCTTTTGCCATTTCTTAACAGTGCTGGAAAAATAATTTTCATCCCAGTCGCAGAATTTTCTACATTAGTCTGTAACACAGATTTAAAAATACCAAAATTGTCTGCAAAGTAATCTTGGTTGAAAAATAGAAACTCATGCAAAAGATTAAGAAATATTTTGACAAAATAATTGTTATTTATTGAAAATACATAGTAATTTTAAATTTTAATTGCTGATACAAAAGTTAGTATAATGGCTTGTAATTCAATTTTCAGTTATTATAGTTGGCCAGTTTTGGTATTTTTAAAATCAATATTTCTTCTTCTTGTGCTTTACACTACAGTTACCTAGAAGATTGCATGTTTTTACAATTTCTGGTCAAGTTATTCGGATGTCCACAAGGGAACACTCATGAAATTTAACTA
Source organism: Cheiracanthium punctorium (assembly GCA_038373885.1). NCBI lineage: Eukaryota > Metazoa > Arthropoda > Arachnida > Araneae > Cheiracanthiidae > Cheiracanthium > Cheiracanthium punctorium. Next base: position 343,016 of record JAWZYV010009918.1, on the reverse strand, counting down.
ATTCAGTCAACATTAATTCTAAAAAAAATTATAAAAAATGAATTTAGGTTGACAGGAAAGTGACTTGAGTGTCATTTAGCCCTTTCTACATTCTTTCATTATACTTTTTAAAAAGATACTTGTAATAAATATTCTTCATTTGTTGTCAAATCTGTTGCATTACACCAAATCTGTAAATAAAGGAATGAGAATTATCCTGTTTCCTGCATGCCTTTAAGGACTGCTGGAAAAAAACTAAGTGAAAAAGAGAATGTGTTTAAGTGACAGATCACTGCACTTAAAGATTAATAATTTTTTTTTTTCTTCTCTCAAAAGGAAAACTTCAAAAAGTTTATGTTTACCAGCTGCAAGAGTGTTAAATTTAATAATGGGGAACAGGATATTGTAATATACAATGTTGATGAAGAAGGCTATCTGTTTTGTGCTCCATTCAATTATATAAGTAAGTATTGTGTGCTTTTAAGTTTTTTTTAAATTGTAGTTTAGTACATCTTTTGACCTAGAAAAGTTTAGTTTTAGTTTTTCAACATTATCTTTTCAATAAAGTTATTCTTCTGCTCTGGAATTAATCATATGCTTAAGAATTTGGTTACTTTTATAGATTTAATCACTCCTAGCAATAGCCTGAGTTTCAACATGTATGATAAGAGAAAAGATTTTAACTTTTCTCTTATCATATCTCTCTTTCTATTTTTCATCTAGCTTACATAGCTCAGTATTCCGTAATGCAATATCATCTGTAATCATTTCTGTATAATCAAGCTGACTTCTAGGCAATATAATTTTCCTACTAAGCTTCTAAAATTTATAATATACAATTCATGCAGGTAATGTGTCTATTGTCTTTGTTGATTTACTGGAGGTTGGGTGAGGTTTGGTTTTCAGGTTGTAATTGGATGGATGGGTCGGGAGGAAGAAGCTTTTCTTACAAATATAAAAAATAATAAAAATATAAAAAAAGAAAAAAACACAAAAGACCCTGTGGATGTGTATGCATATATACTTATTTGGAGAAAGAAAAAACAAACAAAGAAAGAGTAGTTCCCACTCAGTGACTATACATTACCAATTCTAATTTTAGTTTTTAAATATTCTATCTCAATATTAAAATTTCTGAAAAACAAACAAAATATATGTATTTAGCTAGTACATACAGTATGTCCACTAAAGTCCCTTGCCCCACCCTCTTAATTTCGGAACAGCTGCTGCTATTTTTATAAACTTGGTGACTAGGTATAGTAAATTGGATATGGGCAACCAAATGAGTACGCTCACAGCACCACCTGGTGGAAAACTGCAGAATTAACTTTTGTATCTTGAAAACTGTACAAGATAGGGGAAAAAAGTGAATTGCAAAGTTGTAGAGCGTTGTCAATTTTGCACGAAAAAACACCTCATTGACATGGATGTGAGAAACAGGACGGTTAAAACTTGCATTTGTATAGTTAACTTAATTAAAATCAATACCAAATTCCTCTGGAAATATATTTCGGCTGCAGGTTCACGGCCGTCCTCAGTCCTTTCCTTCCCTAGAAAAGAATCCCTAGAAAAGAATCCCTCCGAGGAAGAGACAAGCAGCCACGCCATTCCCACGAGGGAAGGAAAGAAGCAGCCGAAATATATTTCCAGAGGAATTTGGTATTGATTTTAATTAAGTTAACTATGGAAATCCCCCATATTACCTTTTAACTTGCATTTGTATTTTCATGATTTGCTACACTGTGACATCACAAAATTGACAGGAGGAGAAAATATCTTTCGGGCTAAACACGCCATCACAATGTAGCACAGTGGTATCGCTTGTGATTCCTAGTCCACAGGACTCTGGTTCAAGCCCCAAGAGTTGCATCCTTGTACTGATCTCAGCATCAATAGGCAACACACCTGTTACTGGGCACTGGAAAATCCTAGATGTTTTACCGATGTTCGACATCAACTGCTGTTTGGTATTAACGTTTGGTGTGCAATTTACAGTAACAAGTTGATCGGTCCAATATTTTACGATGGTACCTTAACAGGTGCACAGTATTTACAACTGCTGCAGAACGTAATGCCCGATTTTGTGGAGAACCTGCCGGTGTTCAATCTTAGGAATGTATGGTTTCAACATGATGGAGCGCCTGCTCACAAGACATCTTCAGTAAAGTAGTACCTCGTCACGGAATTCAGGAACCAAATAATTGGGTATGGTGGTTTCGAAGAATGGCCTCCATGTTCACCTGATTTGACTCCACTGGACTTTTTTCTGTGGGGGATACCTAAAACAGCAGGTATACGCGACCCCTCCACAAACATTGCAGGACCTTAAACAACGCATTAGAGACATTTGTGCCAATGTGACACCCTCTATGCTCCAACGCATGCAATGTGAAATTCAAACAATCCAAATGTGCATTGCAGCTGATGGTGTGAAGTTTGAACATGTTAAATAAATGTTCAGTGGCTGCCGCTTAATTGGATCCTGTTTGTACCATCTATTTTTGATCCAATAAAGCGGCTGATTTGAAAAAATGGCAGCTTTGATTGAGGCTTCAAAAAGAACAATTCTGTTCTGTTTTCTGTGATTTAATTCAATAAAGCGGCTGATCCAATTAAGCGGTGGCCACTGTATATTGTTATAAATAATTGTTTTCTTCTTTCTTTGATCAGTTTTTCATCTTCAGAGTAGGGAATCATAAAAATACAAATGTACGTTTTAACCTTTCTGTTTTTCACATCCATGTCATGAGGTGTCTTTTCGTACTAAATTGCTGATGTTTGCTAGAATACAGTGTAGAATGTGTGTTCCTATAATGTTAAATATTCCAATGTTTCAGCATAGGATGGCTGGGTTTTACTTAGTTCTAAAGAATATGGAAATGTTTATAAAGAAAAGTGCATAGGACAAAATCCTAATTAAAGTTTGTTCCAAGGAGACATAAATTCTAGTTGCGACATTGATATGATATACTTATGAATTTGAATACATTTTAAGCATTGTTCCTTTATTTTTTACCATTCACATAGCTGAAATATTTTAGAATTTCAGCATAATACATAGAATAACGCTTTTTCTGACCTAGAAAATTATAGTTTTAGTTTTTCACATGTTACAACTAAGCCCCTGCCCTTTATATATAAATATAAATTTGAAGTATTTGTTTGTAGATCAGACTTTAGAAAAAGGGGGTGGGGCATATTCTATACAGACTTTCAGAATTTTCTGGTCTGTAGAAGTATTCCTAATGTAATTTAGCCAGGGTAACAAAATACATATTTATTTACTTATTTTAGTGTGATCAAATCATTTAGCACAGACACCAGCTAAGATTGATATACAAGTATTTAATGATGATTTTATCATAATTTTTTTAACAGATAATTAACATTGCAAAATTCATCACAACTTATGCAGTTGAATATATCCTATTCAGTTCAATATGAATTATATCATTACAAAGTCACTGCTTTATCAGTGTTGTAGTTTGACTACAGCCATTATTATTATAGATTATAATTTTGGAAAGGGTGGGGGATTGGCAGTAAGAAACTGGAAATTCTAATTAAGGGTGCACTTTAGGGTGCATTTGAGCTGATGTTTTAAAAGTATCAGGGATTTTAAATCTGCATTAATTGCAAGAAACTGCTTCAATTAGGCACCATCCTGCTGCCAAACAGCAAAAATTTCGAATTTTTGGAGTTTTGTGCGAAATCAATAAGAAGTTTCAAAAAGTCAACAGTGATGATCCCATGAAGGCAAGTCCTATGTCTATTAACAAATCCACTAGCTACGCCTGTGAACTGGGCACTTTGGATGAATAGTACAGACATTAAGAAAGAAGAGCCTTTTTCAATGTCACCTAAAAATTAAGTCATGAGATACCCATTCCCCATTTATAATGTCACAGAAACAAAACTTTCTTGCAGACTGTTTACTTCCAGCTTCAGGCAGTGGTTATGTAAACAATTAATGAAACACTAAAAAAGCCTTAACACCTGTATTCAGCATGCAAAAGTTTAAATTGAAATTTATCACTAAAATCTACATTTTCACTTCTCCAAAAATGTGGAATGTTTCAACATTGCAAATTTTCTGCAGCAGGTGTGGCTATGCTGCACAATTTCTTATATCAGGATTTTCGCTATCTTTCATTGTTTATTTTCACATCTTTTCTAATTCTAAAAATGGTAACTGTTTTATTTTTCTACAGATATTGAAGCCAATCTCAGTCTACCAAGTGTATTAACTGAACATTGCAATAGTAAAGGCATTCCATTTGATGATTGTGAGCCCGAACTTGGTGAAATGGTGATTGCTTTATATTCAGGTATTTGGAAAACTTTGATTTTAAAAGGCTTTCATACTTATCTGTAAAAGCAGCCGCTGAGCTTTTTCTTGGCAACATTTGAATTACAGAAAGATTGTAACTGTTATTTTGCAAATTTTACCTTTTGCTTATGAATCATGAATATTGAGAAATAATAACAATACTCACATATTTCCCAAGAATATCTTTAATTAGTACAATTAATTTGGTAAAGTTGTAGCACCACCCTATTGACAATGTATCTTGGTTTGGTGATTGAATTTTGGAGTACTCTTTAACAAATACCCGTTTTTCTGTGTTTGATGATGAAGTGTAAAAATAAAAGTTATGAAATAAAAATAAGTATAATTGTATAAATATATATTTTTAAATTCATAATAATTATGTACACCAGGGTGTCTAACAGGTTTAAATTTACTGATATCCTTCATGGGGGCAATTGGTTACATTATGGAAGGTAGTGGATTGACAGAAATTTTCAATACCTTATATGTGGCGAAGCTTCAACTGTTGGAGGAATGTGGTCAAACTGCTAAGCTCTGGGCTGTATATTTTAAAATAGTGTCTTTGATCAAAAACTTCATTGAAACAGAAAGAAGCAGTGATCGCGATCTACACCTCCAATCCATCAGGGATGAAAATCTTCCGCTTTTTGGCGGATTTCCGCTTTTTTTTTTTTTTCTCGGCAGACCTCCGCTTTTCGAAAATGTTTTAAAATCTTTCCGCTTTTTCCAAAAAAAAAAAATTGATTACGAACCTAAAGCAAAAGATGTCCTAAATCGACGACGTACTTAGCGGGACAAACATAGCAGAGTAATTTTGGTTGAGGTAAAAGGTGGGTGGGGGGGGGGTGCGAACAGGAAACCAATACTAGCCGAAATTTGGATTTGTTTAGCGGCCTCTCCACAGAAATTAATTCACGAGATAGCTATCTTTCGCCGCCAGCAAGAGGACGATAATGCGCGCCTGGGATGTACGTTTTCACTGCATCTCGCACCGTACCTAGCCGCCTAGCCTACAGTCAGCTTGAGTGCAATGTATACTGATTTCCTCAGTTCGTAAATTCAAAACTTAGTTCAGAGGGGCAAATACTTATTTTAGATTCACGAAGTTTCGAAAGGCATATGCTACATAATTATGTACTTGGCGAACTACTAAGCAACAATAATTCTCTATCAAGACCTTTCGGCACTGGAAAACCGTTGTCGGTGAGCTATTGTTGCTGGCGACGTGTTTTTATTGCTTGATGAATCTATATATATATTTTTTTTTCCATGGTCACATACCAGCTTAACTGACACTTCTATTGTGGATTACTGAGAAAAAGGCAGATGTTAACGAATATATCAGAAAAATGTGGAGTGAAAACGAAATGTTTGTGGCTATTTTCGGATCCAAAAATTTTCTTGGTTTTGGAAAAATCGTCGACGGAACTAGAACTTCTAGACATTTTATGAATGCAAAACTGGGATTTTTGTTTAAATAAAGCAAACTGACGGTCTGCACGACAAATAAAACTTGTTATAAACTTATATAAAAGTGCAGCTTTTAGTAATGGTATTTAAAATATAAGTCTTATATTCTTTTAGGTCTTAAACATGCAAAGGAAGTAAAATAATTTATGGTAGTTTAAATATACGGTACTCGGCGTGCGAAATGACGGGGGGGGAATGCCAGGGATTGTCCCCGGCTGACGAATGTAATATCCCTGTCTAGAAAAATATAAAATGATCCCTGCCAGGGATACTATTTATCCCCTGCTGAAGAAATGTTAAACTGGCAATTGAAGATTTGGGATTTAAGTCAAGAAGTCAATGAGATGATGGTAGTATGTTATCGTTTTTCGTCCCTTTTCTAAGCTCAAAACCTTCAAGAGTGGCTTCCAATACAGGTACAGTAACAGATGTATCTGTGACTCCATAGAACAAACAATTTATGTCTTGTTTTAATATAGGTCAGTTCCCAGACGTGTCGGCGAATGCATTTTCATGTAATATCATGTGAGTGAAGCATTTACACCTTCCCTCCTTTTTCTTTTCAAGTGTCCCCCCCTGGAGAATGTTTTCTTTCTAATGTCCCCGCTGGGGAAAATGATCAGTTCGCACCCTACTTACGTATTATCCCGGCGGTCCGCCAAGACGAGCGATTTTTTGCCCAGATAAATGTTGGGCACATGAAATTATTAATGGTTTTGAATTCGTTTGGCAACTCATTTGACGAAAAAATAGTTTGACGGGAATGACCGCCGGGATAATAAGTAAGTACTTATACTTAACATACCTATACGTAAATATACTTAAATAAATAAATAATCATTAGTAATAATTAAACAGAATAGTGTATTAGTTCCAATAAATAAATATTTCGATATTTATAGCTATTAAAACGTACACATCTTTATTTTCTGCTGAATAAAAGAATAATGCTTTTTTAAAAATGTGAGTTATTGTTCAGAAATCCAAAAGAAAACGAAAAATTTCCGAGTTTTGGTTATTTCAAGGGCGGATTAAATGGGGGGGGGGGGAGTAAAAAGAAATTAATGTAAAAGATCCTATTTTACTTCCATAAAATGGATGTATTTGTCAATCTTCTAACTAACCCCCCCCCCCCCCCCCCGACAAACTTTCAATAATCCGCCACTGGGTTATTTTTTGCATTTTCTTTTTTAAACAGTTACGCGGATTTTACTTAAAAATATGTACCGTAACTTCGTGAAAAGTTAACTAATGGTAAGACCACGGACGGATTAAAGGGGTTGGTGGGGAGCGATTACTCCTCCGCTAGAGGAAAAAAAAAAAATTCTATTTTACTTCCATAAAATAGACAAATTTCAACTAGCCGCCCATAAAATTGCATTAATCCGTCTCTGGGCAAGGCGTATCGCCCTCTTAAATAAATTAAAAGATTACTTTTACTAATCATTTATGAAAATGTACATAACCAAAGAAAAAAAAAAAGAAAAGAAAAAATCATTACTAATTATTATGGGTAAAACCTCATAATACTTGATTTTAAACAACATTCAATTGATACTCTCTGTGGGTTAAAAGTAACGAAATATAAAATTAAAAAATGCTCTTTATTAAAAATTCGAGCGCGCAAAAAAAAAAAAAAAAAAAAAGAAAGAAAAGAAAAGAATTTGAGGCGACACAAGTCTGGTTTTAACGTCTCAGCAGAATTCGCTCTCGCTTAAATAGCCAGCTTCCCGAGTGAAGACAAAACAATAACAAGCTTCTCGATGACTAGGCGCGGCGTCGGCTCACGGTACCTCGGTTTGTGAAGGTTCGCTTTCCCCCGTATTACATAAATTATTTTTTTTTTTTAAAGCACATTCAAAATTTGGTTCTTCTGTATATCGGACTGAAATATTTCTAAAGTGGTTTCACGAAGTTTGTCCGCACCTGTAACTACGTCGATGTTTTAAACGACATAATGGGGGAAAAATTTTAAATGCTCCCTGCATGTCGACGTGCCGTCACTTGAAGTGCACCTATGTGCTGTATTTTCTACGGAAATAAATTTGTTAGTATCGGCTTCATTGGATCTTGCGCGCTAACTAACGATCAAAAAGCAAGATCAATACACTAATTTTTTTTGAATAAGAAACAAGGGCGGATTAAAGGGGGGGGGCGACCGCCCCCCCGAGAAAAAAGAAATTAATGTAAAAGATCCTAGTTTAGTTCCATAAAATGGAGGTTATTCTATTGTTAAATTAAAATGTAAGGCATTTTAGTAACTCAACTAGTTCAGTTAGTTTAGTAACTCAACTCAGAAAAGTATTAGTTTTCCCATAATATGTTTTTTGATTTCTATATCATTTTCCCTTCAATTTTAAAATCAGGAGAATCGATATTTCGTTTTATTCTCATGTGCAGGTTTTTCTTTGGTAATTATTTTTACAGTTAATTTTAAAAAGCATAATCTTGTGAGTTGGTATTTTGCAGCTAGATATAGGAAGGAGCAGAACATATGTCCCCTGTCATAAGTTACACTTCTGTGTGCTGATGTGCTACAAGACTGAAAAGATTCTAAAATTTTACCTGAGAAAATATTTATACATTTATTAAAGAATTATTCTTTTTCCAAGAAAACTTCACTTTTATTCTATTATTTGAATGCTTATTTTAGAAAATGCCAATGCCATATGTATACTTTTACATTCCATTTCTGATCAAAAATTAAAAAAAAAAAGAAAAAAAAAAAGGTAGGTCTTAAAATAATTATTTTTTTTCCAGAATATTTTTTTTATATCTAAAGAATAGTCTGAAATTTGGATGTGAGACTTATGATTTGTTTTGATCTTGGATGTAGAAGTTGTTTAGTACACCATGTAATTTAGCAGTGGTTGAATTTAAGCTCACACAGTATTTCCCTGTTCCATAGTTTTGCATTATCAACCTTGTTATGTATGCCTGAAAATACGTGCACGTAAATTTTTCAATTTTTGCCGCAAAATACGTCCACGTGTATTTCCTCTTTTTTGCTCTTCAGCTGTTTTCATGCCTGAATCCATATAGAAATGCTTCTTTGACACCAGTTTCTATAATTTGTATGCCAAATGCTCCCAAGGTGTGCATACCTTGAAAGCTGCAATAAGAAATCCACAAAACTTTCCTGCGTTAAACACAATTAGATTAGGTTGATCAGTTTGTTTGCTGAGGGGTGCACTGAACATGGTAGACAGCTGAAATGTGAAGGCCTACTGCTTGGCTGTTGGTCTAATAGTCTGGAGTTTTGGTTGGTTTTCTCTAGCAGGCATGAAAGTTTTCAGTCTTTTGACTGAATTCAGTCTTTTTCAACATCATTGATGCATTTGAGATTTAGTATTTAAATTAGTTTAATGAATTTAGTTATACTGATTATTGTGATATAATATATATTAGTTAATTTAATAATGTGTATATATATGTATAAAAGAATAACAGGTGATGTGTTAAATGCATAATAATTTGCTTGTTCTGTATGATCCGCAGCAAAGTTCAGTCTTTTTAGCTGTTTTGTGCTTTCATGCCTGCTCTAGATGTAACTTGGATACACATTAGAATCCCTTAATAAGTGCTTTGACCAAGATATATTTTTATATGCAAGAAAACTAAATTGTCCTTCACATGTTAGGGCAAAGAATTGTCACATAAAGTCACCTGTAAGTCCTGTAAAGGTCAAGATTAAGATCTTAAGCCTAGTAGACACCCTGTACACACTTTTTTTTGCCTTGTTTGTGTGTTGACAAATTTGGTGTTATACTTGTTTTATAGCAAAATTTATTACTTGAATAAAATAATTGGGTAAAAATGTCTTTTATTGTTTTTGCAGCGGATAGCAACTGGTATAGAGCTACTATTATTGATAAAGCTCATCCTATGTATGATGTAAGCTTCGTTGATTACGGCAATATTGAAAGGATAAACATTTCGCAATTAAGGAAAATGGAGGAGAAATTCATGGAATTGGAAATTCAAGCCCATATGTGTTCATTAATTGGTTGGTATTATATTTTAAATAAATTATTTTTGTTTGTTTATTATACATTGGGTATGGTGACTGTTAATTACTAACTAGCAAATTTCTTTTTTTGCCTTTCACATTTAACGGATTGTTACATATGATAAACTCTAACGTCTAAAAATTCTTGATATGTGTGCAAATGATGACTTTTCTGTTTTTGTTACTCTTCCATTCTGTTAAACTGTCACTAATGCTGTTTCCTGATGTATATCATTTTATTTATATCCATTGACTCAATTTGTATTTAATGAATATCATGGATTCTCTTTTCACATTTTTTTTATATGGTTTATAAATAACTGAAAAAGCAGTGGCATAGCCAGAAATTTTTCATGGGGGGAGGTTACGACTACTGCAACTCATATACATGTATACATGTGTGGGACAAGGGAGTGAAAAAAAAATTTGTATGGCACAAAATTCCTCATGGGGTGTGTGTTTATCCCCCCCCCCCAATTATCGGGTGTCAGCCATTGTTAAAAAATAAGCTTTGTTATTTTTATGCATGCATTATGTCAGTTGATTGTTTTGCATCAATTTTTAGTTCTTTACTGTTTTGATTAGACCTTTGAAATGTTTGTTTTGCTTTTAACAAAACTTATGCATATGGAAATTGTATTCCAGGTTATACAGTTCCCGATGAGAATATGCCAGGTGTATACAATGAACTTAAAAACTTCATTGTTTTTAATCATCCAGATCCACTGAAGGGTAATATTCAAATAATTGACGGTGACATTACTGCTGATATCCCAGAGTAAGTAAATTCTTATCCTACTCACTGCTAAACTTCAACATCTTAATGCCTAAAGCTTCTTTTTTTTTAGGCAGTTGCATACCGGGGGAGGGGGGGGAAGAAAAAGTTAAGCTCATGGTTTTGCTCTATAACTCCAAAGTTAATCGAGATATAATTTGAAAACTCACTGGAAACCATCTATGGCAAAATTCATGCTGAAAGCACTAGACACTGAAGGAGAATCCGCACTTTCAAATCTTTTTTAGCGTTAGAAATCAGTTACAATAATTTTTAAAATATGAAAATCCCTAAAGATTTGTTTTAAAAAATGTTATAACATTTGGCTGAAATATTGATGCGATATTTTGCAGGAGTATTTTTCTTTTTAAAAGTTGTATTTGTTAACTTTCTCAGATTGACAAATATGGCATAATAGTTTTTTAAGATGAACCTGTACTAAATGAAAACATGCCTGAAATGGGAAAAAATTTCATAAAGTTTATTCAGTTTAACCCTTTAACACTCTGTTTTTGCTAAGAAGCCACATGCTTTAAATATTTTTAATGTCAATTGTAAAAATATTGATATAAAAGAATTTTCTCAGTTGTTTCAGATTCAATAAGCTTTATTTACACAGCTTTATACTCATGTATCTCGTATACAAATGTATCATTTATTCTCAAAATTAATAAATGACAACTCAATGCAGGCATCTGTAGAAACTGGGAAATGTGAATAGAAACAATGGTATTTAGAAGATTTAAGTACAGTAAAATCTGTTTAACCCTTTAACGAACAACTATAAAGTTTTATTTTTTACATTTTTAACTTTGTATTTTAGCTTGTGTTGATTTTAAATATTGTGCATTTGCTTATTTTTTAATAAGTAGTATGTAATATTAAAATATATTTAATTTTACAGAATTACATCATTGCTAGTAAAGAAAAATTTAGTAGTGCTAAATCAAAAGTGAGTTCCACAAACTGAAGCAAGGATCAAATCTAATTTTTCATTTCATGCCCATGTGATATGTTTTTAAAAAGGAAACTGTCAATATTTTATCTGTATATTTTTCATGCAGCATAGAATTGTATATTTGTATATATTAATCTTGTGCAGACTTCAATATTCAAGTTTTTTGTTTGTTTCATCTGAATATAGACATGATTTTTTGATCAGATTGTCAAATATTAGAATGTGTATTGAATGCTGGAACATTTGGTAGCTGTTTATGAAGGAGGGAGGGAGACTGTTGCGGAAGTATTTCTTGTCTGTTTGTGTACTCTTACATGTTGAAGACCTGGAATAAAAGGGGAGGGGGGGGAAGTACTATGCTTATGAAAAGATTAAAATTATTGAAAACTTCTTTTAAAACCCTGTACTTTATTATTAAAATGTAATTATCCAAGTTATTAAAGATGTTATATCAAAGTTGAATTTTAGTTAAAATGTCTAACTATTTTCAATAAGTCTATAGATCAATTTAAACATATTTTTTTGTTCTTAACTCTTGTGGAAAAGAATTAAAGACTGAAATCCTTTAACTGAAAATTACTAAAAGTTGACTTTTGAATTTTAATGTTAAATTTTTTACAGCCTGGTATCCTCTCTCTCTCCTCTCTGAAATGTATTTTACCATTAAAAAACTGAAGTTATGTTTTAAGTAAATTTTTACTTCGATATCAAATAAAAGATCTCTATAAATGCCATAATTGTTGTGATCTTCTGAGAACATTTACTGTTATTAGCAATTTTCTTTCTTTTTTTTTAATTGAAAAACTTAGTTTAATTTTGCCCTTTATTTATTACTACTTATGACTCCACTGTTTAAATTTTGTGATGCCTTGTTGAATAATTTTCCATTTTAAACATATCATTATTAATCAAGAAGTTGACACTAACCAAAACATAATTCTACAACGATGTATTTGGAAATGGGTTAATTTATCTGGCTCCTACACTCAAACGTAGTACATATTTTAAATTTCTCAGTATGTTGAATAGCATTTTTTAAATGGGCTCATTTCAAGACCTGTAGCAAAGGCATACTTTGAGTTGCTTGCTTCTACCCCTCTTTTAAAAAGCTTGTTAAAAACCACATCAATTTTTTGATTAAATAGATCTCCTGTTCTGACTACCTCAAACCTGTTTGGATTAAATTTCACTGTAACATTTTGAACTTTAAAAAAGTTTTATTTTGGCAGTCATGTTGTTCTTTCATTCTGCCTTCAAATCCAGAAAATTTGTACCATTTTTTTTTGCTTCCTCTTTACATTGCTTTTGTTTGAAAGTATCTGTGGTTTGTGTATTTTTATATTTTAATTATCCAAATCAAAGTCACTTTTTCACTTATTAATCTATTGTATTGTAAATTTAATCTGAAGCCACATTGTTAGCCAAGGCATCACTGTATTTCTTGACAAGCAAAATTTAAAATTTATAACAAATTACATAATTGCATACTTGCCAACTTTTGAAATTCGTGACATGTAAAATAACTCGAGCAGCATTTTTGATGATTTTTGCTAAATAGTGTGCGAACAACATTTTAAATGATTTTTAATAAATAGCACACAAACAGCAATTTTAATGCGTTTCATCAAATAAACTTATGCAATACTTTTAAGCTTTACCAATTTATGTATTTTAAACAGTATAAAATATTAAAGTAAATAAGTATATAGTATAAAATATTCGGTAATCTTAAAACAAACAAAACCACAGAATTCTGCAAAAAACTCACATGAATGAAATTTTAAGAAATTATTTTTAAAAATAAAATATAAAGGCCACGATTTTATTAAAACTATCAGAAAAAATAGGATTTTGCATAAAATCGTAAAAAAGCGTAAGTTTTATGCCAAAAGTGTAAATGTTAGCAAGTATGTAATTGTTATTTATTTATTTTGTGGTTTTGTGCTATCAAAAGTACATATTGTGAATTTTTTTTTTTAATGATTTAAAAAACATTACAAATGCCTTTAATGAAATTTATAATTTGTCAAAATATTGTTTCTCCTTTTAATGATGTAAGAGAAAAATACAATTAGTATATAAGCATATGTTAAGTACAAATAATTATGCATGACTTGTTTCTGTTTTCACTTTTAGTAATTTGAAACTATTTAAAATAATTTCTGAAAATCCTTGAAAAATTTTCAAATGCATTTGAAAGAATCACTATAAAATTTATATATTTAGATTCATGGGGAAAGTGTTACATTATTGAAATAAATTATTCAGTGCTCCAGTGATGTGAAAGGTAGTTAATTTTAGCCATTTGAACTAGTTTCAGAAGCTGTTAAACTTTAGAAACTACTAGACATTCCAATTTTATACAAAAGGCATTTTAAACATGAAATTAACTTTTGATTGTAGCAATATTTGGCTAAATTTTATTAAAACTTATCATATGGCAATCCTGGCTATAGGTAAATTTATTTACAGTTTTCAAAATTTTTAATATAAACACGTAAATGTTAAACTGTCATTTCTTTCTTTTCTCTTTTTCGTTGTTGCTAGTAATTCTTGAATCCTTGCCAGATTTCATTTCCGAAATTGTCAATATTCCCTAAATAACATAATTAATATATTATAACCATTAATCATAAAGAACATGTTTACCTTAAAGTCTGGATAATTTAGAGCTTTTAAGTTGTTAATTCAGTTACTTTCGAGGATACTGATAGATAATTTCAAGCCATTTTTTAGGTCTGTTATAAAGCTTTTTCTGTACCCAAACCCTGTTTATCGCACAGGCACTTGGGGAACATGCCCTGGGCACACATACTCAAATAGACCAAAAAATTGAGTTTAAAGCTATGTACATAGGGCAGAAAAATTCAACCAGCTATATACAAAGGCAAATTTGAAAAGTGCCCTGGGCACAAAAATGTTTGTCAGGCCCAGTCTGTACCAATTTTCTAGTTTCACTCATCAAAAATATTAAACCTTTCCTTTGCTACTTTTTTGTTCTGTATTTAAGTGCACGAGAAAATATCCATTATTATACTTATAGCCAAGACATGAGAAAGGCTGGTTGATTTTGAAAAACTTATTGTGGCATCAGCCTCTAAATTATAAAATTTGATGGTGGAAATTTCATTAAATATTATGTTATATATATATATATGCTCCCCCAGTATCACTATTTAAACATTTTACATTTTAAGAATGGATATCTTTCTTTAGCATTCCTTTAATTAAAGTTCCAATAAAAGAGTTAAAATGTCTATTTTTTTTTTTTTTTTTCTTTCGTTCAAACTGCTGACAGTAACTAATAAGCGTTATGTAATAAGTGTATGTAATAATACTAGTTTTCTGCTTTGAATTGGCTATCGGGGATCGATGCAGACAAAATTTGGGACCATTTTACATCCCTTCACAAAATTACAGTTGATTCAAACAGCCCTTCACAAGATTGCAATTGGCTAAAACAGCCCCATCATAAGCTATAATTGATTAAAATGGCCCCTTCTCAAAAATAAAATCGATTAAGAAAAGCTTTCATTGGCATTATACTGTATATTTTAAATTGTTGTAAATTATTTCTTTTTTAAAAAAAGGACTTACCAAAATTGGTATGAAAATTCACAAAAATAGATGTTGAAATTCACAAAAATAAACAATTTTCACAAAAATGGGACCCTGGAAAAAAAAATTTCTTTATCAACCCCTGTGGATATGCTTTTATAAAAAAGTATAAAATATCAGAATTAACTATTTTATATTTGAGATTAATCCATTCTGTACAAATTGTATGTAAATATGCTATTCAAAATTATGATTTCATATTGTTAATTTTTTTTTTTTTTTTTTTACAAATCAGAGCGTGTACATCTACAATAATTTCTTAACTGATAATATAAAATTTCATTTTTATTACTGTATTCTTTCAAATACCACTTCATTGTACAATATCAATAAATTAATTAAAAAATCATGAGAAAGTGTATTTAAAGTAATTCTTTGAGTGCAGCTATAATTCTGGGAAAAATTATTTAAATTTCCAGACTTGTTTTTAATTTTCAATCCTTGTTTCTAGAGTTATTTTTCATGTATATAAAAGCACTTTAAGACAATTTTTTGAAACACAACTGTTTTAAGACATTTATCTGAATTGCAATAAAAAAGTACTTTGTTTAGAGAATTCACAGAAAGATTTCATTCTTATTCTTTGAGGTGTAGTTACTGTTTCTATCCCTTAAGATTTTGCTACGGTCTGATGCTGCTCCTTCGATGGCAAGAAAAATTCCCCAAAAAACAACCAATTTATCAAAATTTCTGTGCATGTGAAAGTTCACTTCAACCTTACTAGCATTGATATCATTTTAGAACACATGTTTAAATTGCCAATTAAATAATTAACAGGAAAATCACAGATGTGATGCAGCATGTTTTCTTTTTTCACGTCTACACTTTTTAGCGCATTTTCTTTTTTTAATCAGGTTTCCATTACTTCAACAGGGCTGCTACAAGACTAGGAAAACTCAAAGGAAATTGCTGAATTTTCATGAAAACCGGGAAAATTCAGGGGAAAATATAATTGGGATGGAATTCGTTCACATTTTTTACTTTTGTAAGGGAAATATTAAGCCCACATTCGGCATTTCAGTAACTAATGAGACTTACATAGAAAAATGCTTTTTTTTTTACATTTGTTTAGATTTAATAATTTTAATTGTATTTGAATATGCCTTCAAAATAAAGTACGGTTACATAAAAAAAAGAATATAATTTTTTTTTCAAACTTTTTACTCACAAATAATAAACTAATTTAAAAGAGTTAGTGTGGAACCTCTTATCTATCCGGAAACCAGTTATCCGGAATCATTTTTCAATCGATTAAATTCCTATTTTTTCCGAAAGAAAAGCAAAAAATGAGTATTTATATTTCTTACGCTTTCGTTTTTTTATTTTGAGTACTACAGCTAGATTTTAAAAAGTAAGCTATCGGGTATGGTATTTTATTTATATTTTTAGTGTGTGAGTAAGTTTTCAAGAAGTTATATATTTACTACTTCCTCTCTAAATGATTATTATTTATCTTGATTGAGTACATTAACAATTAATATTTAATTCTAATCAAAAATAGAGTAACATTTAGGCTACCAATCAAATCAGTAGATGTCATGTTAATCCCCAACCAGTTATCCAGAAAATTCAGTAATCCAGAATACACCCGGCTACAACCATTCCGGATAACAGGTTCCATACTGTACAAGATTCCTTCTGTTACAAAGGTATAAATCAGCACTAACCCGAGAAAAAAGCACCACAGTAAATACAATGGAAATAATTTAATGTTCCTTGGGCGGCCCAGTACTATTATATCCAGGGACCGGTGCTTGGGAGTTGAGGACCACTGCACTACACCTTGTTTTCTCCCCTTTTTCCATCATGAAATACGGGGTAAAAGAGGATATTGCAGGAAATTTTGATTGCAGGGTTCCCACGTGCCTTGAAAAGTCCTTAGAAAGGCCATATTAAAAAAATATTAATAAGGCATCCTTAAAAAGGCTTTATTTCTACCTTAAAAACCTTAAATTATCATTTCATCATTTCCCCCCCCCCCCCTCCAAATGCGAGCAGGGGTAAGGGGCGAATCGTATAGGTAGCTAGCCATTTTCTAGATGCTGCGCTCTCTATGGAGAGAGAGAAAAGGGGGCAGGGAAGATATTTTCTTTTCCTGCACTGCACTTCCTTGTTCCATGCAGGCCCGAACTGGCCAGGTTGGATAGTCGATGATTGCTGAGGGCTCCCCAGCTCAAGGGGGCCTACAAGCAGCCCCAAAAGTGAATATACTACTTTATAATTTGAGTCATTTGATATAGATCACAGTAATTTAATTATTTATTTCTGAGTAATCTTATGCCTTTACACAGTGGCATAGCAGAGGACTCCAGAGGGCCCCCTAAGAGTCGGTGACACCAACAGCTTTAAAATAGTTCAGTGTGGTTTTTAGGCAAGTAAGCATAATTTTCAAACATTACATAATCTAATATTCTGTTCCCTCTAAATTCCCTAGTAAGGGCCTTATTTTCAGTTTCTAGCCTAGGACTCCCAAAGCAGCCAGCCCGGGCCTAGTTCCATGATTCGTTTACCTTTCGCCAGAGTTGGGGAGGGTGGGGAAATAGGGTCAGAGACAAGAAAAGTAGGGAGGGAAAAAAAGTGATATGAGATAACAGGGTGTCTACTGGTCATGAAAATCATGAATGCATGAAAATGTCAAGAATTTGAATAATGTGTCATGAAAATGTCCCGAATTTCTATAGGATGTCATGATTTTTTTTCCCCTATAACCCAGTCTCCTATTGTAGTGATCGGTGAAAGAGGGATTAGTTTTTAAAAAACCATGCCGGAAAGTTTACTATCATTTGAACACTTTTTCTAAAGTGTACAGTTATATGAAGACAACGTTTCCAACCCCGTATTGCTATGGGATTCTGAACCTTCTCTGTACCCCCTGCAAGTTTGTCAGTCTGGTAGCGAATCAACCTGTATATGTATATTTATATCTATACAAGGTGACCCAAAAACAGCTCCCAAACTCTGCATAGTCAGATTCCTTGTTGGAAGTACATAAAAATTTCCCAAAGAACTGTACCTGTACGATCCATAGTTTACAAGAAAAATGCAAGACAAAAACAGAAACGTCATACCCAGTGTACCGAAAGAGCCTTTATTGGAAGCATGAACATAGGTTTTCTTGCATATGCTTTCATAGAATGATAAAAATTCCACCGTGACTATCGAGGCTTGGGTGCGGCGTGTAATGGCTAACTGCTCGCTCTGCATCAATCTGGTGCCCATATAAATCCACACAGAATGAAGGGGAGGGACTGAATCACTTTTTACTGTAATTAGATCAATCCTTTCAAACGTTTTCATTGGAAGGAATTCAAAGGTGGCAGATCTGATGAACATAGCAGTCCTCCCTTATCCAGTCCAGTGTCCAATTTAATGTTTCTAATAGATTTTCCTTGCACTGGATGTGACGTTATAATTTGATTTTCCTATTTTTCTTGAAAACTATAGGTCGTACGGTTCTTTGGGCAATTTTTATGTGCTTCCAACGAGGAATCGGGCTGTGCAGAGTTTAGACGCGATTTTTGGGACACCCTGTATATATATACATATAATATGACTAAAATTAGTTACATTTCAAAAGCAACAAAATGATGGTATGTCATGAAAATTCCCTTGTGGTCATGAATTTTTTTTTCTGCACTCCAGTAGACACCCTGGATAAATATATAACATAACATAATTATAACTGATTAAAACACAATGATTGTTTTAAACTCAAATACACTAACCCCTTAAAGATCATATTATTTTCAAGGAAACAGTCATAAAATTAGCTTAAAAAAAAAAAAACCAAAAAAATAAGTGTGTGTACAATATGTGCATTCATTCTAAGATTGTAGACACTTTGATATAAAAAAAAATTTCCTTGCATAAGAATTGAAATGTTCTAATCTTTCTGGTGCATAACTTTTGAACTCTCCAGCCTGGAAATATCACTTAAGCGAGAAGGAAGGGGTTAATATTTTAAATGACATGAAATGCAGTATTATTAAGGAGATGTACAAGATAATTGCATTGGAATGTATTTGATTATTTGTCTTGAAATTTTTAAAAATAGCCTTAAAAAGCCCTTATTTTTTATATCAAGAAATGAGTGGGAACCCTGGTTTGTGATTACAGTAGTAACCCTGTTCAAGCTTAAGTAATTTATGTAAAACTATTGCTTTGAAATATTCGTTACTTTTAAAATTGTCCTTATTATATACACTGAACTCTCATTAGATCACTTTTTCATATAAAGTGATTGCAAGGGGCTGTGATTTTTCATTTTCTTTAACCGTCTGCAACTCCATCTTGAATGATGCAAATATTTCATTGATGTAAAAATTAAATGGTTATTAACTTTGTTCAGAACATTCATTTTAAAACTTGGAAAAACTTTACTATTTTTTATAGTAAATATGGTGTTTGTTCACGAACTGTTTTTTTTTTTAAAGATCTCAGGCATATTTGAAAAAACCCAATTTTATACCCCTGCATTAAACTTGAATGAGTTTTCTCTGTTTTTTCCTAGTTCGAAATGTGGATGTTTGCATTTAAAATGTGACTGATAGTAAACATATCTACATACTACTGACAGTTTATGAAATGATCTCTTGGACTAGTGCTTGAAAATTGTCTTATTCCATTTTTACTCGCTGTGTTCAATTCTTTTTTAAGATATTTGTATAGTTATGTTAAAATAAAACATTTTCAAACAGTGTTCATTTTCATGTGCAAAAAATAGAGCTTATCAAAGTCTAGGTGCTTATACAGTCAAACCTTATTTGTGAAAGCACTTATGAAGTTTCACAAAACATGTGCTTAGTGTTGCCAAAAGCATAAATATTAATATTTTACTTGCTTAATTTATCGGATAAAATGGAATGCTTGTATGTACTATTCTGATTGTGCCTTAATGAGATTTGACTGTAATGCCATATTCATACTTGCCAACTTTTATGTTTTTGGCATAAAACTTAATGTTTTTTAAACAAGCTTTAAAATTTTACGTGAAATGCCCATTTTTTTCATTCTTTTTAATTAATTTTGAAGTCTTTTTATATTTTACAATAAAATCATGCAACATATTCTCTTTGAAAGAATAATCAGTTAAAGCTTATGATTTATGAGTTTCCTGCAGTTTTCCTTGTTCTAAGATTACCGGATTTTCAGCTTCCGCCCTTTCAAAACAACAAATTCCACTGTTTGGCAGGAAAAATTTCATTGAGTATGCTCTAGCATCTTAATATAAATCCTTTTCCATCTGTCATTAGAGCAATTTTTTTTTTTGGAAGTTTATAAAAGGAAATGAAGAATAAACTTAGCATGCTTATGCTTTTAAAAAAAGTTTGTCATATACAGGGTTCTTAAATAGATTAAAGTCACTAAAACAGGATCCAGTCTTTGTTTCTTGAAATAACAATTTTTGAAAAATATATATTATAGTAAGAGCTTGACTAATGTGAACTGAAGTTATAAGATTTTCTTTCAAATCTCGTCAATTTATCTGTTGTTTAATTTGGTTTATGATTTTAAATAATAGAATATGTTATACTTATGTATTATCTAAGACTTGACTAAAGATTTTTTCTAAATCATTGCTTTCTGTAACCTCTAGCCCTAATTAAAAATAATTTGTACATACTATATGCAAAATTATACTCTACTTACATGAATTTGACTTACGCAGTTATCACTTGGTCCCATATGTTGTATAAGTTCAGGGTTTTACTCATTTAGCTGTGCTTCTCCCCTGATAGTAAAATATTTTTTTTTTTTTGGAACAGCATTTAAATTTTCAGTACATCACAATTTTATTTTCACGTATAGTTTTGCTTAGATTAACAACAATTAGTTCTTTTTAAGTCTTTCAATTGTTTGAATCTTTATTCCTTAAAACTTTAATCAGTTCTTTTTCATGTTATTTATGGTTTAATCTGCCTTCGTTTTGCAATATGTATATGAAATTATCAAACCATAAAAGTTTATCTTATTTTGTTTAATTTTTTGAAATATTATATAAATTTTATGAGTATTTTGGTCACATTTTTCTTCAGCTGGTAACTGTAAAGGTCACTACTTTGTGAAAAATTGTCACTATTGTAACTAATTTTGAGTCAAATATGCAGAGAAGCCGGTATATGTAACAACTCCCCCCTTTTAAAAAATTAATATTACCTAATCTTTCCAAAATTATATAAATTGTGTGTTTAGTATGAATGTTTTTTTTTTTTTTTTTTTTTTTAAATGAAAGTTATTAAAGTTTAATTTCTTTTTGTTTTTAGAAATGTAAAAACCTTAAGTGTGAATTAAGTATGTATGTTATATATACTTTTTACAGTTATATATACTTTTATACTTCATAGGCTCCTTAAAATTAATTTTACAAAATTTAGGGCCCTTAATCTTTGATATTATGTGGGACTTCGTAAAAACTCCCTATTTTTGTATTCACCTTGCAATTAACGAGAGTCATATTTGCAACGAACTGTTGAAGAGGTATTATCATCTGCAGATAAATTATCAGATCTGAGCCTTCTTACATAATAAAATAGGTTTAGGCACACTGCCAAGGAAAAAACTGCAGAAATAGCAAACATTGATGCCTACAGTTAAAAAAAAATTCTTTTAATTTTGTACTTCCATTGCTTATAGATCTTAAGAGATGAAAGAAGAATTTTTATTTCTTTAACCAATTTAGAGTTTGTTACCCACAGTACACTATGTAATAACACAATAAGAATAGTACAATTTGCGATTTTTTTTTCTCCCTTGCTTCAAAAATCTGTATTTTTCAATATTCAGTTTCATTTTTATTTTTCAATATTCAGTTTTTAAAAATGTCTTTTGAGTGCTATTTAGCAAAAAAAATTAAGAATGACGTTTGTGTTTGCAAAAATCATGAAAAATGTTGTTGTCGTGCTATTTTACACTTTGGGAATTTCAAAAGTTGGCAAGTATGCATATTATATCTCAGATCATCACCTTCCCTTTTTTTTTGTGTGTGTGTGGAAAGGGGGAGAGGGTTGTTTCTGAAAAGAAGTTTTCTCATAGGAAATTCCTCTTGAATTGAATGAGAAAAAACTTACCTCTTAAAAATTGGCGATTTAGTTTTTTGAAGTATGGGGCTACCATCTGTTATAGCTAAATACAGGTATGTATCCCCAAAATATTCATTTACAGTGGTATCATAGCTGAAAACCCAAGGCCCTTATATAAAAAAAATTCTATTGAGACCCTTTGTAAGACATCAATAATAATAGCCTAGCATCACTGATTACTCTGTCATGTGGGGAATATTGTTGTATATATTTAATTTTTTTTCCAGAGATTGAACATAAATGTTGTTTAGTCTCCATGTCTTGATAACTGTCAATGATTGCCAGTACTTAGTGACACAAGAATGAACGTCTTATTTATTTCTCATTTGTCACGTTTCTTTGAAAATGTGATCATACATGTGAATCCTTTTCAATTTGTATGTTTGCATGTATTCCTTGAGAAACTAAATGAGAATAGATATTTGTTAAAATTGCTTCATAATTCAGCCAAACATATGTTACATTTGTTAAACCATTCATTTGTACTCATGGATGTCTTCTTTGTTATCTAATACACATTATTTATTTCTAATGACTTATTTTTTGTGTAATTATAACTGCAGTAGAGTCCTGTTAATCCGAGCTCTGCTTAATCCGAGGTAGAGCCAAAAAAAACTATGAAAAAAAACATTTCACATGCAGAAATCATGGCGGTGTTAGATGTTGCCTTTTGCAACATATGCTTTACCACATAACTATTTGAGAAGTGTTAGTTTTGAAAAGATTGCAAGGCAACATAGCATGAAAGAAACCTTTTTGCTCAAAAACAAACAATATAGTTGACATTGATAAAATACCTATTACCGCCGTACGAAATATATTTCGGCTGCTTTGCACAGCCATCATCAGTCACCGCACACTTCACCGTCAATGGCAGTCTCGCCGCATATCTCTTCCTCCTCTCTCTCGAACTTTCGCCTCATGACGTCGCTCCAGACTCTATCGATGTTGGCCATCAATGTCAACTATATTGTAAACCGACGTAATTCACCTTTTAAAGTTTTTAAAACTCTAGATACATTTTATTAAATACTGTAAAATAAGTGTGATGCTATTTAAACTACATTTTTATATTTACAAATCTGTGTGCTCATTATATTTTGCTATTTTATTTCTGCATGTACATATAAATGAATTTTTCTCACTTTTATTATGTAATTCGCATAATCGGAGTTTTTAGTAATCAGAGATGTTTGTCCTGATCAACTCGGATTATTGGGACTCTACTGTATTTATTTAAGACTTTTGAATAAAAACTACTTTTCAGTTTGATGTTAAAAAGTTTCTTTCAAAACCTGAAAGAACTTTGCTATTTTTACTAGTAAATAATGTGAAAAAATCAAAAAAGAGAGATTTAATGTAAACTATTATTTATGGATGTAGGTAATTGTATTTGCATCAGTAATGAAAGAAAGAATAATTTTTTTAATTATTAATTTTCTGAAGTCACTTGTAACAATGATGGATAAATATAATATACCATTTTGGAAATATGTACTAAAAAGATGATATATCATATCTGTAACTATCCCCGTTTTAAGTTATGCCTGATTAGTCTATATTTTTCAGGGTTGCCGCCTGTGGCAGCTTTTCAGGTGACATATTTGTCCCACAGGCAGTTTCGAATAACCCTATGTGATAAATATGCTTTGTATTAATACGAATGCATGTCTACTGGTATTCTTTGATATAACAGACAATTCAATGTAATTTTTAATTTTTCAGCAATATCTGTATTGCAATTGATGTATTTCGTACCTATTTCATGCTTCCCCCCCCCCCCCCCCAAACAAAAATTGGTAGTGAACAGGTTAAGTATCCAAAAATTTATTTAGAATAAGTAAACATTAACCTATTTTCAAACTTCTGTAAGAATATAGTCCAATTCCTGACCAAAGTCCAGACACCAGTTACGTGTGGTGCTCTCTTTATGCTGAAACCCTCTCTACTGGCAATAGTGAAGAATTACTATGAAAAATCCAGTACTACTGCAACTTCGAAACATCTTTTCTCCCCGTTATTACCCACATACCTTTGCAGTATAGAGACTAGTTATTTTCTTTCTGTGGAGGAGTGCCAGCGAGGAAGTGTTGCATCTACTTTAGTAATTGGGGGGTTTCCATGGGATGCTTTATGCCTCTGTTTTCTATGAAGGTGTAGGGGTTCCTTTGAAAATAAATTTTCCCTTTATGAAGGCTGAAAAAACGAGTATAGGGTTTGAAATCACTGTTTGGACAGAGGAAATCCCGATGGAGATGGATTTTGGAAACTAAGTTTCTTTGAGTTTTTTATATGAGATTTTTACTGCTGACTGCTCTAATTTTTAGCTTTTGTGTTGATTCGTATTTGGGAGACAGTGATAGTTATATTATTCTGTCTTAGAATCTTGATTATGTTTCTTGAAAATGGCACCAGGGCTGGATTTAGATAAATTTGGGCTCCCCCATTAAATAATAAAAGTAACGGAAAATCTGAAATGTAGTACAAAAACAAAAATTTTAAAATAAGTGGAAAACATGCATAAAAAATAATTTCATTGTACAAGAAGCAAATTGGGTGAGCTATAATTTATGCAAATGTAACTTTCAGATCATGTTGCAAAATTTTTACGCAGTTGATAAAATAAGAATAATAAAATTTTTGCATTTATGCCGGCCCGGGTACACTGCACATATGCAGGGATCTCGCTTAAGTGTGATAAAAGGGAGTCACAAAGGCTCATTATCTTGAGAAATATTGGTTTTCTCATATGCAAAACCCATTAAGTGCTTATTTTTTGCATCAGTCAAAAAAATTTGGGTAAATTACTCAAAAATCGGAGCAAACGCAAACCTTGCATATGGCAGAACCAGGGGTGTAGCCAGGGGCAGGTTAAGGGGGTCATAACCCCCTGCCCCCATGAGGAATTTTTTGCTATTCAAAATGTATATTCTTCACTCCCTTATCACACACATGCATGCATATATGTGTGTTGCAGTAGTCGTAAACCCCCCCCCCCCCATGAAAAATTTCTGGCTACGCCCCTGGGCAGAACCATTAATAAATGGCACAGTTTAATCGGTGAAATATTTATTCTTCATACTGCTTTTGCATCTAGTACTTCACCTACTTTTTTTACCATGAGCTGCCACCGAACAGGGAAAATACAGAAAACCTGGAATAGTCAAGAATTTTAACTTGACAGAAAAAATCATAGAAAAGTCGGGGAATATTTCAACTTTTGTTCTCAAGCCTGGTGTGTTGATCTATTTTGATATGGCACTTATAAATTATATAAGAAAAGTCTGAATACATGAGTAATATGACATCTTCAGAATGTACTATGGAACGTCCAGTGATATTTTGGAAAGTCCAACAATAACAGTGTTTCAGACAGTTTTTGTTGGGAAGGAATTCAGCAGCTCAGGCAGGGAGATTTACTTCTAGACAACTAGTTTGTATAAAATCTTCCTCTTTTGCATGATTAACATTTTTACATATCTGCCAACTCTTCTGGTTTTAACAGAAGACTTCTGTTTTTTTAAGCTATCTTCTGGTCTTCTGCCAGAAGATGAAATCTTCAGTTTTTTTTTAAATTTTTAGTCGATATATGAAATTGTATTACAAACTGTGCTAAAAAATTGTAAATTAATAATTCTATTTCAAAATAATTTATTAAGGTAATCATTTCAACAGCTAACAGCACAATGCTGTAGTATGAGTGAGGTCAAAGCATTTGTAAGCAAATCTTTCATGGATAGTTAACAGAACTTCATTTCGTTCTTCCCTCAGTGATTCATCATTAGAAAATTTGTTAGTATTGAAAACTAAAGCTTGAAAATTTTTCTGATGAGCTATTAGTAAAAGCTAAAAAAGCTACTTTGAACGAAATAAAAAAAATCTTAATCTGTTTATTTTTCAAACATACTTTGGTTAAAAATAAAGTCAAATTTACATTTATTTAATTGTTTTTTATTTTGTGAAAATACTCCATCTTTTTTCATTTTATATAAAAAAAATACAGGCAATCTCTTTTCTATTGCTATGTAATTTTGTTTTTATTTCTCTACAATACTAATATAAAAAAAATAATAAGAAATGGTGATATACACTGGGGAAACAATCTTCTGTTCTTAAAATATTTTTAAAATTTTATTTTTATCTTCTGATTTTTTGTGAAATCTTCTGTTTTTTCAACCCGAGTCTTCCTGTTTTTGGTTTAAGGAGGTTGGCAGGTATGTTTTTACAGTATACAGATATGCCAAGTTTTCAAAATCAAAAAGCCCGAGGTTTCTTATGCATGTACAGTAGAATTTCCCTATGACAAATTTCTCCCTATAATGAAATTTTTAATTTGAATGTAACTCTAAAGCTTAAATAATATTAAAAATACTCTTCATATAACGAAGAGCTTGTCTCCCTTTAACGAATTTTTTCAAATTTATCTTGAGATTTTTTGTCAGTTTTGAAGAAAATTTCTAATTTTTAGACAGACCACTTAATGGAAGAGTAGAGATGGCTTTTCTTATGTTTGGAAGTGGATGCAGAACTCTTTAACTGCTTCATGTCTTACAGATGAAGAGATTTTGAACAGTGTTATAGACAAAACGAAGGCCAGGAAAGTGAAGTTGATTTCTTGAAGACTTCCAAATAGCCGAAACTACAATTATTCGAAACCATTAAAAAAGGTTTACAAAGGGAAGAAAATGGGCGTGATTCTATTTTCAGCACACTTTTAAAATGTGAACATTTTTATAAAATCATAGAATGCAAAGCAAATTAAAATAACGTGATTTTTCAAGGAAAATAAGTGTAAATGCACTACATATTTTATTATCTAAATTCGTGAATTGTCTTCACTTTTGAACATTTCATTTATTCAATGAAAAGTAAGAACACATAAGTTTAACCAACTTATAATATATACCAATTAATTTTTGCTTGAAAGTCATAATTAAATACTTTTAAACATCGAATTAACTAAAGAGTTTCTAATATTTGCTGAAATAACTGCAAAAATCTCTAATCTCTGTACAAAGAAATTTTCTCAATGGCAGATTTTTTAAATGGATTCCAGCGAGTTCATGATAGGGAGATTTTACTGTATTTTTTCACACACAATCAATACAGACATTTTTTCCCTCTTTAATACCATGCATATGCATAGAAACTTAGCATCATCCCATTACTTGAGTTGTGCCATCTGAATAAATTTTAAAATTTGTCAAACAACATATCAAAAACTATAAAACATTCGTCAAAATACATAAGAGAAAGTATTCACTGCTAAAAAGTATATTAAGATACTTTATAACATTTGAAATAATATTTAAATTCATAATAAAAGAGTACTTGTAATAATCTTGTACAGCTTTAAAATTTCTAGCATATTTCTAGATAAATAATGAACATTTTAAATTTGAGAAAATCACAGTTTCTGAATGAACTCTTAAAAAGCCTGACAAAAAGAAGAAAAATCCCAAAATAAGATAAAAAAAAAAGCCTGAGACTCTGGTCAAAATCCCGAGACTTGTCTCAACTGGGTATAGTTTTAAAAGTTCCTGTTTTTCTTGTAGTACGAGGGTTCTCAGTCTTTACTGCCGAATAAAGTTTTGTTGAATGATCTGCACATTCACATAAATTTAGAGAAAGTCATAAAATTTAAGAAGCCTGATCCCATAAATGAAAACATAGTACTACAGTAATATCTTGCTTTATGCAAACCCGGAGGTGCATGATTTTCAAATGTCATTGATTTGTCTTTTGTTTACTTCCAAAATAACTTTGGTTTATGATTTTAATAATATAATTTGTTAAGCATTATCTAACATTTTATTGAAAGTTTTTTTCTAAGTTACTGTTTTCTTTAGTCTCCAGTCTTGATTAAAAATAATTTTTATGCACATATTTATATATGAAACTATATCCCGATTTATGCAGTTTTCGTTCAGCCCAACCTATGATGCAAGTTCGGAGTATTACTGTGTATCTAAAACCATAAAAATGACATCTATGGTCTTTTTAGTATCAAAGTCTATTTTAATCTACAGGCTTACTTCACCAGCTGATCTGTTAGCAGACCACTTTAATGACTAGACTAGAATGTCATTAAGGAATACACCTGCCTCCAAAAATGTAAAATTTTTGTTAGAAATAATGGATAGATAGTGTGGTGAACAGTCTTTGGAAAGGGAAAGACAGTGCCTCTTTAAAAAAATATTACAGTTAAGGCCTGTTATTTTGACCAGTGCATACCTTATTGGATACAAAGCTCCTATGAATGACCCATTCTCAGGCAGTTTGAAACAGACAAGGCACTAATCATTGTCACCCTTCTCGAGAGTGCTCATATAAGGGGCATAAGCCCCTCCTCCCCTTCCTGGTGTCTGCATGTGCCCTCCTATTTCTTCTGCTGCAACACATTGTCATTTATAATGGAAAACAAAATACACTTTGCTGTGTTAATTTCCACAGGAGTGTGTAAATAGAAACTCCGCAAACACTATCCTCTCCTGTTTCATGTAGTTTTAATTTTATCTTGGATTGTAAATGTAAATTCCTTCATTGTTACAGTGACTCGAAGAATCTTCAAATAAGCTTATAAGAGATCAAACTCAAACAGCCATTGTGGCTAATAAGAATTTTGAAAAGTTTGATATAAAAAAGTTGATTGCTTGCGTTGTATTTGTAGTATTATTTGTTTGAGAAAAATATATTGAGCTGCCGAAGTTGAATATTTATGTATATTTGTTTCCAATTAAACAATTGTTATAAAACATTTTTTAAGCGTCATTCTTATATCTTGTATTTTCTAAAATGAAATACTGCTGCCTTTCACTTACATTTTTTAAAATCCTCATCCATCCTGGGGAAAAAACATAAGGAGAATTATCTTCAGTGTCAATATTTTAATTTTGAATATATGATATCTACCATTTTCGTATATATGACATGAGGCAGAAGTTGCCACATCGATTCTACTGAGTTGCTGCTGGGCATAATCATGACCCATTAACATGTGAAATCAAGCAATGCATAAGTTCCTCATAAATCTGGAGGAATACTTTTTTTATCATTCAAAAGACATTCCTAACTTCTCACTACAGTGAAGTTTCCTGATCTTTATTTATGTTTAATCATTCAAGTTCCAAACTAAAAAGGCTAAAGTATAGTTAAAAACTTGGTATTAAGTCACCTTCATCTGTAGAAAACACAAAAACTAGCAGTTTTGCTGTAGAATTCCTGGCTATCATCAGGTTTTTATTTATGATGGCTGAGAACGCCATGCTTTTAGGGGGTTGAAACTCATTACTCCTTTCTCTCATTCTTGGCAAAAGAATTTTCATGCTTTTATTCAGCCTTTCCATTTCTCGCCTGCATTTAGGGTTGTATGAGAAAATATGCTAATTTTGGTACACAAGCCCGTAACGAGGGTCGATTTAATGGGTGGGCTACAAAATACTCAGGGTGAGCACAATTTTTGGATTAAATCTACGACTAATGAGGATTTTAAACTAAAGTAAAAGACGACCATTGTTTAAGGTCTGACAGAAACAATAATTCAATGACAAAAAATGTTACTAATTGTAGCTTCTAGACACCTAAGGGAAATAAGTTCTAAGGAATGTAAACTCTGCAACACTTGTCTTTAACTATTTTAATTTTTGGAATGCATCTTGCATGTATTACAGGCAGGCTGGGCATGGCCCTTGTAGGACCACCTGTAGTTATAGGGCTGTTGATGCACATATTAAAATAAGTGCAAGGGGGGTGGGGATGGAATGTATGGTCCTTGATCGATCTGATTAATTGGGACTCTATTGTAACTGTCAGGATTCTAACAAATATTTTGGAGCTGACGGCAAAAACTATACAGTTCTTAAAAAAAAAAAAAAAAATCCATAATGACAGTAATTTGCAGTTACAATTACTTTTGCCTTAAAAAAAAAAAAAAAAATTG
The DNA here is from genome assembly GCA_038373885.1 of Cheiracanthium punctorium. Lineage (NCBI taxonomy): Eukaryota > Metazoa > Arthropoda > Arachnida > Araneae > Cheiracanthiidae > Cheiracanthium > Cheiracanthium punctorium. The sequence continues at coordinate 312,856 of JAWZYV010009918.1, read as the reverse complement.
AGTCAATAATGCAATGAGAGAAACAAAACAAATTCTCCACTGTTCTCGTAAACACATTCTGCAATATCTCTTATTCATCTGCGATAGAAACAATCAATAGTTAAATAATAATAACAATCTGTTAAAAAAAAAAATGTATGTACAGCTCCAGGAAAAGGAATTCCCACTTTCATTTACCATACAGCAAAGTTACATGTACTACTCATTTACGATTAACGTACACTTTAATTTGCTATACGTAAAATTTGCGTAAAGGGCCATCTCCATATTTAAATTCCCACCAACTTTTTTCTCCAATGGCAACCTCTAGATTTCACTTCATATTTAAAAAAAGTTTAGCTCATTTTAACACTGGATATCAATTTCCAATAAACTTGAACTGAAAATGAGTGTGTTCCGAGCTTTGAAAATCCCCCTCTGTTAAAATATTTTTTTTTTGCAATATTAGAACTAAATGTCTCAAACATAATTTACTATTATAATTGAAAAATATTAATATGAATTATTAAATCAATATAAAAATTATGAATAGCAAACTAACCAAACTTAATGGAAATACATGCAGGGAGTAATTTTATATGGCTTTATTTCAAATTTTTACATTTAGTAGTTTAATTTGTATTAATTAAAATATCTTAATTTCATGAGTTAATGGACCACACAAATTTATACAGAAGACCCAAAATCCGCCAGGCTCTAAAATCCGCACTGTCTGTTCAATGTAAACAATGACATCTGCCCTGCCAGCTGCAAGTTAAAAAAACTACGCTATAACCACAAAGTAAAACTAAATAAGCTATTCCCACTTGAAAAAAATATTTTAGGAGTCTGTGAGCTCTGATGGTAACGTTGATATCCTTGAAATGATTGAGTGACATAATTAACACTCAATTATGGTCACATGGCAAAGACTGACACAGTAACGAGTGAGGATGATCAAAAAGTTGATAAAATAACTTTAATCAAGGTTAGGCTCTGAGAAAGACATATCTTAGATTTGTAGAGCAGCAAAGCTATGTTACAGAACAGGAAATAATTGGGGGGGGGGGGAAATGGTAATTAGAACATCCCAAAATCCTAAATTTACTATTGAATATACATGTTAAAGTTGTGCTATAATCTCTTAATTTTGCATATTGTATTATCCTTCTGTATTTTTATATCATGATTCTGATTATAAGTAACACGATTTGTTTCTCTTGATCTTTGTTTTTTTTTTCTGGATGGGGTGGAAGGAAATGGAATAAATTTCCTATTATGACCCAAAATCCGCAAAATTCTAAAATCTGCACAAGGTCTGGAACCAAGCTGTGCAGATTTTGGGTCTTCTACTGTAGTTATAATTTTTTTTATTGCATTAAATAAATATAAATCAGATTTTTGCTATTTTTTAATACTGCTAACTTTAACTATTTTTGAGCAAATTTTGAAGCAAATAAATTAGAGGTTAGCACAGTTTGAAGGCGATTCCATAAAGCATCCATTGTTGTGTCCACTACTATTGTCCTCAAAATAAAATATTTCCATATATAGCATTAAAATGCAGTAGATGTATATCTACCGATAGAAAGTCCTATTTATGAAAACACCCTCGACATTCCAGGAATGAATTTAACTTTTTTATATATATGAAATATCAGGTCTTAGGGCCTCTCCTATACTTTATCAACCATTCAAAATCACATTTTTCTGTCTATAGTCCAATAAAAAATTTAAAATAACACCAAAAGTTTTACATAAATATTGCACTTTGCAGATGATAATATTAAATAAAGAAACTGAAATAATATTGGTTCAACAGAAAAAAAATAATTGCGTTTTCCCCATGAAATTCAATTAAATTTTCAATCGTGAAACCATGCTTCAAGTTCGACTGTAATGGTAGTCAGAAGAGCAGAGAACAGCCTCTCACTCCTGGCAAAATTTCACCTGTTTAAGAGAAACTTGCTCAATAATAATTTCAAAATTGTAACAGTATGTTTTGCATTAAAATATATATATATATATAATGTATAAAGACCACGGAAGTTATGGAATCACAGGTCATTTGGACACTGACTAAATATTCTACCCCCGATATTCTCAGTACAAAAAACTTTAATACTAGAAACTGTATTTTCCCTAACTATCGCAAGCCAAATTAATGAAAGGTGAAAAATTCGGAACCTACATCTAGCGTTCTCAATTTCCAGATAATCCCTTAATATCATGCAAAAAAGAATTCGCAATACCTCCGGAAATAGGTGAAAGTTTATATTTAGGGTAATTAAAAGGTTTTCTTTTGTTTAATACAGTCAAAATAGAGTATTTTCATTGAGAAAAATGAAGCTGATGCAGAATTAATAATCAAGACTGCCCCTTATACAAACTAAAGTACATGTTATTTGCCAACAAATGGTATATAACTTTACTGTACAATGAACGACGGCCAAATAAAGAGTAAGTAGGGTAAAATAAATGTAACAAATTTCCTTACTTTATCAAAATTGAAGGGGGAGGAGGTAACCAAATTCTTACAAAGATTAAAAACAGAGTTTTTGCTCAATAATTTACTCATATCTTAAAGAAGTACTTAATCCCCCCCCTTCCCACAAACACATTTTCTATAAATGATATAAATACATTCAAAAAAGTATTTAAAAAAAATATATTCACAAAACTTTATTTTTTCTCTTTTTAACTACTGCAATTTTTAGAATTTATTGTTTATAATGTTATTTCTCAGTATATAATTTTAGGCCTTATGTACTGCTGGATATTTGTAATACAGTTGAGTGCCAGAAATCCGCCGACCTAAAATCCGCAACGTCCGAAATCCACACACCTTCTCTGATAAAAATAATGAAATTCGCAGTATTCCACCAATGAAGAAATTGTTGAAAAGTATCTTGAATCCAGATAAATATGATTCTGATGATGATCTAAAACTTGCGTAATAATAATAATAAAATCCATTTGATAAAAGTTTAAAGTTAAGAAAAGAATACCCTAAATTTTTACAACAGCTAAGTTCTATAACAAAACAAAAATTAATCATAATTCTGTTTAAATATTCTGATGAAACTATGCAGCTTAAACAGTCATTGTTTAAACTGCATATTTAAACAGTTATACAATTTGCAAAATTAAATAAATAAAAGAAAGAAACAATGTAGAAAAAAAATATTTTAAAACAAATCACCATAGAACATGTTTTCAAAATTAGAGAAAGGAAATTTTGAAACCATTTGTTTTGCTAGTCTTCATGTAATTTCTTTTTTCTCCTATGCTTTTGCATTTAAAGTGAAAATATAAATGAAATAATTTTGACTGTGTTTTTATTTCATTGTAATTTTTTCTCCTTTTCTTAAGTCTGAAATGTAATAGGATTTATCTGTTATGGCCTGAAATCTGCAAAATCCTAAAATCCGCACAAGCCTTGGTCCCAAGCTGTGCGGATTTCTGGCTCTCTACTGTATCTGGTTACTGCCAATTAACCGGTATATTGGCTGGATGCAATATGTTTCCTGGATATCCGTTACTCCCTAATATATAGTACATTTATTTTTATAGCACAGTTAAAAAAATAGATTAGAATGGTCGAACGACCAATAGCAAATTTGGTACGAAAAGGGAGTTGACAAAAACAGAAATCTGATTTTCAAATGGGTGCCTGGAGTGAGATACAAGTAGCCAGAAACTTAAAAATAGTATGGAATTGCCATTTTTTTTTTTATCGAAAAAGTCACCCAAATCACCTAATCTTCGAATCAGTAGCAAAAGTCGCATTTTTAGTCGCTGGTGGACACCTTGAGGGGAAAGAAATATGAGGCAGCTTTGACTTTTCAAAGACGCCTAGTTAAATTTTTATTTCCATAAGCTTATTTCTTACAATTTAAGGGGTGGTCATCATCTCTGAAAAAAAAAAAGGGGGGGGGGCAACTATGACAATTAGTGGGAAAATTGTGATCACTTATCTTCTCTTGATACTTACATGTACAAATTTTGCTGGAGCAAATGAGACTACTATTCTTATTAGTGATTGCAGTTGCCCTTGTGCATAAATAATTGATACTAAATTAATGATAAGGTTATAATTCTAATTATTAAATCATAATTGCTGTCAAGATGTCCTGTAAAAAAAAAAAAAAAATGCTTTTTAACCCAAGTTTACTTTGAACAACAGAAAAAAGACTGCTTTAAAATTAATTAGCCAAAATGACATAGTTAATTACACCAAGCTGGATGTTGTTGCAATTTCTGTGTTCCAAACTGGAGGATCGTGCTGGCCTGTAATTCTTACAGGCTCTACTCTATAGGATGTCCCAAAAGTGTGGTCACAAGCTTTGCCCACTTATCTCTAATCGATAAAGAATTAAAGTAAACTGAAAAAATGTTCCAAATAAGGTAGGAAAAAAAAAAAAGACTACATTAAGAAAACATTCTAATTAGTTTCCAAAAAATTACACTTTAAAATTTTTATATGATCCACATAAAAAATTCAATAAGTAAAATGTGTCCCATACACTAAGAATGTTTTTATTCATGATAACTTAAGGTACAAATTAAAAAAGAATTATTTCTGAAACCCGCTTCATTTCTAAAAACACAATTTGTTTTAATGTAGATTCTAAAACATTTTTGAATGAAATAAATATATCTGTGCAAAGATATCTAACATTAAAGAGACAGAGAAACAATAAGTAAACATTAATGTTTTTATTTATAATTATAAAAAAATTACTGATTTATAACAAACATTGTACACACAAATACAGCACAAAAATGTCATGTACAGTTAAAAAGATTTACAAATAGTATCCACACATATAAAACAAAAAATTGAGTGGATGGCATGTATAAACAGAAATGCAGGTGGTTCACGAGGACTAGTTAGTTGAGAAACAGTCAAGGAATCACATTTATTCTACTTTCAAGCGTCTGCTGTATTCTTTTTGTTGAACTTCGATCCATTCTTGCTTCACTTTCATTCTTTTTAGTTGGCCATCCCTAGGGGGGAAAAAAGAGAACTATAAAAAACATATGCAGAATTATAATGATTACTCCATATCCAGTCATTCATTTAGTTATGTTTTATGAAATTAGAACATACAAAAAACAAATAAAGAGTATTTATTCTTAAGGTTTGCAATAACTCAGGACAACCACGATTACGGTTTTAGTTACTAGAAGACTTTAAAGCCTTCAAGTTGTCAAGCAAACTATTAAGTACTGTAAGTGTTCACGATTTTTAGAATGGAGAGTGTCATTTCTGGATGATTTTCAGGAATGGGCTACTCCAGTTTTCCCCATAACTAGCGCCTATGTCTGTCATGCAGATTAAAAAATTTCTACCGATATTTCATGCTATAATTATAGTTTAAATTAATTTAATACGGAATGTGAGCAAGTTAATACTCATATGCAAATTGAATTTATATAAGGTTTAAAGATAAATTTTCAGAAATAAAAGTACAGCATTCAAAAACAAAATATTTACCCCCAAATTTTGGAACATTTTAAATTTAATTCACGATGATATTTTTCACAATGCTGGATTAATATATAGGCAGATAGGATGGTTGCTAGGCCCTTAAGCTTAGGGCTGGCTGGCTGGTTGGTTGGTTGGTTGGATGGTTAATTGAGGTTTTAAGGTACAAGATTTAGAAAGGATATACTAACTATGCCAAACGGATGGTAGGGCAACAAAAACAAACAGTAAAAAATAAATACTGGTAAAATATATAACCATTTAAAGGATGAAAATCACAAAATGCTAAAAACAGGGAAAATGCAATAGAGAACAAAAGTGGTTATGTCAGTAAAGAGGCCAATCTGGATGGGAATTCCCACTCAAACAACAATCAGAACAAAACCTTAAAGTCACACTGAATAAAGAATATTAATGCACTCTAGAAGTTTGAACAAATTTGTATGTGGGGTGATATTGTCAAGTCTGGATTGAGGGCATTTAACTCAGTTCAATAAAAATTATTAAAAGCTTTACATGTGGTTAAAATAGGAAGCATGGAGAGATGAGTATAGCAGTGAGGAAAAGGTGTTTGTGAGTGAGCCTGTAAGCCCAATACAAAGATTTGTCAAAATGACATACTTGCGATAGGGTTGAGTGGTTGTGTGCGATTATGGCAACGTTACACTAGGGCGATCTGCCAGGGGCGGGGTGCCTTGGTAGGAGGGCTTTCTAAGGGGTTCTAACGCGTATTCACATTAGAACCCCTTAGACTAGATCCCTAGCTGCAGAAAACCGACCCAAACTCCAGACCGTTCGATCGACAGCTGCGTGATGGGACCCGAACCCGGGACCTTCACCCTTCGGCCATCTACCCTTTTCAGTGACATAACCACTGTGCTATGGTGAGGCCGGATAGGGTTGAGAGAGGGCCAGTGTATTACAGATGGGTCTATAGTATGAAGTTTATTTTCTTTTTCACTGTTCCATTTATTAAGCCGATTGTCATTTATTATAAAAGAAATATGTTGGATGGAAGATGACCACAGTGTAAGGCAAAAGAGACTGTTAAGCTAATTTATCTCCTTTTCATTGCCAGGAAGCCACACCATGGCACAGTGGTTATGTCACTGAAAATGGTATATAGCCGAAGTGGGAAGGCCCCAGGTTCGGGTGCCATCGATCTAATGGTCTGGAGTTTTGGTAGGTTTTCTCCAGATGTAAACGTGAATACACGTTAGAACCCCTTAGAAAATCCATAGCAAGGCACCCCACCCTTGGCAGATCGCCCTCGTCTAGCATTGCCACAATCACACATTCACTCATTGCCAGGAATTCCGATATGGCTGGGTACCCAACAGATGAGGATTCCGAAACTGCAATTGAAGAGTTGTTTTTACATACAGAGGGCTCTGGAAAAATAGCCATGTGCAGGAGAGCTTGAATTTTGACTCTAAAAGTATAATAAATAATAAAGTGCTTTGTTCTCATCCTAGAAATATATAATATATATCTTTTGGCTTTCATCAATGGCTAGAAGTTCAGCTGTACATTCTGAGCAGAATGGAGGAAGGGTACAGCTGCAGTTGTGAGTTTGACTTGTAAAATAATAAGCCAATATGATTTTCAGACTTTGAGCCATCGGTGTATATATGTGTCCTGATTTTTCAGCAGTACATATAGAATGCTCACAGTAAAGATTTTACGGTGAACTTCAGTAACCTTGAAGCAATTTACAGAAATCTTATATTAAGTTCTGCAAATAATGATATATACTGGTACATGATTAAAAGGGTTAATAATAGGCAATGGGACTATGAAAGAAAACTTATTTCAGATCTGTTATCTACATTTTGTAAAATTTAAATAGTGAATAAACAATAGTACCAAAACTACATGAAATACAGTTCTTAGCCCAACAGCAATAATGTTAGCATTACCATTAGGTATTTCATAAATGGCTGTTATGACTTCATAATAATAAAGAAAGATATAAATTTCTTTGTAATTTATCTGCCTCCTTCATGCGTTAAATTTAAGCACATTTATTTTGTACATTATTGATTTAGCAACTGAAATTCCCAAAGCAAACCAAATAAGAAATTTTAATTCAAAATTGTAAAGCAATTTAAAATAACAATGAAACATACCACATCAAATCCACAAGTCCGCCTTTCCTGGCAATCTCTGCTTTGACTCTGTTCGCAAATTCCACAGCAGTTTCTTTACTCTTTGGGAAGAAATATACATTAAAATATATGAATAAATAAATAAATTGGAATCTAAATCCAACTCTGTATTTAACAACTACAATAGAATTCATAATAATTAAGGAAAGTACTTTTTTAAGTTTAGAATTTTTCATACAAGTACAGTTTTTCTTTATTTTTTTTTTGGGGGGGGGGGCTATTATTTATTGTAGAAACAAAATTTACACTTTCAAAAAAGTTTGTATTAAATATAAAAAAAATTACAGATAACAAAAATAAAACATACATGCATTAGTTTTAAAAATTAAAGAAATTAAGGTATCAATCAAACATAAACATTATGGTTATGTAATGCAAAAACTTTAATGGCAACCTCCACCCTTTTTTTAAACGATTACATTCCCCCAAAATGGTCCTATGTAAAGAAAAATTAATTTTTTAATGTCGTAAGTTATAGGGTTACTTCAAAACATGTTTTTGTGCGATTTACTCAGGAATCAGATCACATATAAACCTCTTTTTTTAAATCAAGAATGTTAGTCAGCTGATTTAAATTTCAAAATTGAATTATTTTAGAAGATATTATGAAAAAAAAAAATGTTAGCATGCTTGGCCATTTTTGGTCACATAAAATAATTTAGGTTCTTGTATTTAAGCAATGAACAGAAATGCCATTCCTGCAAATTATTGAATTACATTCAATCATCCTTTCCATGAAATATAGAGTAGCAAATAACTCTTTTAGGTAAAGGAATAAGGATTTATTACAACAAAATAAAAATATACCTAATTTACACTTTTACTAAAGTGGCTAGTTTGCTAAGTAATGTTCCTAAATTCTTATAATGATAAAGATAGTACTGCCCAATATCTCGCGCATTTGCGCTCCAATGAGAAAAATAAAGTAAAAAATTTATTACAATTTTTTTTTTTCTTAAAAAGAAAGCTACATTTAAAAAAAAAAAGAAAGAAATATTGTGTACAAGTAGGGGAGAGGAGGGAGGATTGGGACATTTTTTCATAGATATTTTTTTATTCACTATCCCTTATTTATTTGTAGATGCAAATGATTAGATAATAAACTTACATGTTTTAGCTTATTTAAAAAAAATGTGCAGCATTTAAATGTTGAATAATTTTATTACTTTTAACTAATTACAAATTACAAGAATTATGTCCCATTCCTCCCTCACGGGTGGGAGGAGCGGGACATGAGTATGGGAGGAGTGGGACACATTTTAAAATTTAAATAAAATCAGTGAATATCATAATGAGAAAGGTCAACACTAAACAAAAAGCAAGACTGTGCTCTACTGGTCCCACCAACTAATTGCGGGGGCAATAATTTCATGATAATATAATTTTTTTCCTATCATACTATAGTCATCCTGTTGAAGAAAATTAAAATTCCATTTCATGTCTTTTCTTAAAAATTGAACATTGTAGCTTTCAGTGTCATTGTCAATACTCTCCACCCTTGCATCATAGTAAACAATCGATTGTTTGGTGAGGAATTTGACAAGCACAAAATCATTTCCCCCTATATTTGGTTCGTCTTCCATCCAATCAATCTCTTGTGATATTTCCAAGTCATCATGCACATGAGAACTAAATATAATTATTTAAGTAACTAAATATAATTATTTCATAATTTTCACATTTTTTTATATCATGGAAAGTTGAGTTGTTCATATGTGCCCCCCTTTCCCCTACTCTTTGCTATGTTTAATAGAAGGGAGGACCGGGGTGTCTCAGTCCTCCCTTCCTTCAGAGTGTCCCACTCCTCCCTCTACATACTGCTTTTAAAAAATAACTTATCACATAAACCATGCTGGTTTTAGGCTTAACTAAACTGCAGATAAACATACATTATATCTTTAAGTATTCTATGACATCCTATTCTGTTTGTTCTACAAAATACTTGAGTAGAGAAATAAAACTAAAAAAAGTTTTGAAACCTTCTCTGGAGATGAGAAATTTAACTTTTTCCAAGTATGAGTTGAAAGTTGAAGCTGGATAAACTACAAATAGGAAACAACAAGAAGCTATATGTATGCCATATGTTGGTGAAACTGAAAATAAAATTAAGTTATTTATTTTGTCACAATTTTAGATGTCCCACTCCTCCCACTGTCCCATTCCTCCCTCCTCTCCCCTACTATGCAATGGAGCAGGCCAGAGCAATTGGAGCAGAATTAGCACCCCTGCATTTGCTAATTCTGCTATATGGCAAATCTGGCACTGTCTATATAATTAATTACAAATCAGACAATATAGGACATAAATTATATTTACCTGGCGCGACATGGGAGGAAGATACCAAACATCACACACAATGGCCCAACTAGTGAGCATCATTACCAAATACTGCATGTAGCTTTGTCTACTACTGTTCCAATAAGGATCACCAAACCTTGGATCATACTAAAGTACAAAGACATAGAGCATAAGCAAAAACAGCCAATTACTGTCAAACTATGCACTTTTAAAAATACAGCAAACACATTTTACTTCATTTACAGTAAAACCTCCTATAAGCAAAACTACTATTTTCCCCAGTCTTCTTGAATAGGAATTTTAATGCATTTACCTCTAAATAAGGAGTGCTATTTAAAGAATGCTAAAATAGTTTTAAAAATAAAATAGAGTAGAATAAATAAATTAGAAAGACCTTCTGTTTGTAATCTTTTAAGATTTCAATTTTTATTTTTCATTAACTTTAAATAAATAGCTATGTCATTTATTTATGTAATATTTATTTAAAATTACTATGTAATTTCTAATTAAATGATAGTTTTTAAAATATGCAACCTCATAATAAGGGACATCTCTATTTTAAGGGACAAAATGCCTCGTTCGGTGGGTGTCCCTTATTTGGAGATACTGTATTTATTTTGGTCTTCTTATTTTTAGATCTTATTATAGCCTTTTGGGGATGAGCAGATTTTTTTTTTTAAATCTTGTTCCAATGAAAATGTAAAAATTCAACTTGTGCTTTCCCCCTTTTATATCTCCTCTTAAAATCTCCGAAGAATAACTGATGAAGACTGAATAAATTTTCAGTCAAACGATCATATCTTGTTATAAGTATCAATTAAAGTTTTTTTTAACTAACAAATTGTTTTGCAATTTTAGAAACATAAAGGACATGCTTCAACTCACATTTATTAGTGAATTTTGAGGCAGAAAAAAAATTGAATAACAAATATTTAAGACTGTGTTCTAAAACGTAAGAAATGCTCAATAATTCCTACAGTACGTTTTACCTGTAGCCAGAAATATCTGTATTTCTTGTAACTTAAAATTTATATTATGAAAATATAAGTATTTGTTAAAAAAAAATCCTATTTATTCATTTGCATACGATTTTTAAAGCTTTCAATTATCACAAAACTTGCAGAAAGTAAGACAAAACAAAACAAAAACAAAAAATTAAATAAAAATATATACCTTAATGGCAACAGGATAAATAGTGCCACCCACTTCAAAGCTTCCTTTTTTGAACATCATCACAGATGTATTATTTATACATGTTCCTAAGTAAAATAAAGTTTTAAAAGTTAAGAATGTAATACTTATACTAAAGAATAAGTTGCAGTACAGGAGCTTTTAGGACATATTTTATATCAATGAATGTTCTAATTACTTATACTAAAACTTCAATATCATTTTATTAAAACTATCTATCAAAATGGCACTATGCTAAAAACTCTGGGAAATATTTTAAAAGTAATATTTTTAAAGTCACATTTTACAGCTGACTCTGTCTTATCTTAAATTTTAAGTATTCTGATCACTGAATTTAAGTAACATGCATTAAAAATTGCAACTCATTTTAATAATTAGTGTACAATCCTTTTCCCGCTATTTACACTTATGTGTTAGTGTTTAAACAAACTCAACCCATCATTTAAAAGAATGGTCCCATGTTCTGTAATCAACTATTTTTACGATTTCATTTTTATGCACATTTTTATTTTGGGCTTTTTATATCCTTTAAAGTCACATTACTTCCCAGTGCTCACAACAGTTTTTAACGATGTCTCTAGAGAAAAAGAGACCAAATTCTTAAAAAAAAGAGACTAAAAAGAGACTTTGTAGAACACAACCCGTAACATTCCTAATAAATGTTTTTTTACACTAATGGTTAATAAATCATATTTGCTATGTTTGATTTTACAAAAAACTCAACATCAATATGAACTTTAGCTATTTTAGAATAATATGTTTAGCTGTTGGTAGAGATACAGGACTCTGAAGGCATACAGCCTTTTTTTGCAAAAAATTTTAAAGAAATTATTCAAGTTTGCAGACAAGTTTTACTTTTTATGTAGGTCTGTAAGACCATAGCTGATTTTTAAATTCTGTACCTAAAAATTAATAAATTAAACACACTTAATGAGAAATGAATGCATTACCATTTTAAGAAAAAACGTATAATACTAATTAGATTTCTGTAAGCATAGCAAATTTGCAGTCCTAAAAAAGAAATGCAGAGCCTCTCTTACAACATACATATGTATTTCTTTTTAAGATACAGGTGCATCACAGATTTTATAGATTACTCACAGTTACAATAAGCAGTTCACATAGTACGAGGTTTTTTTGAAAAATAATTTGTCATTACTGAATCAGTCTTTTTTTCTATTTTTCTTTCTAATGTGGAGATAGCTTTACGTTTTTTGTCGCATGCTTTGTTTGTTTTCAAGGCTCCTTCGAGAATACTTTGTGCAACTGTAGCTGCAGCAAGATCCTTCTTCCTCAAAGCAGTTTTCAGCTTGGAATGCGCCTCTTGCAAAAGTTGACCAACAGCTGATGTAGTTACTTCTTGTTTACCCCTTTCATTATTTAACTGTTCTTTTAAGTCATTAATGCTTGCTTTTTTCTCTTCCAGTTTCTTCCTCATTTCTTCTTCTTCAACCCTTCTCTGTTCAGCTTCAATTTTCTTCTTCTTTTCGTTTTCTGCCTTTCAGATTCTAAGTAATCATTGTAACTTTTATAAGCCACACGAGCAAGCTTTAGCAACTCCTCATAATGGGTACTAAATGTGCCTTATTATCAAATTTTTTAAGTCCATCTGCAACATTCAGCCTGGCATTCAGAGTCCTTGCAGACATAGATGATCTGTCATCCGTCATAATTCTAGAAGATCTAGAAAACCCCCTTTCAATCTCAGCACTGCCATGAGCCAGAGTCAGCACAGCTTTAGAAAGTTCAGACACATTTGGATATTTAATACAACCATCAGCAGTTCTCAGTTTAGAGATATTACCCCAGTATTGATCAATCCTGATACTGTCCTGATACTCTAAATTTTCCAACTGCAATAGTTTCCATTCATCCAATAAAACTTCTGCATCCAACTCTACTGGAAGGAGATGAGCAGCGAGGCTGAGTCTTTCAATATTTTTTGCTTTGAACCTCTCTGAAGGTTTTAAAAAACTAAAGCTTTCCAACAGATTTGACTGAAGAACCTTTTTCTCCAAGATGTACTTGCCAGCTGAAATATAATGCTTCTGGGCACTTAAAAAAAACTGCTTCTTTTCAGAATTTTTTGAATTAAGTAAAGAAACATTAATGTCATCTGATAGAGGCATTTCTTCTATATCCAACAGGTTTTCTTGAATGAAAGGATCATTACAGATTTCTTTATTAAACTGTTTGATTGCATCTGGCTTACAGGTGCGTGCCATGATGGTTAGTACAACCTCTTTGATCTTTTCATGCATCACATGGATAAGAGGTTCTTCTTTTTGAAAGAAAACAGCAAACTTTTCAAATACTGCTGCACTCGAGTAGATGAAGTGCAGCTCTTTTTTGCAGATTAATTGTACTTTAACGTTTTCATCAGTTTTAGAAAGCTGCATCTGGCATGGGTTACTTTTAATGGACATGTATTTATTGTGCTTGCAAGTTTCATAATGTTGCTTTATTTTATTAAATCCCTTGGTCACAGAAATTTTTGTATCACAAGGGACACAAAGCAGCTCATTTTCAGAATTTTTTTTTCCCCCAGGTTGAAATTTTACAGCCAGTGTCATCTTTTCGTTCTAACTATTCTGTCAGAAGCTTACAGTTTCCCATAGTACACCTGAAACTAAAAAAGAAAAAATAAGAAATCTTGCAGTTCTATAAAATTTGTTCTAAAATTACAAGAAATATATTTATTCACACCATTTAGACTTTGGATAAGGGAATTTTTGAAATTCCCATGGTATAAAATAATGTGCGAACAACATTTTTGATGATTTTTGTCAAATAGAGTGCAAATATCATCAAAAGTAGCACAATACTCAGAATATTATAAAATTACTTTAGTAAAAAAATTAGAGATATACCGAGTACTCGGTATTTGGCCAAATTTTGACCAAGTACTCGGCTAATATAGAGTAGTTGTAAAAATTTTAGTATTTTTTAACATTGTTAAAATGATTTTGTGAAACATTAGAACTGATTTGTAAGAAAATATGCAAATATAAATAATAATTACAGTACTGTATTTTCCGGCCTATAATCTACGGATTATCTGTGAAAATACCCAGCCGTGGATTAACTGTTTTCTTTTTTTCCCCTGAAGTACCGAATTTACAACAAAATTCAATAACAGATGGCTCCAGCAAAAGGCATCTCTTAATTAACATTAAAATATTAAGTTTTTACTGAATTGTAAATACTTTTAAACAGTCTGTTTTAAAAAGGGTATCTATATGATTTTTTTTGTTTGTAACATACCTAATTTTATTACTTATTTTAGCATTAATACTGCCCCAGTTTCAAAACATGTTTTAATTGCCATGCTAAAACTTTATTATTTCTAATTTCTGTATAGCTTGAAACATTTTTCCTCTGCACTTTATTCACAATCCATCCATAAATAAATAAGCAGCTTGCGACAAGACAGCTGAAAATAATTAATAAGCAATCATCTTATTGTGTGTATAGTTCTGAAATGAAATGTTTGTGTTAATACTCCGAGATGGCTTATCAGCAAAATCATTTGGGGAGGGGGGAATCTGCCAGACATCGCAAGTGAGGCAGCTGTTTGTTTGTTTTTTTTATGCATCTGGCACAGATTTCAGTTTATTCACCGTTCAAAATCCTCGGTTCAGTTGTTTTAAATTCGTTGAAACTCAAAATATTGGAGTCAATTCGTTACATTTATATAAACTTTTATTTATATAATTAACTATTTACATTTTAATAGTTAAACACATATTTAGCAAATCTAATCTAATGCCCTTTTAGGGGCTTCAAGCAGAAATCAGTTTGCCTGTCAAAGAATCTGCTATCGAAGTGCAATGTTTACGGTCTCACGGGGGCGGGGGAAAAGAACTCAACGACGTCACTCCAACGCGCGTACGAACGCACGTGGCTTTTAAAACGGAAGCAGAATTCCCTGACCTGACAGCATCAGAGCGGATGAGAAACAAAGCTGAAGGGTCCTGTTAAAACCAATAAAATTAATTTTCCTTCAAGAGAAAAATACTCGTTAGTGTTTATCATTCCCCATTCACAATAAACACCACTGTGTGGGCAACTAATTTATTTGTTCCCGTAAATTACTTAAAATCACGGGCGCGGGCTGAAAATTTCGCGAATTATGAGCAGAACCGAAAGTTGAACAGAGTCAGTTATGAACGGAAATAAAGTATTTCGAGAGGCATTGATTTTTGCGATGACGACGGGCTCGCAAAAATAAGTGATTTTGCAGTATTTTACCAGAAACTAAAGAACAAAAATGAGTGCAGACGGAGAATTATTCCCAGACATAATCAGCGATAGCAACACGTGTGGAATTTTTAGATATGCCATTTGTTTAATTCTGCGATATCCATCAATTCATAAAAATAAAAAAACAGCGAAAAACTGTCTTAATGGTAACCGGAAAAATTCCTCCATGCCTTCTATATCAATCTGTTTAGTTGCGTGTGACAAGGACCTCTAAAAAATAAATCCTCTAATCTCCTAAAAAAAATTAAATCTTACAATACAATTTTCATAAAAATGAATATAAAAAAATTACTTACTTCCAATACTGATTATATTTGCAGAGTTCAATACACAAAATACAGGGTCATCCAGCCGATTCACAAGCAGAGACGATACACATTCCTTTGTTCACACGCCGATGTTGCTTCGATGTTGTAAAAGAAAGGAGTATGACGTCACCGAACTGGCGTTTCATCGTCCAATAGAGGGTGAGTTCGTAACCGCGTGACTTCGGAATGGCTAGAATCCGTGACGAAAAAGAGAAAATAGGGACCATTTACGCGAAAAAGGGACTTTTAGAGAGCTCTAACTAAAAAAGAGACTTTTAGGGAAAAAAGAGACTATTTGCGAGCCCTGACTTCCACATTTAGTAAAATAAATAAATAAATAAAATTTTAAAATAACTTAACAGCAATAAAATAAAAGTCTATACACAGAGGAAGGATTTTCAAAAAATAAAATGTAAGTAAAACAAACTGACTTAAATTTAAGGATGATAGACTGAAACACAATCCACACCAACAAGATAAGTTTTACTAGGCATATTTTTTGTTTAAAAAAAAAAGTGTTATTTTAACTTTGGTCTGAGAGCCATATTTTTGATTAGACTAAAACTAAATGAAGCTTTCAGAACACAGAAATATTGTTGAAAAACTGCAAGTTAATGTGTAACAAAACTGTACATAGTCAAAAAAAAAAAAAAAAAAAAAAAAAACTACTTACTCAATAACAGTGCATCAATTCAAAGGCCATTGAAATAAACGGAATTTAGATGAAAATAAACATTTTAAAAAGTAACATATTAACACATTTTAGGGGAATAACTTACCTTCAGGAAATACTAGTATAGGTAATTTATTTTCATCTTCAACATGCTCTTTCAGTCTGTAACCATAAATAAACATTATAATTAGAAAGAAAAAAAAACAATCATACAATTTTAAGCCTATGCCAATATGTGAATGCAGCACCAAGCTTCATGCTAAGTTAATTAATCTGATAGGTTATATATTATTTTAAACACTGCTTAGATTTAATTTTGATATTCCAATTGTTTAAACATGTTTTAACATGATTACAACATTTATATTTTATAACCAAAAAAACTTATAGGTTTATACGTATACGTATAAGTTTATACGTATACGTAAAAAACTTATACGTATAGAGCCTGCTTCTTTTCTTTCTTTCTTTAAATATACACATTAATTTTAATGACTTTTTTTGCCATGCAACCTACAGAAACCTTGTTATTTTGTTTTTCCATTTAACTAGATTAATTCGAGTGGTGGCACCTAAAGATTAGAACTTAATTAATCTAGTTTCCAGTTTACCTCCCCTTTTTTGGGTTCTTGTAGTTAGACTTGGGCACATGAGATCTCACTTTGTAATTATTTCCAACTTTTTTAAGCTCTTATAGCTCTGTTTTCTTTTGCTACATAGGTTCGTGTACAACACTTAAGACCTATGTCTCCATTATTCATAATTCCGGGATTTTTTTTTTTTTTTTTTAAACTAGGGGCCAAATCCCCCACACTCGCTACGCTCGCTTTTCATATGAGGCATTCGGCCCCTAATAAGGCTTATTCGTAAAAAAGACATAATTTCAACAGACAAAACCCGAAGATTGGATCAGATAGAATGCTACCGAGCTACACATTGCTTGGTTCTTGCATGTTCTTTGATACATAAAAATTTAAACTTCACACTACAGTAGACCCCCTCCCCCTCATAACACGGAAGATATTTTGTTATGGGAATCCGTGTTGTACGGGTTTTGAGTTATACTCCACCTGGAGTGCGGAATCCGCTTATAATCGCTGGAAAAATTATTGGCACTCCTCAGAAACACAATGATATTTAATGTTGCCATTCAAAAGTTATATTAATTAGGAGCTAAAGCATAATAAAATCAGAACATCTGTTTCAGCTGTATTTTTAATAATGTAAAACCTGTTTGACACCTTGCGAATTTGCCACCCAAGGCGATTTTTCATTATTTGGCGACTTGCGTACATTTAAAGTTAATAAAAGCTATGGAACAGATAGGATAGCTTGCCACCCATGGCGACTTTTCATTATTTGGCGATTGACACATGCTCACAACCTATAATTACTGTTCATTTAAGGTTAACGGAAAACCGATATCCATATTTTCATTTACATAATTGTTTGCAGATTGGCGTACTTAGCACCACGAATTATACCATCTCGTCGCGCTAGCAAATATACAAAATGTACTATAACTGCTATAATGGCATAGTTAACGCCACCAAATATTTCTACTGGTAGCAAATAATCCAGCTGGACCGAACAGGCTTTAAAATAATCTGAATTTTAATTATTTTTCATTTTTGAGATATTAGTTATTCTGTTTTGGAAAAATCGAATAATCGCTCATTCTAAACTCCTGTTGTCTAAGCGAACTTACTATTTGAAAATTGTCAACATTGTGTAACACATTTTGAGTTACTTATTTCATACAGTTTTTCTTTTGGGGTAAAATGGGCGTAATTCTAACTCATGTTTGTAAATGAATGAAGGATTTTATGCCAAATCTGGCAACCATTATGTTTATTTTTTCAGTTTTTTTTTTATTAATATCTCCTAAAATAATTCGATTTTCGAAATTTAAGTGAGCTTAGCAAGTACCTTGGAATTTTTCGAATCTGTGGGCACCTTAGCCGAAACTCAAATCCCCACGGTTTAGGAGGAGATAGGCAAACAAGCCTTTGACAGTGGCCTTTACTTTTTTTTAAGAATAGAGAGATGCTGTTTCTGTTTTGTGCTTACTCGCGATCAGTGAATTAATGGGATATATTATGTAAGTTTGGCTGTTTTATATTATATAAATAAATAAATAAATATATATATATTATTTTAAGAGAAGTGTTTGACCTAATAATCTTAGTTGAATAGCTATTTTCTTCATAGGAAAAAAAAAAAAAAAAAGAAATGTACAATCACTATCAAGAATATGATATTACCAATATTTAAATAATACGTAATACAGCATAAGCTGCAGTTTGTCTTACTGATTTCTTTTAAATTAATAAGGAAATAAGTTAATTTTGAGCTCCTGTGACCACAGCTCCATGTGAACGGGGATTTTCTGCAATGAGCTGAATTAAAACTGCTTTTCGTTCATCAATTGCAGAAGAATCATTAGATGATCTAATGATGATAAACTGCAATGGAGGGTCTATTGATGAGTATGACCCAGGTTCAGCAATAACTCTGTGGTGGAATGATACAAAAGATGGGAAAAAACGTCATAATACATATACTCGTTAATGACTGCCAGTGGCTTTCTTACAGTAAAAAAAGTCGTAATAAACAATAAACATAATTAAAATGAAATAATTAAAAATCTTCAAATTTCTCATTGTTTTCTTTTTTTTTTTAGTTATTCTTTCTGTCTCCTTGCAACGAAAAATTAAGTTGCTAAAATAAATTAAATGCTTCTATCTTTATTAAAAATTTGGCTGGTAGATTGGTCTAAATGGCTGGTAAAAAATAAGCCCTACCAGCCACCATGGCGGGTAGAAATTAATCACTTTGGAGAAGGTTGATCACGATCACTAGTATGCATACAAAGTTATAATTAAAAAGATAAGAAATGAGAACTTTAAAAATATTATTTTATCAGAACGCATACAAATCTTAAATTCAGATGCTTAGGCTGACACAACCTGCAGTGACACATTTCAATTCATCAGAATTATATATTATAGCTATAAATAGGCTGACACAGCAAAATACAACATTGAAACAATTATAGAGTGATTACCACATCATCCAAAACTTGATTAGAAAATAAAATTTGATACACTACCGCCTTGCAACTAGTTCTCTGTCTTTCACCTCTCCACGCTCAAACCATATGTGAGAAGTAGCTCTTGCTAGACCTCTTTGTAAAACGCCCAAGAAACCTCCATGGCTTTGACCAACCTTAATAAATGAAATGAAAAGAAAATTTCTATAGTACATATATTACTATAGCACTAAATTTAATATTAATTTTTGTCTTACAAAATTAACCCTTTAAGTGTGCTTGACGAACTCACCTCGTCATCGGAAAGTTACGCTATACCCAGGTTTGAGGAGTCCTACTCGTCATCTAATTTTAAAGTCTGCATTTCAACGTGTTTGACGGAAATATCTCGTAATATAATTATAAGAAAATCAGGGTTGGAAAATAACCTGGTTTATTTGAAAAAGAAAACCTGTTTTTTTGTTTGTTTGTTTGTTTAAAAAAAAAAAAATCCTTTTATAATTACCTGTTACATACTTATAAATAAAATTATTTGTAAAATGTTCAAATAACAATCAATATTCCTTCCGAAAATAATTAAAACATAGTAGTAACATAGTAGTAAACATAAAAGTAAATAAGCAATTGTTGCTATACTTATGTGGACATTGAAATCATCCAGTTTTAATATTTTATAAGAGATCCTATTTTTTATACTTAGTATATAATATAATGCAACATTAATTGTTTACTACATTTTACATAGAATCTTGCACTTAAATTCATCAGTAATAATGCAGTGGCGGCCCGTGATCAAAAATGTTAGTGCAGCCGGAATAATATGACAGCTATCAGGTTGCTCGGAGTTTACCGCATTCGGGAACACGTTTCTCGAAATTCAAATCCCCACGGTTTAGGAGGCCAACAAGCTCTGACAGCGGCCTTTACTTTTTTTTAGAATAGAGAGAAACTGCCACATAGCCACGAGAATAGTGCATATCATGATGAATGGAAGCTACGACTATGCTGAGACGAACCTGCTTTTTTCTTATGAATGGACAATTTTGGTGTCTATTTTCTTTTAGTGGTTGTCGTTTATCATCTTTCCATGTGTTAAACGGAGTTTCAAGCAAGATGCAAACTGGATAATAACAGGGTTCCATGTTTCAAAACGGTTAAATCATAGATTCCAATAACACATGGACACAGTAACAAATAAAGCTAAAAACTTTCAACCTTCCCAGACAAAAAAAAAAAAAATTGTTTCCTCTAGAATGGGCTAGAACAGCAGTTTTCAACCTTTTAACATCGTGTCCCCCCCCCCCCCCCAACAAAGGCTAACTTACAGTGGCGCTCCCCCCCTCCCCTCACATTTTTCAGCATACATTTTTAATCTTTAATAATGAACATGCATCACTACTTGCTCTTTAGTTTTTCTCGCCCCCACAAACGTTCTGTGGGGGCTTTCTGGTGAAAATGGCGAGCTGTAGCAATGTTTCTAGGCGGTTTTGTGCGAAAAGACCATTATTATCGAATGATTTCAGTGATACAGAAGATGACATTTTGAATTATTCTGACTTTGAAAGTGGATTTGATTCCGATACAAGTATTGATAGTTATGAGTCAAATGAGAAAATAAATAATTATTACTTTCGCATGCTACAATAAATAAAATCCAGAAAGAATATATATATCCAATGCAATATATATGGTAATCAAAATTATGCTTCCCTCAATTATAGCATAAACAATGGATTACATTTATATCAAACATGGTTTGATATTCTATTTGACCTATAAAAAATCAGGAATTATGAAAGAGCTTGCAATTTTTAAGATCCACCAGTAATTAGAGGGGAAAAAATGCAGGCATAAAAAAATTACAAACAAAAAGAATATTTACCAAGGCATAACTGTTGTCACTAGCTAAAATGACAACATCAATAGGTGATGTATGATTAGCAACACATATTCCGCCATTTCCAGCTCTGTTCTCCCTAAAAAGAATACAATGTAACATGACTAACACTGTTTAACACATACACACTTGAAGAATTAAAGAACAAAAAATTTAAAGCACTCTATCACACTACAAAGGATGCAATATATTAAAAGGATAAAAGTATGTTATTATTGAGAAATAAACATTGAAACTTACTTATTGTGATAAGTTACAATAGCTGAACAAGCACAAGCGAATACTCTGAAACAAAGTATGCTGGCATGCCAGTACAACCATCTTTTAAACCTAAACATGGAATATCCATTACTAATTTGTCATATGAAGTTATGAATAAACAAACAAACAAAAATTGAAAAAACTTAAATGTGTTATAATTCCAAGTGTTGAATTTAAAGTGTAAATATTTTCCATGCAAATCTGATTCTAATGATGATATTATTAATGGATTGGTTATCAACTAATCAAAGATGATTTTTTTTAAAATGACAGATTTTTAAATCACAAATTAAAAATAGTAACATTAAAAAATGCTTTACACGAAAAATTACATAACAATGATAAAAATAGCAAAACATACACTAAAAACAACTAAAATTTTTACAATGGGTTTTAAAATAAACAATTTTCATTAAAGAACTTAAAAAAAGTTATTGTAGAAGATTAATAAAAAATTACAAAAACAAAAACTGACATATAAACCTATTTCAATAAAAATTACATTTACACTCTCATCTCTGGATTTACATGATCAGATGAAAAATTGTGAAAAATGGCATGCAGAATTCATACAAAATAGAAAAACTATAAATGCATTCTAGAGCAGTGCTCTCCAACCTTTTTATCGCTATGGACTGGTCAACGCTTGATAATTTTATCGCGGCCTGTTGAGGGGGGGGGATGTTGATTGTTTAGATTTAATAATTTTATTTTGTTTAAACATGCCTTCAAAATAAAATACAGTTACGCTAAAAATGAATACAGAGCAATTTAACATTTATCTCAGTAGAATGCTAAATCAATGAGAACTTTGAGCTTGTTTTGTAGCAAAGAGTCTGTTCTATCTGGGGGTAATAGGAAACAATAACACCAAAAGTGTGCTGCTTATATCCAGTTCATTCTGCTGTTTTGTTTTGGTTGTTTTCAGTACAGAAAACGCTGCTTCACACAGTTAGGTTGTTGGAAATGGCAATAGGGATTTAAGAGACTGGAATTTTAATTCATAGTCTTGAAATATTTAATAAACAATGAACTAATTTAAAACAGTTACGAGATTTCTTCTGTTACAAAAGTATAAAATTAGCACAAACTCAAGAAAGTCAAGACCCCGCGAGAAATAAATCACAGTAAATAATATGGAAATAATGGTACCATGGACAGGCACAGATCTGCAGACTGGGGGTTGGGGACCACTGTTCTACAGATTGTCAAAATAATTTTCAGTTTCATTAACAAATTATTTCCAAAACTGTGCCATCTTATTGTAAAGATCACCCTTTAAACATTTTTACACATAAATATTTATAAATATAAAAAATAATTACTTTCCCTCTGGTAAGCAGCCAACAACAGCAGTACATAAGAGTAACCAACAAACTCCGAAAAATGTGATGAAACATCTGCAAATGAAAACACATTTTCAGGCTTTTCCACATTTAACAGTAAGATTCAAAATAAAAAATGTTCACAATTTTAAAATTTTCTTTCATTGCTTTAAAGTAAGCATCTAACTTAAGTCTATTTCACATATTTTTTGGCAGATAAAATAGGTTAAATGTCAATGCTAAACAAGAAATAATTTTCGTACAACTAAAAAATATTTAATTAAAATGTTAATTTTTTATTTAAACACCGTTTTAAATTTGATAATCCATTTTATTAAAAATGCTTCAATACAGCTTCAAATCAGTAGGATGCAGACATAATTTTCTTTATTTTTCCAAATATATTTATTTTAATAGAATGGCTGAGAACAATAATAATAATAACAACAACAACACACAAAAATAAAATTGCTCAAATATTCTATCTGCAATATCCTTGAACAGGATTTTTACAGATATCCAGGATTACTTTACAGGTCCTTCCCCCTTCTCCCACATTTCTGATTTTCTCTTACTATACTTAAATTAAATTTATTTTTCTATTGGGTTGGCTTAAAAGTTTGTTTGATTTTCTGCCATAACACAAGAATTAATGAATTTGGAAAAGAAACATAACAGATTATTGAAAATTGACAGCAGGCAAACTAGCTTTTGCTTTAAATGAATTTTAACAAAATTTTTTGAAATTTACAGTGCTTAGATAACATATACATAAGATGAATTCTTACCTAAGAGGAAATAAAATGCAGTATCGCAGGAAAAATCCCACTCCCCAAAAGAAAGTTAATCGTATGCTGAAAGGAAGAAAACACTCACTTTTAAAAAGAAATGGCAGCTTAGAAATAAACAATAATACCGTAATTTTACGAGTCTAAGTATATATTTTACATACCTAATGAACTGATAATTTTTATTGGTTCTTGTTAAGAGATTCCAAGCAGGAAGTTCTGTAAATTCACAAAATATAAATTTAATGTTTTTTTTTTTCCACTTTCTTCTAGAAAATAAGTAAAATAAACTTGAAGCAGAGAGAATTACAAAGCAATTATGAAATAGCCCACAAAAATTTATCTAAATTTATAGTTTTCTTTAGGTTTTGGATCTTAACCACACAAATCTAACAGTTCTTAAAGTATACACCAAGAGGAAGACAAAGTGCAAAGAAGAAAGAAAAAAGCATCAAGGTCATCATTAACAAATAAATGAGGGCATAATTTCAATAGTAAAGTAGGTTTGTTGAACAATCTAATATGATTATATTAAATTTTTGGTCATAATCAATTCAGATTTTTAAAAATATTTCCTTCTTCCACTCAAATTAATTCTTTCAATTACTGCCAAATTATTTATACCGCTAGCTGGCTCTAAGTTTGATAAATTTTCGAGAAACATTAACAATTGACCTTAATACAGTCTTTACACAGAAATTATGGAAAGCGATCTTACTATACTGTAGGAAGCTTTTGAACAGGAAAACGACAGACTTATGCAGCATATGATTTCTAGATCTTGTTAGTGCAAAGAGCTAGTAAGAAATGAACCAAGTGTATGAATGAACAATGAAATCTGTTTCCTCCCACAAAAGGCTGCTTTACTGAAAGTGGTGGCAGATAATACATATCAGAATGCACTCATCAAAAGATTGCCAATGATTTTACCCTTACACCCCCCCCCCCCTTTTCCAATTTTAAAGTTGGTTGACTTTAATTCAAATTGGACCTTTATAATCTGGGGGGAGAAAAGCAACAAACTCAGAAAAAAAATGGCTGAACGTTTCACGACCTTAACAATTGCTTATTTATCAAAAACCTGCGGTCCCGAGGTGATCACAGCAAGTGGTATCTACAGCATTTTAAATTCAACAAGTATAATGTGGAAAAAAAATTATAAAATACAAACAAGTATAATGTGGGAAAAAAAATACAATGTATTTAAAATCCAAGTTGACCGATTTGTATGCTTAAAGTAAGGATTAGATTAAGGAATGTATGCTTAAAGTAAGCATACATTCAAAGTTATAAAATTAGCACTTTATTTTTTATGAAAAATTTGAATCGTGGTGCTAAAAAGAAAAAAAATTCTCCAATAAATAAAACTGAAGGAATATGGATAAATTACCTTCAGCTGCAAAGCGCATCGTAACTTCATCTTCAATAACAGCCTAGAAACAAAAATTAACTGCATAAGTTTCTCATCTAGCTTATGAGAATCACAAACTAATTTAAGTATTTATTGAAAATTATATATGACTAAAAGTATTCGAAGTTTTAAATATACCAAAAATTTGTACATAATTTGAAAGGAAATACCACAATTTTACTTGAGTACTATATGGAAAATAATTTCTTGTCTCACTACCTTTTCATAGAATTTGAGTATGACAAAAAATTATTGACTTATTTTGTTGCTGTTGTCTTAATAACAGACTTGGGGCTTTATAAATAATTTCAGTTAAGATCTACATTTCTTATTTTCAAAATGTGAATATTTGAACCATTATTTATATTATGGATTTAAATATGGGGAAGAAAAGAAGATTCATTTTTACTTTTAGTTTTGCACTCATCGTTGGAGAAAATCGTCAAATGTCTGATCTTCTGACAAATACTGATAATGACTGTAACCATATTTAACTGCCACAATTTTCTGAACTTTGACCAATCAAAGTATATTTTTTGTCATCCAGAAGCCTATTTCATATTTTAGTAGGACATGATAGTATCTCATGTTATTATCCATATTCTACTATTATTCTATATTTTGATATATATTCTATACTTTCAAGAAAAAAAAATCTAATCTCATAAGATGTAATGCAATGAAATTAAATGAGTTCAAAAAATATTAATGTTGATTGTTATTTTCACAAATTTTAAATAATTTAAATAAAATTGTAATTTATTTTTAAAAAATTCAACTTATAGTAGAGCATTTGCCCATGGTGGACACTTTATAATATTTAAATATAAAGATTCAAATATAAAAAATCAACTAATTTTCACTAATTTAAAAAAATAGAAAGAAATTTTAACATATGTACCTCCACACCTGCTTTTATAAAACCGAAAACATCGTCCAGATGAAATCCCTTTTGGTCAGAGGATGAATCAATTGGCTGTAATAAAGTTCCCTCGGGATGTGGTTCTGGTACTAACCTGACTTCACGACTTATCACTAAAAAAGTCATTAATAGTGTAAAATATTTATTACACTAACATCATTTAGAATAACATTAAATAAACACATGATAAATATCTCGATAATTGACATACTTTGAAAAAATCAATCCAGTTCCATTTAATAGTTAACCTTTTCTAGATGGAACGATATTTGTTGCCTACAAAAGTGGCAAAATTGAACTCTTGCTTTTCCCCTTTCATTCTTCTACAGCTGAAACTGCCCCCCCCTTTTTTTAAATAGGTAAAAAAAATAATTTTTCCCATCCAAAAGAGGGAAACAGCTTTTATCGAAAGGTAAAGTAAGAAAATAATTACTTTTAAACAGTTTACTGTCTCAATCATGTTTTGTTCATTTATTAGCAGAATGCTATAAATTTGGGACACAGACTTTAATTTACATGAGTGGTCTATGGTGAAATAGCAAATCACTTTCCAAGGGTTGCCAGAGAGTGTTGGAATAGTGAAACGTCGCAAGTCACCAAGGTTGGCATTTTTGATGATTTGTTGCCAAGTTTGGAACAAAAGAATATAAGTCCCCAAAATTGAACCCAGCCTGGGAATATCTTTTATATTTGATGAGAATTTTCCAAACTTTACTTTATATTCACTGGAAATATTTAGCTTATAAACTAGATTGAGATGTTACCAACTTTTATCAATTCCTTTCGAAATGAAGACTGATTTTTGACCATGTAAGTACAATTAAAATTTTACATAATATAAGTTATTTAATATCAAACAATAAAAATTTTAAATAGCTAATTTTCACAGAATTTTGTCAATTTTAGTTGGCACTAGGCAACAGTTATAAAACATTTTTCTTGATAAATAAAATCACGATTGCCAATAGACGTAACATTTTACTTTCTTCCAACAAAGAAAGGATGTCCCAAAGTATCCTTTTAAATAAAAAAAATGTGCACATTTTGGTTTTAATTTAAAACAAGACACTGGGAATACATACAAGGTGATCAATTTAAAATAGTACCCATTTGTTTTTTGTGTTATCCACATCTGTAACACATGTAGCAAGGCTTTCAACATCATCACTTATTTAATATGTTTGTATTTAATGTGCGGGTATCTGTTTTTTCATTTTCAAAATGCACAAACTTGCTTTTGAAACATAAATCTGCACGAAAACCATTAGTAATTTTTAATCCGATTCTGCGTGTATGATTTGAGTAAATCATCTGCTTCAACATTTTTATTTATTTTGAAAACTTACTGTGTTACCTCAAAGATAAGGTTTTCCAGAGAAGTCCTGCGAACATTGATGAATAAAAACAAATCAACTGAAGAAATCTCGTCAATAACACCAACAATGTGGTAAAAATTTAGTTTGACTTGTTCATGTTTGCATCCAAAATGGTGGCGAACAATTTCAACCTTTGCTGTAAGGAATGATGATGTAAAAAATTTGAATTAAATTATGTTTCTCAAAAATAAAATTATCACGGGATTAAGTAACATTGTGCATCTACATTTCTGTTTTACCTCACAAATAAAAGTTGTAACAGTCCAATAGTGTTGGAAATTGTTTCCCACATCCGTCAGATTTAAAGGTAATAAGAAACATCAACAGGTATTCTCTTAAATTGATAACCTGTATTTCTGTATAATTATTCTATGTTGAATTAAAAGAAAGCTATTCATAACATTTTCGGTATAGTCGTCCATGGTGATTATATCTAGCTACATTTTCTTCTTAAATTTAGTTTTTATAATTTAAGACGATTATATGGTTATTATTAACAAGAATTATAACATTTTTAGCAATTTCTGCATTTTTTTAAAATCCAGTCTGCTATGCAATAAAAAAATAAATGCTCTGATAAAAACATTAGTTAAGTAAATACAAAAATACTCTTATATGTTAATTGAAAAATATGGAATGAAATTAAGAATTAAAAACTAAATATAATTAATATAGTGACCTCTAACTTATATGACCTTCTTGGTTACATGCCGAATTCACTTTGTCCCTGCCACACTTTATGTGAAATAATACTAAACTTCTCTCAGTTATACAACAATTAAGATAACTCAACATTTCTCACTCAAGAACTTATTTTATAATTTTTAATACAAATCATGCACTTTTTCTTACTCTTATTCTTTCACTACTGTTAAAGTTAGGGATACAGTCAGGAAATAAAAAGTGGTAGGGTGCTGTAAATAAGGCCCGTCGCACGAGAAACTCTTTAAGAAGGGGCATGGCCAATGTTTTCCTTTTCTTAACACAGTCTTTATTAAATTACGATTAATCTATTTAGATCAACAAGTAGGGAATAATTTAGAACAACGAGCACAGCTCCTCTTTTCCATCAGTAGGACTTGCAGAACACCCAAGATTGACTTGACAAGACTGGCTATCTTAGCATTTCTGTGTCAAAGCAACTGGGTTTTGACCTAAGGTATTGCATCCCATTGTTGAAGTAGAGAACCATTCCATTATGCTTAATACGCATTGAGAATGACACATGTTTGAAAAAATACAGTATTTTTTTTTTTTTTTTTTAAATAACGAGTGGGGACTTGCCGATTAGGCAATTGCCACTAGAACGGCTCGAAGGTTTTGCCCATAATTATGGGGGCACCCAACACGACCCTCTATGAAGAAAATTGAACTCTTGAATAGAATCCAGACCCAAGATGTGTTAGAATTTTTTTATTATTATTGTTTTTTTTTATATAGCCACTATACCATAAAGAGATATTTCCCCAAATGCGCTGCACACACATAAATGAGTGAGGATAACTGAATAATTGAAGAGTAAAAGACAAATAGGTTGTACAAGTGCCCACTCGTTGGAAATTAAGTGTGGACAAATTTTTCAAACATAATTTAACAAATCTGGTTCTGCAAGTGCTGGAATTTATTGCCTACAAAATTTACTACTACATCTTACGTTTGAAATTTCAGACATTTTTTTAAATGCCTGATATTTTTATTAACCAGGGTGCTACCCTGCCTTAAAAAAAAAGTACTGTGGCTCTGCCCTGGCCCCACTGCACCCCTGGTTAAAGTGTATAATCAATAATGAATAACATTTCTTACCTAAATTCCTATGTTATTAACAATGAAATCCATGGTGAGAGGGTGGTTGTATGTCTATCAAAATGATTATTGCTGAAATAGCTTAAAAGTTTCAACAGACTTAGAAAAAGACATTCTATTTTCATCAAGTACAGGGACAAACTATTATCACTTAAACTTTTGAAAAAATCTGATCTTTAAATCTTTAAAATAAATGTAGTGTTAATAAAAAACTACAAATTTATATTTTGTAAATAAATATTTACTATTATTTTACATTTTTAACATCTATTTGATAAGAGTTGTTAAAATTTGTTCTTAGTACACAAAGCTTAGTTTTTAATAAAGTATTTAATGCATATAAGATTTTAAACTTGTACCATAAGACAGTTGCTCACTTATACAACTTTTTCGTACAGTCCCTTCCCTGAAAGTCATAAGTAAGAGGCCACTGTTATTATAGTGCGAGTAATATTATTACAAACTATTTCATTTCCCTTTGTATTTTATATTAAATAATCATTTTCATACTCTAGTAACACACACAGAATCTTTTGCCCAGGCATTTATTTCATTAAATCTGTCCTGGGTGGAAATAACTTGCTAATCCATACATTGAACAACTCTTCAAATCTTATTTTTAAAAATACATACAAAATGTTAATTAACTGGCTATGTTTACTCACAGGTCATTTTACCTTATACTAATATTTGATTTTCTAGAGAAATAATACAAAAGTACCTGAGTTAGAACAACCATTTGGAATACCATGCTCATCTTCCACTTCCTCGTTCGATGATACTTTCCTTTCTGCTTTCTCAATTTTTTTCTGGCAAAACTAAAGTAAAATAATGTTTGAAAAAAAAAAAGAAAGTACAGTGTCACTTAATTTGTAAAGACATATTTAATACATTTTTCTTAATCTTAAAATCAAACAAATCAGACACATTTTCATTGGACGAATGCCCATAAGAACAACCCCCCCCTCCCCAAACACAAAAAACAAATAAAAATCTATTGGCATTTGGCACTTAACATGCAATGACAAAAACTTTTCAGGATAGAAATAAAACTTAACAGAAATATGAAAGTTTTATCTGGAATGTAAAAGGGTTTTCAGCAAACATACAGAGGAATATTTTTTAACTCTCCATTAGGTACGCGCCCTTTACGAACACACACTTAGAAATATAGTCTACATTTGAAGATCACACAGATTATTAACAGATTTATTACTGTTTAAAATTTACTTATAAAAACTGTTGCATCCTTCTTTCTTTTAATTATCTTATTCATTAATAATACAATTTAAGAAAATTTAAGTATGCATCTAGCAGTTGTTAGGAACACAGAAAATTTTTCATTTTTTTATGATTATTTTACACACAAAGACAAAACTGAAATAAAAACATCAAAACTAAGCAAAATAGTTTTTGAGTACTAAATTTATATAAGTGGATGAAATTTATATAACAGGTTCAAGCCATCAAATCTTTCAGATCTCTTGACGATGACAATATGGAGTCTTTTTGGTTGCGACATGCTTTCCTTTGAAATCAAGAGAAAAAAAAAAAAAAAAGAAAGGAAAAAAAAAAAAAATAAACTAACAGTCACACACCAATTATCTCCCAATACCTACTATTAAAGAAACAAAAATTCAATCTTTATGAAAACATAAGGTAATCAGGCACATGGGCTATAATTGTAGACAAACCAAATTCTTATCAAAATAAACCACCCATATGCACCCGCTAAGAAATGAAATGATATTAATTGCATAAGACAATATATTTCAATAGATACTGAGAAGGTAGCGTGTGAGGGCACCAAGCATTAGAAATCATGTTATTTAAAATATATCTGGTGTACGATCTAGTCTATTCACCTAGACAGATGGTTGTGGACTCTGAGTCAGCAGTACAGATCACCAGACGTAGATAAAATGTAAAACTGTTGGCAAACTTGAATAATTTCTTAAAATTTTCTGCAAAAAAAGGCTGCGTGCCTCCCAAGTCCTATATTGCTGCCAACAGCTAAACATATTTTAAAATATAACTTTTAAACTGAAGTTCATATTGAAGTTGATATTTTGTAAAATCAAACATAATAAATGATTTATTTATTGGTTTTTCATTGACATATTATATTTTCATTATTATTTTTTTTGCAATTTAACAAAGAAATTAGAAGAAAAGAAAAAAAAAAAGATATCTAAGCTGTCAAGTTTGAAAAATTTCTGTAAGCAGCATTTGCATGTTCGTCTATATTATCCGAGTCTGCAGAGCACAGAGCTGATACAGGCATTTTAATACTTAAACTGTACGCTGGGTTGGCAAAAACACAGGATTTTGTTAATTTATTGACTGTATATAAAAGATATATATATAAAAGATATGTACTAATACATAAATTAAGCAATATTTAATTAGAGATGTACCAAGTATTCGGTAATTACTCTGCCAATATGCCAAGTACTCACTATTCGGCAGAATTTTGACAGAGTACTCTGCTATACTCCATTCCATCAGAATAGGTGTCTCAAGGTCACATTTTCATTTCTCTTAGCCATCCTTCAACAACTAGGACCGTTTTGAGGCAAAATTTTTTTTTTTGTACTGTAGTTGAGGGTCAATTTTTTTTAAGTCCCTGTCACTATAAATCTTCATTCGAAGACAAAAAAAAAAAAAAAAAAAAAGTGGGGAAAAAGTGAAAGTATTCTTAGCGTATTTCATGACCATAGTTACAAGCAAAAGGTGTAAAGATCCGTGGCCTTGAGATACCTATTCTAGTGAAATGGACTATAATACTGCGTAGTTGCAAGAATTTCAGTATTTTTAAACCTTATTTGTAAAAAAGTATGAAGATATAAATACTACAAATAAAATGAATATACATACTAATACATTCAAGAATAAAAAATAAAAATAAGTTACGTTTAAAGCCAGAGGAAAAGAATGATCTTTAACAAAGAAATATGAATGTTCAAGAACATAAACAAAAACAATCTCTCTTGAAATGTGAAAATTTAGAGAAATACCTACATATTTACATTTTTTTTTTTTTTAAGGTAATGGAGACGTTTGATAAAAATGATTTTGATAATTACACATAATTTTTTTTTTTTAAAATACAATAATTTAAATGATATGGTTTTAGATAAGACAGTTTTCTTTCTTTCTCCACCTCCCCCTATGATAATATGCAATGCTTAGTGTGGTTTTCCCTTTTTGGTATATTTCAAGAATCAACTGATGACACTAATCAAACAACTGCTGTGTAAAATTTCTTTTATTTTACTTTGCATTTTGTCATAATATCAGAATTAAAAGAAATAAATTGATGTCCCACAAATAAAAGATCAGGGTGCTGTTATTTATTTATTGTTATTTTTTTAGAGTTTTAGTGATTGAAACTTATGTATCGAATTATTTAAACTTTTTAAAAGACTCACTTATAAAGTGTGAGATTTTTTTTTAATTTTGTAAAATGTTAATTAAAATAAGTTAAGTTAGATTTTTGTGATTTATAAAATTCATGCTTATGGCATGTTTTCTCATCACAGTTTACTAAAATTTACCAGAAAAAGGTTTAGAAGCTAGATGATAAAGCAGGAAAAGTAAATAATACAAAATTGCGCAGAGTGGTTAACTGTAATTATATCTTATATGGATATGGATAACTATGGATATCATATGGATAACTATCAAGGTGTAAAAGAATCATTAAATAAATAAATAACGGGTATTTTTCATTTGAATCCGATTTTTTAATTTTAAATTAGATTTTTTTAATCAAGTCCGATTTTAAAAAATAGATATTTTCCCAACAAATTTAACTACATCGGTGAAAATTGATTTACGAAATCATAGTTTTTCAGAATAACTTTCTTTTTTTATTTCATTGAAAATGTTTCATATTCGCTCGGAAGGAAGGGTGACTGCGCGGGACAGCAATGACACGGCACAAGTAACGTTAGAAGTACTTTCCAGAACCCAGAACTCTCTACAAACTAGCGATCGTTTGTACATACTTTTTTTTCTTTAAGTAGCGCGCTACATACACTTCAATCTACGGGGGAGGGTTGGAAGTAGCGACTACTGTAGTTTAGCTACTTAGTTTCAGGCGTTAGTTCTGCATTTGGAATTCAGAAACAGACATCCAGCAAGGGGCGACTGCCAACCCCCCCACTCTCGGGAAAAAAAAGAAATTAATGTAAAATATCTTATTTTCCTACCATAAAATGACTGTATATGTCAATCTAATTAACCGCCCCTCCCGACAAAATTACATTAATTCGCCGCTGCACCCAGGAGCGCAGCGAGCAGACTTGCGCTCGGGGAGCATTACGTTTTTGGCAAACCCCTCCTATTGCTAGTGAAATCTTCTTTGCCTTAGGGATGATTTGGCATTGGTACTTAGGCATGATGGAGCGCCCTTGCCCCCCCCCCTCCGCTCACTACGCCACTAATGACATCAATTCCAACCTTTGAGAGGATAGAAAAATGCAGCTAATTTTGGATTCATTAATATTATTTTTATTTCCAGATATAAGTACTCTGACGTAGTGCAGTTTATTGCTTATGCTTATACATCTAGAAGCTTTCCTTTACATTTCGCCTGTATGTCCGATTTCGATTAGCCAGTGTTGTTCCAGCAATAACAGCAGCAAAAGGAACAGCGCTAATAGCTTGAGAAAATTTCCTAAATGGAGACAGACTCCTATTTAAAGCGCACAAATTACCTGCAATTAAAGAAAAAAAAAAGGAAATGAAACGAAAAGAAACAGTAGAAAAATAAAGGTCCTTTCCCATCCCATGATAATTCCTGTAAGGAAAGTTGTTAGTTCATAAAAGGCAAAGAAAATAAAAACGAATAGCATTCGTTTACAGTAAAGAGAATGGACTATAGAAAATATTTTTTCCGTTTATGAGTTACTGACACACGAATGACGTTTATCCTTGAACTTAGTTTATAAAAGTTTCTTATTTTCCTTTTACTTTACTTCATAAAACCAGTTATCTGCAACACGAGGGCATAAATGGGTGAAATCACCAGGAAACTTTCTGGAAACAAAGTATTACGATTTTAGTTCCCAGTAATTACGCCAAACAAAAGTATGGTTCTGATACTAAGTAAAAAATGTGAAATGCTCCTTTTAAACTTGGATATTCCATTACAGATATTTTTCATACTGTGGAAGAACTAGGCCTTTAGAACTCTGAACGCCTGTAAACAGTAAAATAAACTGTTATGAACACACATTTAAGGAAAATTACAGTATTTATTTTTAAAGTTTAACTCTTGACATTGCGATATTTTATTGAAACGATCTAAGTTTACAAAAATCCTTCTAGCTACAAATTCAAGCATCCTTAAAATATATTCTACATATTGAAAAATAAGCTTAAATCCTATATTCTCGGATCAGCCAATTAGTTTCAGTTGGAGGAAAAAAAAATAAATATCATGGAAAAAAGAGATTTTTTAACTAAGGCTTTATTGGAATTTAATCCATTTACAGAGGTCTCATCACGTTGAGTAAGAAAATGGTAAAGGAGTTGAACAAAGAACAGCAATAATTAACAAGGAAAGAAGGACAAAATCGAAAAGACAGACATTCCTAAGAATCAAGAATTGAAGAGGCAGCAGACGCCTCTCGTCAGTGGAGGTGGGAGAAGAATAATGTATTTAAAAAAAAGTTTCATTTTTTGTGTTCCACACGTCATCTGGAATGGCCCTTTGTTTACTATTTCATCACTGACGTAACTGCCTTGGGTGGGCGCTCTGTACGCTTCAGAAAGCTTGCAGCCTCATCTTGAATTTCAAGATGAGTGTTCAAGACTTGAAAACTCACATTTTCTGTTGCCTGAATACGATACTCGAGGCATGAACACAGCTCCTCCACCCCGAAATTCCCCCAATGAAATTCAGAATTTCGCGCAAATTCCTGCTCTACTGGCAGAAATACCTGCGTAAATTGCATCATCGGAGCAAACCATACTTAAAATTCTGAACACGAAAGGTGAATGGAAGAAAACTCGCTGGGAGTTATTTTTCCGGTTTCCCTTCTTGAGAAGCGCTGCTCCGTACACGGAAACAAATACAGTTCCGTTCGCCTTCTGAGATATCATTACTTGCCAATCTTGTAGCTATTACTGAAGATACGGCTAACATGATCTCCATATCAATCATTCCATTCCATATACAGGGTTTCTACAGAGTTTTTTTTATTTATTTTATCGTTTAGCACCAGTATCTTGAGTGTTTTTCCCCCCGCAATTTTAGAGATTTTTTTTTTTGAGTTGCCTGAAGAGAAAAACAAAAAAAAAAAAAAAAATCTAGGTATATGTACATTTCAATTTTTTGCAGTTCTTGAATTTTAATGTTGATTTTAATATCCAAGGATTCTACTGCAAGTTTTAATTATTTGTTTTTCTGGTCCAATCCTTTAATTTCTTTCTTTTTCTTTAGTAGATTTTTTAAAATAATGAGTTGAATTTCACCATGAGATCGAATTTTCCCCCCGTTTACCCGACTTTTCTTCATTTCCCTTGATTTTTTTTCTCATTTTCCTGACTTTCCAGGTCTGTAGAAACCCTGTTATATACTCATTTCTTTGATAAACGCTCCTAACAGTAGTTTTTGAAAAATTAGCATCATAAGGGATAAACAGAGCGTAACAAGACACCCCCCTTTTTTTTGGGAGGAGGGGGGGGCATAAGAATAGCAAAGTTCTTCAAATTTTGAAAAAAATAGTTTGTAAAAAAGGTTGAGGGGGCGAAAACAACGCAGGTACATATCTTGCCCCCCGGACGCTGTGCCTATGTTTACAAGACTAGCTGGGGCGTTTAAGAATTAAAAGGTTGAAACCTACCAAAATTTTCTTTGTCTTGGTAATAAAAACGCAGAATATTTCCATTCAAGCAAATTATCGTGACAAGCTGGCCTCAAAATCCAACTCAAATTCTTCCGAAGGCATTTCCTTTGTTAAATGCATTTCTGCCCTTTGCTGTGTTGTTCAACCCTTAGAAACGGAAAGTGGATTAAGAAAGGGAAAAAAAAAAAAAGAAAAAAAAAAAAAGAAATTGTTTGCACAAGTCTTTTCCTCCAAGTATGCTATTTTTTTGTTAAATTTCTTCTCGGCATATCTTGCACTCTATTCTAAAAAGTGAAACAATCCTAAATGTCTACGATTTTTCAAATCAACAGCACACTAGTACTAAAAAAATGAAAAAAAAAAAATGTTCAAAGCATCATTTATAGACATGTGCTGAGAGTCCGAGAGATCATCTGAATTCGAACTTGTATCCGAATTGTTCGAAGATATAAATTCGGACCATCCTAGATAAGCCGCAATCCGGATAATTTGATCCCGGTTAATCCAGAGTTTATTGTAATGCAATCAAAACATGTTCTCCATCGATTCCTTTTATTTGCGACGTAGAAAATGCATCCGTAAACGTAAGTGGATATCTGATCCCAACAGCAAATCATCTGAGGAATGACAATAAAAACAAATACAGCTTCATGTCGAACCAGCGCCGGCCCGATTATGCAAGTTACTACTAGCACTGCAAGTACATATTAGTTTTATTTCTCGGCTTTTTTCGGGATATATCGCAACCATCTACCACGCTCGGTCTAATGTGATAGCCCAAAAAAAAAAAAAAAAAAAAAAAAAGGCCCAGAAGCGGGGCTTTAGGCGATCGCTTACATTTGCATCCCCTTTGGGCGGGCCCTGGTCGAACGAAACAAGTTAAACAGCAAATGTATAAGCACTAATGTGGTAATAACACGCTAATCTGAATCATCCGGATGTGGATAGCCTGTTATTTGCTTTATTTGGTGACACGTTGGTTCATTTCTCGCGAAACGATTGCGCCTGTGGCATCTCAACTCTTTTTAAGCGCAACCATTTTCAAAACCGGAGGCACCGTCGACTTAACAAAATGTCGGCACCCTTCTCACGGCACCTTCGTCGTCGACACAATATCCGTGGAATACTGTAATTTTATATGAATATACAGTGAAACCCCGATCTATCGTTCCCGCATCCATCGTTTTCCCGTATTGATCGTTTTATTTCTGTGGTCCCTGCGCAACTTGTATTTGAATATCCAGGGCCGGCCCAAGGGGGGTGCGAATGTAGGCGATCGCCTAAGGCCCCGCGCCTATAGAGGCCCCGCTCCTGGGCCATTTTATTGTTATCTCATAAGACATGATAGAGAAGAGGCCCTGCTCTTGGGCTTCGCCTGGCGCCCCGCATACCCCTCGGGCCGTCTCTGGAATAACGTTAAAGGAACCCGCATGTATCGTTCGTGATAAATTGACTTTCCCGCGTCCATCGTTGTAAAATTTTTCTCCTGGCTAAAACGAAATTGAAGGTTAAGTGGAAATATGGCATACAAACTAGTGATGTAACGAATATTCGGCCACTACTCGGTAGTCGACCTATTCGGCTGTTTTGCCGAATATTCGGTAAGCCGAACATTCAGTTGGCCGAATATTCGGTAGGCCGAATAATGCTGCATATTCGGCTGAATAATTTCAGAAAAAAGAGAGGAAAATATTTTTAAAAATGCATTTACAAATAATAATGCTTAGTTATACTTCAATCATTTAATCTCATATAATAAAATATCCCAATTCATTGAATTTTAAGCTGTATGAAACATAAATCTAATGCAATAATATTACGGAAATGCAGACTTTTATACTTATTGACAGTACTTGACTTGATTTTTTTAATTTCTTTATTGGGTAGGGGTAGAAAGAATTTTTTCAGATCCTTAATTACAAACATAATTTTGAAAAGCTGCTCAATATGTTTTGCTCAGTCTGTAAAACCTAAAACATGATGTGATTATGCATAGTTACCAGATTAATGACATTTACCATAGCACATTTATTAAATTATGAATATCTGAAAATATAATTATGCTGTTATTAGTGTTTAACTTTGTAAAAGATATTTTATCATGACCAATATTTTTTTAGTTTTACAGATAATATACTGCTTGTTTTTAAGTACCTACAAATAATCTAATGAATTTTAATTAATTTTTATTTAGTATTTAATTACAAAATTGAAAAGCAATATTTTATTTACAGTTAAAATGAAATTTTTTTAAATGTAATATTCGGCTGCCGAATATTAGGTATTCGGCCTGAGCTATTGGCTGAATATTCGGTATTCGGCCAAATCACTATTCGTTACATCTCTAATACAAACTGTAATTGTTTCTTGGTATGAGTTGTTGGTCTGATGATTATCAGATGAACAATGGTTGCGTGTTGGAGAGGTTGTGTATAGCGTGAAATTTAATAAATTTTTCCATTAATCAAGAAGTTGAGGCATGTGGCATCCTGAACATGAAAGGAAGGTGTGACAATGCAAAAAACGAAAATAATGGCGAAGCAGAGGATAATATTCTTGCTACTGAGGAAGAGATTACACTAGAATGAAGTTTGAAGCAATAATGGTATTTGAAACGGTATGGACTTTTATATACAAACATAAAATCACAGAAAAGGTCGAGAAAAGTATTGTAAATCGTGAAAATTTACTGTTTAATTTAAAAAATGATGAAAAACCCAACATAAAATACTGATTTTTGGAAAATAAGTATCGCTTATTTTCATCTTCGATTTATTTGATTTGTAACAAATTTGTATTTGTTATACAGTCATTGCGTACTTGTATAAACACTTCTTTCTTCGTAGTTTGACTTGAACCCGCATTTATCGTTTTCCCGCATTCATCGTTTTTTCCTCCGCACCCCTTGAAAAACGATGAATCGGGGTTCTACTGTATATACTTTGTATTTGTACGATTGTGAAGAACAAGTTACATAAGTAACGCAGTAAAAGCATAAACCTAATGATTACAGTTCTAATCTAAAATCCAATCAAGTACTTTAACTTATGGACGCTTCGTTGCACCCCTTGCCTTTTTGTACGATACCTGGGGTGCCGAGGCACACACTTTGGAAACCCCTGCTCTAGACAGACTACTTTTTTTTCTAGACGATTGGACTTTATATATATATATAAAAAAAATACCTAGTTAATCAAGCCTAGTCCTCAAGCCTATAAATTAATTTAATCTTAGTTTAGAATTATAAAGCAGCTGAGTATATCGATTTTTTTTTTCCCGATTGTACTTTTCTAAAGCACCTACATACATGACCGACAAGTAGCAAAAAATACTTAAAATTTATACTAACTTTGAGCACCCATTAATTTTTTCTGTGCTAACTTAGGTTTCAAGCACCAATAAGGAAAGAAAACATGACGAAATTAATCTTTCATTCTAAACAAGTTATTTTTCTGCGCTCGATGCAGACGAAATTTGAGTTCCGTTTTACGGTCCCTTCACAAAATTACAATCTATTAAAACGGCCCCTTCACAAAAATACAATGGATTATAGCAACTTCATGAATAATGAACAGGTATTCGGCCGAATAGTTGTGACCAAATATTTCTACATATTCAGCTGAATAATTTCAGAACAAAGAGAGAAAAAAATTTTTTTTGAATGCATTTACAATATTGCTTAGTTATACTTCAATATGTTAATCTCATAATAAAATACCCTAAGTCATTGAATTTTAAGCTGAATGGAACATTATCTAATGTGTTTAATAATATTACAGAAATGCAGACTTTTCTACTTGGTGACACTACTTGACTTGATTTTCTAATTTCTTTATTGGTTGAGGGTAGGAGGAATTTTAGATCCTCAAATACAAACATAATTTTGAAAAGCTGCTCAATATGTTTTGCTCAGAGGCTGTAAAGCCCAAAACATGATGCGATTATGTATAATTACCAGATTAATCACATTTACCATAGCATATTTAATTATGAATATCACAAAATATAATTATGCTGTTAATAGTGTTTTACTTTGTAAAAGATTTTTTTTTTAGTTAAGCAGATAATATACTGTTGTGTGTTTTTAAGTATCTATAAATAGTACAAAATGAATTTTAATTAGTCGTTATTTAGTATTTAATTACAAAATTGAAAAGCGATATTTTTTTTCAATTAAAATGAAATTAAAAATAATATTAATATTCGGCCTAAACTATGTGCCGAATATTCGGTATTCGGACAAATAACTATTCGTTACATCTATTGTTTCTTTCCTTGAGGGGGGGGGGAGC
This sequence comes from Cheiracanthium punctorium, assembly GCA_038373885.1. Lineage (NCBI taxonomy): Eukaryota > Metazoa > Arthropoda > Arachnida > Araneae > Cheiracanthiidae > Cheiracanthium > Cheiracanthium punctorium. The sequence continues at coordinate 272,501 of JAWZYV010009918.1, read as the reverse complement.
AGTGGAATTATTGATTTCTCTGGCAATTTATGTACGACTATTTACCTTAGAGAGCCATTGATAAATTGTTTAAGTCAATATATATTTATTTTCATATTTCGACATAATATTTACGATAAAATATTCATGTTTTGAACATCCCCTTATTAATGCAGTGCAGGGGGCACATTTTACCAACTGAAAATATTTTTGTGAGGAGGCTGTGTACAAAAAAATAAATTTTGCATTTATCTTGTGTAAATTTTAATCATACCATAAAATTCTGTACCGTTTTTAAGCAGTAACTTTGTAATTCATTATAAATGTCTGATAATTATATGATCAAAATTTAATAAATATATGTCAGTATTTTGATACTGTATGTATAGATTAGGAGCAATTTAAGAAAAATGTCTGTATACTAAAATATTCAGGGATCGCGTTGATCCGTTACAGCGCGTATTTTAACAACCCCATAAAGTTTACTTTTACATTACTAGGTGCTGGGAATCCACTTAAAAACTTTTTCTTAAAAACTCTTGTGAATCCATTTTTACTTCCCCGTTTCCACAATTTTCACAAAATCGAAAAAAGAAAATATATATTTTATAAGTTTTTAAAATTTGAAAAAATCTGACATTTACTGCTTTAGTCGTTACTGATCATCATGGTACTAAGTTTCATTGGATTCTCTAAAGCCATTTTTGAGAAATGCGAGTACAAACATACGATTTTCACAAAATCTGAAAATCTATGAAATATTTAAAATAATTTTGACATCTATAGTTTAAATTAATTTACCATCCAACATAATTCCAAATTTCATTCTATTCCATTGCCATTTTTTAGGAATGGAACGAAGATGTACTCAATTTTCACAAAATCTGAAAAAATTTTGAAGTACTTCGAGGCCTATACTTTAACCCTTTATATAAGGCCGTGGTATAAATACTTACCACCTACGGTCTGTTGACTACTGAGATCAATTATCATTAGTGAATTTTCTGATTTTTGTTCAGTAATATTGGACAATTATTTTTTCCACGTATATAGATTCTAAATTATATTTGGCTAATGAACTTTCCTTTGCTTTATTTTTAAAGAAAGCTGACAAATTTATACGAAGAATGAGCACAAGAGTCATCGCTATTAATTATATATTTAGTCTTTTACTTGCGTGTGCAAACAGTGCCAGTTTTCCAACTTTTTGTGGATAATTAATTTATTCTCCGGCAAAATGGGTGTGTTTGTGTAACACTTATTTCTTTAATTTTCACGTCGGATATTATAATAAAGTATATAAATTAACCCTAAAAAGTGTGGGGCAAAAGTTTCTCAAGTACTTTCAACTCTCTGCACATAAACTCAACCGTGAAATGGTTAAGTGACCACCTAGGACGATATTAAATTTTATTATTTCACTAGCTTCAGTGGTTCACATGTGATGGACAAATATTTTCACATTTTGAATAAATTTTCGCAATTTAAAAATCTAATCAAAATTTTAAAAAATTTCACATATTTGGTTAAATTGAGTGACTACCTATTATGCCAACAAATTTCATTTGTTTTAGACGTTATTACTTTATGTGCTATGCGAACCAAAATTTACGCAGTTTGAAAAGATTTTCGCAAAATCTAATTTAAAAAAAAAACAAAAACAAAAAAAAAAAAAAAACTTAAAATTTCGACGCCTACAGTTTACGTTGATGACCACTTATGTCACTAAATTTCATTTCATTCGCTTTAGTCATTATTACGTAATGCGAGAAGAAATATTTACGCACTTAGAAAATAAATAATTTTCGCAAAATCTCAAAAACTAAAATTTACCAAATTTCATTTCATTCGATTTAGTCATTATTGCGCGATGCGCGAACAAAAAATCACGCAATTTGAAAAGATTTTCTCGAAATCTGATTTAAAAAAAAAAATAAAAAAAATAAATAAAATAAAATAAATTCGACGCCTCTAGTTTCATTTCAGTGACCACCTATCATGTCACCATTTAATTTCATTCGCTTCAGTCGCTATCATGTGATGCGCAAACAAAAAAGCGTCGAGGACAGAATGACAAACGTTATTAACGTTCGTACTGGGTTTCCAGGTGCTTGAAACTGATAGAAATCGCAAAACTCTTGAATTCCAAGTAATGCAGAGACAAAAGTCTTATTTTATTTAGCTAGATTAAATCTTTATTCTTCGTTGATAACACAGCAGCTATGCATATCATCATACAACACTTTTAAACCTCGACTTGATAAAATACTACTGACCTCTTCTGTTATGACGTGATTGTTTTATTTATACAAGTGTCAAAGTTCTTTGTCCCCTTTTTCCCGGAAATAATGCCGGAAGAGTTCGATTCAGAAATTAAATTTTGAGTTACTAAAATAAACAAGACTATCAGGGTTCGTGATTTAGGATTAATAGATTATCCTTTGAACGGCTTAAATCGCATTTAAAAATAATACGTACTTATTTTTATTTTATTTTAAGATTTAAGGTCTTGAAGCTTTAGACTTGATCGAAGAAATTGAAAGTTCAGTTTTCTGAATTGAGTCAAGAGCCCTAATCAGGGCCCGATTTCCGGGAGGGCATTCGGGGCAAGTGCCCGAACCCACTACAAAAGGGGGCCCCCAAATTGTGTTGTGTTGTGGGATTATCTATACAAGGGATCCAGGTCTATGAGTGAGGTGCCCTCCGTGAGGGGTCTTTCTAAGGGGTACCAACCCGTATTTACGATGTTTTGGAGGAAATCACGGTTAACTCCGAACGGTTAGGTCGGCGGACGTGACCTGCTTTCAAACTAGGCACCTTCCGTCTCCTAGTTCAGTGCACTATGCCACCGGTCAGGCGGGGCCCCCAAATTGTTCTTAAGTTTAAAAAATTGTAAATTGTGAAAAATGTTTCGAAAGAGGGGGGGGGGGCTCCCAATGAAGCTTTTGTTTAGGGCCCCCAACTCGACAACTCGACTGCCAAAGGTGACGCGAGGTCAATTACGCGTGTATTAACTGGCTGAAATCTGGATTATCCGAGTTTATTTACAGTTTTGCCGCCCCAAACGACATACGGTTTGTAAATGTTATATAATTTTTGCTTAATTTAAACAGCACTCCACTGAAAAAACTAAAGGAGATTAAAATATACGAATGCCTACATTTTTAATGATTGAGCTGGAAAAGTAACGAACTTGCATCCAACCTCTTGACTTTTTTAGGGGTTAAAAAAGTCAAGGGGTTAAAAAAAACTCGAGGTTGAGGGAGATCACCCCCAACCTCGAGTTTTTTAAAATCAGCGATTTTTAAAAAGTCAAAGTTCACATGGGCGTAGCAGCCCATTCCCCTGATATTTTCCCTTGCTTATCTTAACTGATAATAAAGTATAAAGAGGGGGGAAAAGAGAGCACCCCCCCCTAAATAATCAGCTGACTGTGAAGCTTGTGAACAGAGGTGTCAGTATCTAACATTCGTACGCACTTTGATATTCCAGAAACAGAAAAATGAGTCATAAATTTTGCATAATAATTTTACAACGCACAGAGAAGAAATTTTGGATTGTATGCTTAAAAATTTACACCTGAACAATTTAGCTAAGAAAAAAAGAATTATTTTATTCATGATTAATTAAAAAAAAATATGTTTCAATAAACGTGAAATTTGTGATGAAACAGAGCCCGCACAGGGATGCCGTCTAATCCGTAGGCAAAACCGTCGGGAGGGAAAGGTGGGGGGGGGGGCTACGTGCCTCTCCATCTTGTCTCAAAATCTTTTGATTGAAATGAAACTTCCCTTTTCTACTCTGGAATTCGACATGAGGCCAGTGGCGGATTATTGCAAGTTTGTCGGTGGGGGGGGGGGGGCGGTTAGTTAGAAGATTGGCATATACATACATTTTATGGAAGTAAAATAGCATCTTTTACATTAATTTCTTTCTTCTCGGAGGGGGGGCGGTCGACCCCACCGCCCCCCCCTTTAATCAGCCCTTGCATGTGGCACCCCTCCTTTCCTTCAAATTTTCGGTCAGGCCACGTCTATGTCCTCATCCCTAGCACTCAGTAGTATATTGTCCACCCACACAGTTAACCCTTTAACGCGCAGTGTTCCCGTTCTGGGAACACCCAACTCTGACGTTTTGACTGTTGCCAGTCACGAAGAATAGATTTGATTTCTATAAAAAAAATAGTTGCGGGTGACATAGCTCCACGCGAATCCTTTACTTTTTATAGCGCGTCTTTTCCCGTAAAAAAAATGGTCACGATCATTTTTAACAGCACTGACATCGGCTGAAAAATGGAAGAATGCGAGAACTGCTGGACGGATTGCCCAATGCTGGAAAAAGGGCAGCCGTTGCCATCGCTCGACTTAACTACCAGCAAGATGGCGGACGATCGAAACGTTCATCGCGTGCCACACATCGAGAGAGTCTGACGACAGCTGGCTATGCGCTTGAACGCGATGTACATTTCGATCGTTCGCCCTCTTGCTGGTAGTTAAGTCGAGCGATGGCAACGGCTGCCCTTTTTTTCCAGCATTGGGAAAGGGTTGCGCCTCAAAGGGTTAACTGTACCCAGTCAATAAATGAAAACTAGAATTGACTGCCGAAGCACATGCGACTTCGGGAGACTCGTGAAATGAATGCGTTCTTTCCGAGACATCTGATTTTGTGCTTACACCCCATTGGCTTTGGGACAACTTTGAATGGCTTTACTCCTACTACACCGTCTTGCCAGAAGCGCTTTCATGTCTCTTTTGTACTACTGCTTACATTTTTGTTTGTTTCTTTTATTCCCTTGGCGCTCTGCCGCGATTTAAATAATTGAACTAGTTGGCGTTCAATCACTTCCGCGTAGGAGAAAATAATAAAAAGAACACTTATGCAAACTGGATGTTTAAAATTTTCGCCAATTTAAAATAATTTATCATAACCGCGCGTGCCTAGCACGCAGTACGTGTAGCAATCTTCAATAAATAAAACCTCATATTAAACAAGAACTTGGCAGTGGTATAAACAGTACGTATGTTTCAGGAGGTACGAAAAGTTTCCTCTTCATCCTAAGTAACCACATGCAGGTAGGAAAGCAAAAATTCGCATGGGTCGGCAAATGCTTCGAATGAAAAGAGGGCAGAAGTCCAGTTTAAAATACACAGATTCAAATGGAAAACAACTAAGTTTAGAGGGAAAATTTCATTTAATGTTTTATCTACTGCAACACTACAAATGTTTAACCATGGCCATTAAGAGGCTACGTAGGGAGTAATCATTATTTTTTAAGTTTTTTCCCGAATTTTATATTTAGGGCTCTGGGAAGTCTGTCTATGTCCGACACCAGCCCAAATAGCAAAAGGACGCATGATCTACAATCATTTTTTGCTGCTGAATTCCAGTAGTAAAACTAGAGCTAAAACTGCCCCTTTGATGTCTCACGTCTTCAATGGGATCTATGCAGCAAATTTAAATTGGAGCGTCTTCTTTGTTTACCACCACAAACAATAGATTGTCAACAAGCATACTTTGTTAGCTGTAGGGGGAAAACAGTCCACCAAGGGTCACTAAGGAGATGAGACAGCCTGGGCTTCTAATTTACAAATGACTCGCGATAGCTCGAAGTCCGAAAGGAACAGATAAATAGCTGGAGTCATCAATATTTGCATTCTTTCTCCGTTTGCATACAAAAATTTAAATTTTATACTATAGTGAGGTATGGACAACCTTTGAAAAGTTGCGGGCCAAACTTTGGGGAATTAGCGGAGTCGTATAATTGGGATTTGTATGGGATTTTGAATGGTTTATAAGGGTTTTGGTATGTTCCGCGGGCCGGATCCAAAGCCGTGGCGGGCCACATCCGGGCCCGCGGTTGCCTATATGTGCTTTAGTGGCTAATCGATCGATATTGCACGACTACTATAGTTTTCCAAACAAGAAATGAAATTAAAACTTTCACAAAAACTTCGACGCAAGCGGGAAGAATTTTGTGTTAAAATTTTTAAAATTGTTTAGGGACTTAATTACTTCGAGATAAACGAATTTTCTACTTATGAGACTCATGTTATCGCGAGTTCCCTGTACTGTGTGTTCGGGCTTATGATAAATTTCTCATAATCTACATAAAAATGTTTAAATGATCATTTGCTCCAAACTTTTTGATCCTGATTCAGAGTTATTTAGGTTTCGTTTTTTAACTTGTGGGAATATTTTTTTTAACTCAATGGCAATAGTTTAGTTTCGGTATACGGACTTAAATTTTCTGCGAGATTTGCAAGTGAAGTCACGTGATCACGATTTTTTATTGAATGGCAAAACTTAGGAAATTTCGGATGTAAGACGAACCAGATTATTCAGGAGCTTATTGAGCTGGTGCCATTTACAATAGCGTTCATTTTGTGATTAGTTTATTCTATTTCATTTTTTAAACAGTTTCTCTTATTTTTCAATGTAACTGGCGGTGAAATTGAGCACTATACCCTTTCCAATTAACCAGACTGAGTACAGTAACCGTGGAAGGGTACAGATAGTACCTTACATAAATAAAACTGGAAAAAATGACTAATGTTTCGACTGCATTTTATACATAACAACAACATCTCTTCTGTCCGCAATGTTGTTTTAACAGTAAAATAACTGCTATCTATTGATAACTTAAATTTTTGGCTCCGATTTAATATCTCTCGAACTCTGATCGGGCGATCTTGGGACCCTTTTTGAGAAGAAACCGACTAGTGTGAAATACAAACACCTCTATGTACCGGGTGTTTCACAATAGATATGAAAGCAATTATCTTTTAAACCGTAAGTGATCGAAAAATACTTACAACTAGAAAAGTTCGTCGAGTTAAGACTAGATTTCAGATATAGCATTTTTTTTTTTAACTGTGGGCTGTATACATATTAAAATACGAAATTTAATTTTTATACGGTCCCTCCTTACATATTACACTTATAATTCGAAAAATGTTGCTCTTTGTTAGACAAAGAGCAACATTTTTCGAATTATAAGTGTAAGGTAAAATTAAGGTAATAATTAAAAAAATGGTAAAATTAAAGGTAAAATTAAAAAAAAAAAAAATCCCATGTTTCTAATGAAATAGTTTCCGAGATATCGCAATTTGAAAATTTTGCCATTAGAACTAAGGGGGTCTCAAAAGTGAGAAAATGTAATTACTTTTCAATTGACGTTAATTAGGCTAATAGTCACTCGATATACACAGTTGACTTCTGAAATCGTAATTTAGCTAGAATTTTCCTATAACGCATGTTTGGCAGTTTCTAGTGACGCTACTATACCACAGAACCACACCATTATTTTGGCATTCTCATTTACACTTTAAAATCTCTTCTTTAGAAGCGTGGGGCCTCACCATGGCACAGTGGTTATATCACTGAAAATGGTAGACGGCCGAAGTGGGAAGGTCTCGGGTTCGGGTCCCATCGCGCGGTCGTCGATCTAACGGTCTGGAGTTTTGGTAGGTTTTCTCCAGATGTAGCGTGAATACGCGTTAGAACCCCTTAGAAAGTCCGCCTACCAAGGCATCCCTCATCTTAGGCAGATACCCCTCGCGCAGGTTTGCCTTAATCACACAATCTTTAGAAGCGTGACGTAATTAGTGGACAATACAACCCACCTAAAATACTAAATTATCACTAATTTCCTAACACAGTACCGATCCATTCCGGTAAAATTATACCTGTTAATTTCACACGATTGACGCGTTTAATTGCCATTTCACAACAATGGGACCATTAAATAACTTATCAATTCAAAGTTGGTCCCTCGAAGTAGATTTTTTCGCCTGAAAACGGACGCCAACACTTTACCTAAAGTGGTGCAAGTCATTTTTAACATTAAATTTTTCGCTAGCTATTTCACTTAGCGACATGTGGGATTTTTTAAATTTACCTTTTTAGACAAAGAGCAACATTTTTCAAAATATAAGTGATAGGAAAGGAGGGACCGTGCAAGAATTAAATTTCGTATTTTAACATGTATTTATCCCCCAGTAAAATAATTGCCATACCTGAATGTTACCCTTAGTTTGACGAACTTTTCGATGACTAACAGTTTAAAAGATAATCGCTTTAACCTCTTACCGGATTTTCCCGAGCTGAGCTCGGGCAGGTAAAGGCTGGGGTCCACTCGCGTCAGTTTCCGGACGCAGCGGGTTTTTTTTTTTCTTAAATGGTCAAGGCATTGTACAAGGGGGGATACAGTGCAGGGGCGAAGAATTTATTGACTTTTAATGACCCGTCGGGATTCGCCGCCAAAGGATAACGCGTGAAACCACAAAAGCACGCCCACCGCTCATTGAGGGCACTTTTCTCCCCAATCCGTCTTCAAGATTCTGAAAAATACACTGGGTTCCCATTCTAGCGTACTGAAACGCACGCGAGTGGACGTTAGCCTTTATCCCGAGTGTAGCTCTAAAAATTTTGAGCGGTTTTCCCCAAGAAGTGCCGTCTGGGCAAAAGGCCGCCCCACTTAGTCACGCCACTAACCCTGTTGAGGCTAATGAGTCAATGGTTGTAATGGCGTTACCGTTATTGGCGACCGGGTCAGAGCGCCATTGCGGACTGGCCCTAAAATTTCGTTATGGAAAACTTTAGTAACGTCCATAAGTCATAAAGGATTATTTGGAAAACGGGCCCTGACCACAACGAATGTAAATTAATCTAATTTGTTATTTTACTGAGAATTACCAATTACTTATCGACGATGGTCACCAAGCGGGCGTTGGACGTAGCCAGTAGAGATGAGACGGGCTCAGCCCGAGCCCGGGCCCGACTCGGGCTCTGTAATTCACGATTGCGTTCGGGCTCGGGCTCGTGAAAAATTTCTCCTTTGTTGAACATACTCCTTGAAACAGATTTTAAAAAGTGATTCATGGGATAAATAGACGTACTTATTTAAAAAAATAGCGGCACGGGGGACTAGAAGGTGTGTCAAGCTCCAAAATTTATTGTATCCTATTAATGAAATAGTTAAATTTATTTGTCTTTAGCGACATTTCGAATTTTTTAAGTATGAGGTCAATAATCAAGCTTTGTGAGAAATTCTACATTTTGGGTCCTCCCAGAAATTTTTTTTTCGCTGCGTCCCTTACTAGGGCGTAACTAGAGTTCCCCCAATGTCCTCTTCGAAATGTGCAGTGTCGCAACTAGTTACGTCATCCGAGGCAAGCCTTAACTTAGGCACCTCTTTGTACGGCGCCCGGTAAAAGAGACCCGTTCGTCAGGAGCGTGACAAATAAAAAAACCTGGAGGGAATTCAGTATGTTTCTATCGATTCTACAAACTGGAAAACGAACCTATTATGCCGAATCTGTGGTTAATTTCTCCTCTCCTCTAGGGTACGGTGGAGATTCGAGCCCCCCCCTCACCCCTGTACTTTATGCCCCTATACACAGCTATAAACTCAATTTTTTCGTCTATTTGTGTATATGTGCCCAGGCAGTGGCGTAGCCAGAAATATTTCATGGGGGGGGGGGGTACGACTACTTCAACTTATATATATGTATAGGTGTGTGTGTGATAAGGGAATGAAGAATATACATTTTGTATGGCGTCAAATTCCTCATGGGGGGTCTATGACCCCCCCCGGCTACGCCCCTGTGCCCAGGGCAAGTGCACGTGCGACAATCAGGACTTGCCTTTAACTGCGGTCCTTGGAATACATGTGTTAACAGAATAATAAAAATCAAACCACCATGTAAAAATTTATTTTACCGCAGTCCCGATTCTCCTTCAAACTGTTTTACTGGTCGGATGATCGCAAAAATGAAACAATTTTTCAATATGCTATTGAAAAAATGGGCTTTCTTCATAAATGCACAATATGATTCATTAAAATTTTAACAGCTCGAAAGGAATCGCCAAAACGATGACGACAAAAAAAAAAAAAAAAAAGTTAATTTAAATTAAAGGATCGAATACTTAAAAGAAAAAATCTCTTAAGAGTAGGATTAAAAAATAAAGAATAATTATTTAAAATACCCCTCTTTAGTATATTATGCAAAATTAGAACACAACATACGACAAGGAAGCGTAGTACGTCACTTCAATTGCGCCCTTCACTGATGATCGTGTGGACGCCAGCCAACTAACTCTCTCGTCTGTCGCGGATAAAAAAGAACACCAGTAACCAACCTTTCACTCATTCTTCCAACCCCTTTACTCAATTTAACATGCTAATAACAAAATAATGACAGATAAATTTATTTCGACGTTACACATAAAAAAAAAATATTCACACTACACAGATATCGATGCTTACGTATTTCCAATATAATACCAGATACGATGTCAAACCACGTTTGGTACCTCTTTGCCAGTAGAGGCGCAACCCTTTCCCAATGCTGAAAAAAGGGCAGCCGTTGCCATCGCTCGACTTAACTACCAGCAAGATGGCGGACGATCGAAACGTTCATCGCGTTCAAGCCAGCTGTCGTCAAAAAAGGGTCTAGATCTGTGGCACGCGATGAACGTTTCCATCGTCCGCCATCTTGCTGGTATTTAAATCGAGCGATGGCAACGACTGCCCTTTTTTCAGCATTGGGCCATCTATCCAGCTGTTCTCGCATTCTTCGATTTTTCAGCAGATGTCAGTGCCGTTAAAAATAATCGCGACCATTTTTTTACGCGAAATGACGTGCTAAAAAGTAAAGCATTCTCGTGGAGCTATGTCACCCGCCACTATTTTTAGAGAAATCCAATCAATTCTTCGTGACCGGCAACAGTCAAAACGTCAGAGTTGGGTGCTCCCAGAGCGGGAGCACTGCTCGTTAAAAGGTTAAGCATTGTTTCTAAATTTGAGCACCGGCGCAAAAATAAAAAGGAAAAACATTTCGCTGACCAGCGTCTGCTAAAAATAATAAATATATTAAACATGTACACATATTTTATTTGTTAGATCAAGTGATATACAAATTACAAATATAATTTTAGTAAGTGCAAGAACGACATTGGCTGCTGATTATTTGTTACTAATGAATTTGATAGACGTGAACCGGTAGTAAAAGCTTGCGGACCGGCACCAGTAGTTGGGAAACAATGATTCAAAGGACTTGTAATTTTAGGAGCTAAATATTCGTGAAAATATTGAATAAGTTTACAGTACTCAATTTAAAGCAATAGTCATTCAAAGTCTGAAATTTTTACACAAGATAAATAATGTCATTAACATTAGAAAAATTAGGTTTGATCGCGCAGTTTTGTGACCGCTGCTATCCGGACCGCAGGGGCATGCGAGCAAAACTGGCGCCTGGGGCACGATACTTCTTTGGCGCCCCTTTCCCCTCGCCCGGTTTCATGATAGAACCCCTCCCCTTGCACCCCCTCATTACGCCCCTGCCGGACCGACAGTGCCATTAGCCCATACGCTATCAGGTCCGTTGTTTCGTTTTTCTATTTACACTATTTTGCGTAAAAAAATAAAATAAATGCCCGATTCTGAGAAAAACTGCAAAAACATCTTTTTAGCATAAACCAGGCAAGGCTGAAACGTTTCTAAATAAGATACTAAAGGCAAAAATTTAAACCGATTTTAAAAAAAAAAAAAAAAAAAAAAAAAAAAGCAAACTTTAAAAATTGATGTTTTGGACCTCCCCCCCCCCTAAATGTACATACTATTTTAAATGCATCATTAGTAGAACATTATTAGTTTAAATATATATTTATACACTAAGGAACGGAACAAATAATTAGTGAGCTAATGACACTGTTGGTGCAAATACCCAATGCGTAGTGTTGTATTTCCAAAGAAAGAAATACGCTCGATATTGAAGGTTAAAATGTCAAAAATGTTCAGAAAAATATATTAGCATTCTGATATTAAGCAACAATAGAGTTGTTCCGTAGTAAACAGAACCTAGCGAGAATACTGGATTTATAAGAGATGCAGATTAAACTAAATTAAAATATTGACAAAAAAACAGGGTTTGTTAGAAGTCCCCATTCTTTTCGCCCCTACCAGACAAAAGTGATTAATTATTCACACTAATCTGTAACTTGTGTAATTTTAATAAATTACCAGAGAACAAATCATTGTTTATAGTAATTAAAATCAAGAACCTTCAATACGACAGACATTTAAAGGTCTCGCAAATGAATATTTCAAATGTACACATACAGTAAAAAATAACAATTGCAGACATTACCTCGAAAAGCTTCAGCAGAAATTTCGCATAATTATCATGCAATCCAAGGGATCTTCCTAAAGATGCGACAAATAATACAAAAATAATAAGAAACAGCATCTTTATACGATATTCGAAATTGAACACGGAATTTTAAATACTGTTAAAACTCGGATAATAAGTATGTGCCTTGGAAAAAATCATCATTATTTACAAAATTTCTGATTACGCTTTGAATAAGGTGACTGAAGAGAAGTCGAGTACATCATCAAGAAAATAAAATTGAATGCGTTTGCGAAATATAATAGCACCATAACTCAAACGTTGTGGTGGTGACAAAAATTGAGACGACAAGCGGCAACTGGAAGTGTTGAGGTGATTTTAGCATCTCATTGCGATGTGAATTAATAGGTGAGACAGTTTAAAAAAGTTTAGTACCATGTTCTTTTATTAACATAAATTCATCAACAATAAACAAAAAATTCGTTTTTGGATGTATACATTTGTATTTTTATATTTTTATAATTATTTGTTCGTTATACTACATATTAATATATTATTAAAAAAATATTCATTTGAAATGATCTGAAATGATTTTAACACTAGCAGTCACCTTTCGATCTCAAGATGGCGACAGCAGCAGAATTAGCTCCACCACTTCGTGTTTCTCCTTTTATTCGGGTATAATTCTCATTTTTCTTGTTTGTCGTACATCATAATAATAGTGTTTTATTGATGAATCTGTTATTTCATAAAATGTTTGAGATATTATACATATCCAGTTATTAATAGGTACGCAGAGGTAGGTCAGCCTATTTTGCCGATATGAAAACAATAATAATTTACAGATTGTGCAAATGAGTATGACCACCAGAAATGAAGCTTTTTGATGGAAAAAAAAAAAAAAAAAAAAAAAAAAACACGTTAATGAATATACTAATGTGATATATCTGTTTAATCAAGAAAGTTGGGGCATATGAATTTATAAGTTGTAATTTGATAAGAACAAGTGTAGAGTGAAAATTTGCTGGTAATAATGGTTGTAAACTTAATTTCTTTTTGGCAGGAAAACTACCACTTATTTAGCTGTATATTTTTCTTACTTTTGTTCCTAAAATGCAATTCTGTGTTTAAATTATCACGTAAAATTTTCCATTCTCTAATTTGATGGAATAACACATATTTCGCACTGAATAATTTATCTCATGCATGGAATAGACCCTGAAATAATTTCACAAGAGTAACACATTTGTTACTCTTGTGAGAAAAAAAATATATGTATAGGATATTTGTACATAATCTGACACAATTTTTAAGAGTAATCTTTAGCCATAACTAACTGTCAGTGTTTTATTTTCAGAAAAAAATGAGTGAGAATTTCTCACCCTTTCCCTAAAACTGAGCGAGACTAATAAAATAGGTGAGAATTTCTTGCTATAGATGTAAGTTGGGTAAATACAAAAATCGGGATATTTATGATTTATAAGTTATTTTTATTGCATGTAACTGGGCCTCCAAGTCTGTAAGTCATACAATAAAAATAAAGTTGAAAAACACACCCCCCCCTTTTCCAAATCTTTCTAAATGCAAGTATTTTGTGCAGAATGGAAAAGTTTTGTAGGGTGTGTAAATTTCTCGCATTAATAATTTTGGTACTTGCATATTATCCCAGCGGTCAGTAATGCCTAACTATTTTTCCCGCAAATTTGCTGGCAATCTGTTTCCAATTCTATTCTGAACTATTAATAATTTCATGGGTCCGGCATTTATCTTGGTGAAAAATTGCTCGTTGTGGTGGACCACCGGGATAATACTTGAGTACCACAATTTTTATAGAAAATTATGGTACTTGCGTATGAGTACCGTATGATACTTGCATTACGTATGGTATGTAATGCAAGAAAAAGATAAAAATGCTTGATTCTCACACTCTAGTGAAAACACTGATTGTAATCTATGGATTTTAAGCAAATAAAATTATATTTAAAAATTAAACTATATGTTACATTTTTCAAATTAGTTAATTTTTTTATTACTGTTTACATTATAAGTTTATTTTACAATCATGGCAGCACATCATTGAAAAAACTAAATTGCCACAAACACATATTTTACACTTTAAAAATTCCGAATTTGACTCAAGAATTTTGGAATGCATGTTACATTGCTTCTCTGCATAAAATTCTATTTAATGACCAATGATCACGCCATTTTCCGATGATTTTTTTTAAATATAAAAATGACATTAAAAATTAACTTTTTATATAATTACCATCAATGACGTTTTTATTGCATGTTTGTTTCATACTGACGAGCCTAGCAAATTAAACAACCATTATTTCCGACTTTGCACTAGCTGTAAAACACTTATAGTTATTGTAATTCTGAATGTTTTTAATTAATTTGCACACTTGCAAGTTTTCTTTCTAAACTATTACTCATTACATATTCAGAATTATCACATATGTTATGGATGATAAGGAAAGTATTTTAATAAAACAAAGTTCTGCAAATCTGGAAATTTCATAATATTTAATTTAAAGAAAAAAGTTAAAGATTATTTTTCACAAAGTGAGAAGAATTTATTTACTTTTTGTAACTGACATTACATATAATACATGATATTGCAACTGTACACTTAATTAAGCTGTTTATATTCAAAACAAGCATTTTACTTTTATAGTTTTTACATTAATATTAAATTTATTCCAATTAAATTCAGTGGCACAATTTTTCATAAGCAATAAGGTATAAAAATGATAATTTTACTTGCTGATAGACTTACAATAGACATTTTCCCTTTACTCCCTCCACAAAACAAACCTAATGTAAGAAAAATCAATTCTAATTCTAGAAGAAATAAGCTTTCCAATGATGTATAACATTTAGGGATTCGTTTAAAATGATTTTCTGTCCTAATGGTTTCATGTTAGGTAGAATTCACCAAACTCGGTGACTGCTATAAACCACAAGTACCTTCAGCTTATTATTTATATTTGGAATGTATTTATACTCTATGTGTTATATGTATTCTATGTACTTCTACATTAAATATTGCAGGCTTGCCGTTATGGAGCTCTTGCTTCAGGATTTGTTTATGGAGTAATGAAGTACAGTAAGTATACTAAATTTTAAACTTGTTTCAAAATCTAATCATCGTTCAATTTATCTTGTTTCAAAACTGTTTTATGCTATTTTTTATTTTAGTTTACTTTTTGGTTGAAATGTTGCTGAAAAAAAAAACTTTAATGCTGTAAGTTTAGAATTAAAAAATTTGCAAGTGGTCTAGTGAAGTCAGTTTATTGTAAAATGGTCAATTGTGTATGCCCATTTTGTGTTAACAGTGATCGCTCACTTATGTGTGAGCACCAGGAGTAGCATTTGTAAAGGAGGTTTTATCTGATTTTTTTTTTTAATTAATCAACTTTACACAAAAAATATTTAAATCAACAATAATAATTAATTAAATGGATGAATAATAAATGAAAAAATATGTAAATCAATAATAATAGTTTAATCAAAATCATGTTTCCTATTAGATAAATTATTAGTAACAATTTAACTCTGAAATGAAAGTACTATACTAGTGCTAAATCAAAACTTTTAAACTAAATATTTTGGTATGGATAAAAAATTCTTATTTTAATTCGGGTGATCGACAACAAATTTTTCTAGAAATAGTTATTGTGAACTTTCTTTTTAATGGACATTTATGGTAAATGGAAGTGGGGGGGGAGGGATTGTTTTTTTAAACTCTACAACTGGTGTACTGATATTAAGAAGTATATTTGTGATGCAATTTTAATGTTTAATTTACAATTGATATTCTAAAGATTTTAAAAAAATGCTGCCCCCCCCCACACACACACACAAATAAACCCATCTTTTTGGGCGCAGGGGAGGGTTGGGAAAAATCAAAACAACCCTGCTTTCTCTTAGCTGTCTCATCTTACATCATGGCATTGTCACTCTGGGTTCAATAAGTAATTATCCTAAACGAGTTCCCCCTCCCCTTATTGAAATACTCTTTCATGAAAGTTTCTTATCTACATTCTTATCATAGTGCAACAAGTAGTACGGATATATAATCTTTAGTTTCAAAACCTTTTGAACATTTACTTTTAATGTCTCCATTAAAAGCTAGCAACTAGGCCTTTGGGCTGTCATTTTTGGATGTTCTTCTTGGAAAAAGTTCCCACCAGCTTACTTCCAGTTGTGCCATACATCATGTAATTTGTCGTCCTCACGATCAGAAAACATTCAATTTTAACTTCAATGATCCCAACTATCATATGGTTAATAGTATGAATTTTTAATCTAATATTATTTCACAACTAACAAATTGCTTCATTTAATGGTAAATGGTTATACTTAATGCAATGTAAACACGGTAATATTTTTATATACCTTCATTAGTTAAGAACATAAACATTATAACAGAAGCCAATCAAAACTAAACTTATCTGTTCTACTGTTGCTTTATTTTCATTGGGGTGAGATCCGCACTTGCATATATATACATCACGGCGATGCAACAGCGGGCACATTTATTGCACATTTTTAAGATGCTCAGGTAAGAATGTCCTGACAAAACAATACCAAGCAGGGACTAAAACTGTGTGCAAATCACCTAACGCGAAATGTGCTTGTAATTCTGGTTAAGGAAAAACTGCAGAAGTGTGCCAATTTTGTAAGGGAGGGCTAGCAGTCGGTAAGCAAATAAAGAGCTTAAAAGGAGGGTTGGAAAAAAACCCGGTTTATTTGAAAAAACCCAAAAACCCAGGTTTTTTTGTTAATCCTTTTATAATTACCTGTTACATACTTATAAATAAAAGTATTTGTAAAATGTTCAGATAACAATTAATATTCCTTCTCAAAGTAATTAAAACAAAGTAAATAAACAATTGTTGCTATACTTATGTGGGCATTGAAATCATTCAATTTTAATATTTTATTTAGAGATACTATTTTTTATATTTAGTATATAATATAATACAATATTAACTGTTTACTACATTTTACATGGAATCTTGCACTTAGATTCATCAGTAATAATGGTGATAAGTTGTTCGAAATGATATTTTTAAGGTTTAAAAATAAGTTGTTAAAACACAAAACCTCTATTTTAGAAACAAGTTAAAAGTGCAGCCTATAATTTAAGTTTAATACTTTTTAATAAAGATAAAACAATAAGATGTCTATTAGATTGATATAAAAACTTATTGTTGATACTTATAAGGATAATTTTAAAAGATATCAGAACATATTCTATCTGTAGTATTCGGAATTTTAAATTATTCTTTTAAAAAAACAAATTGGGTTTTTTGAGAAAAAAACGATTTGGTTTAAACCATGATTTAAACCGTGGTTTAAACCAGTTGGTTTAAACCATGCCAACTCTGCTTAAAAGTGTAGCATAACAAAATTTTTTATTGATAATTACCCACAACACAAAATATTAACAAAATACAACGAATTACAAGAGGCGGGGACAAAATGCTGCCGACCCCAAGTAAGTCCTGGTCTCTACTGAAGGGTAACAGGTGGCTCCTTGGTCTGATAGTCACTAGGGGCACTGTATTATGAATTAAGTAAAATGAAAATTGCTACATAGGGGCTTTAATATTATTGTGCTATTTTTCTTTATTATTTGAAATTTTGTGTGCTGACTAGTTATTTATTTTGTAGAAGTTTTGAAAAGAAAAGAAACCAAGAGGAGAGAATATGAAAACAAACAGAAAGCCATTTTAGATGCCAAAAAGGCTCAAGAGAAAGAAATTAGTAATAGAAGTAAGAATTTTCCCATTATAATCACTGGTCTATCTTAATCAATGTTGAAATACTTTAAATTCTTGGTTTTTTTCTTCTTTTAATTAAAAAAAAAAAGACCCTTCCATTGTTGTGTCTGTGTCTCTGAACATCATAAGATCGTATTACCACTTTTTAATTGAGATTATCGCAAGTACAAATCAAGGATTGAGAGCTAATTGAATTGTGAAAAATGTGTTAACTTATTATGAACATTTACTCTTACAAGGAGAGTCCTCAGAGAAACGGATTTTAATGATCTTTGGCATGGTGGTAGTGTACGGTGTGAATATACTATGTGTAAAATACTAAGATGCAATACTCAAATACAGCCCAGAAAAATTAATATTTATTTCCGAACCACTTCACCGAAAATTTATATGTAAGCTACATGCTAAATGAAGTGGATCTCTAGTTGCGTAATCGGTAGAGTTGTGGACTTCTACTCTGGCTTTGGGAGTTCAAAACTTGTGCTGTGCAAACATTCTTTTCCGATCTTTCTATTTAAATACACCAATACTGGTAATTAATTCATTCAGGGATGTGCCAGCTGCTCCAATTGCTCCAAATTGTGCCAAATCAATCCTGATGTGCCAATCTGCTACAAAAAGATCGTTTTTGGACATTTTTGCTCCAAATTCAGCAAAACTGCTACATTTTTAATTTTTCCATATAGGTTTAAACGTTTGTAAGTCTCCTGAATTTTTACAAAAGTCATCACACATTCTAAGAATTCTAATTTCAATCTTTCTCTATTAATCTTAAAAATGAATATTTTTTTCTTTGGCATCCGTTTGTTTAAAACCTCCAATGCCTTAAGAGTAAAAATTGACCTCTGTTTTAAATTTAATTTTATATAAATTTGTAATTTTTTTACCAAATTTTTTATTAGCTGCTGATGGTAGTTAATATAGTTTAGTAAATATTGTATTTTTGATTTAAAATAGATATTTTGTATAGCAATGTATAAAATAACTGAATTTTTTATTTATTTCATAAGCTTCTGACTCACCCCCCCCCCCCAAAAAAAAAAAAACTGGTTTTTGTTATAAGCTAAGAGTTTTTAAGAACCTCCTTAATTTTCATTTTTTTGATTGGCATTCTTTAATGACTTTTCTCTTTCCCTCCAAAAATAAATTTTGTATTTCAAAATTGACATTCTTATGCTCCAAAAGTGACTTTTCTTGCTCCAAATTGCTCCACTAATCTGTTTTTCTTGCTCCAAATTGCTCCAAAAATGTCTTTTTCCTTGCTCCACAAATTGCTCCAAAAATGTCTTTTTTCTTGCTCCACAAATTGCTCCAAAATTTAATTTCAGCTGGCACATCCCTGTTCATTTTTTAGTAAGAGTTATTTAATTCTTCAAATTTGCTACTTATTGATTTCTTTAATATTTTTATCTATTTATATATTTAAAATAAATATTTCCATTATTCAAAGTGTATTATGATTATTGGGATATAATAACTATAATAAATTATAACTATACTATAATCAATAATACAGTTATGCCCAGTGGCAGAAAGTTTTGTAGCTGTCTGCGCTGCGACAAACTTTCAGAGTTTCATAATCAGTCTGCAAAATTTAGCGTGTAATTTTAAAGGATAATTCATACATAAAACCAACAATTTTTAATCACTGCTGTTAAATAGTGTTGACTCTAGAGAAAAAAAAAAAGGCCGCCGGGAAAAGATTAAAAAAGGACAGCCTGTTTTCAAAAGGGGTACTTGAGTTCCATGATAAAGTATAGTTAGATAGCATATTACAGAAAACTGGTTCGAAATAATCTGAAAAGGACTAGGGCTTATCCACAAAACTTGTAGGGTTGTAATGTGTGTTTTGACTTACAGTGCATAGTTAGTTCCTATTTTTTTTTTTTTTTCCTTTTTCAGAGTCATATACAAATTTTGTATTGCATCCAACTGTTGGATGTACAGCACCATTTAAAATCAAGTTACTGAAATGTATTTGTTCTTCCTCTTACACACACTCTTCTAATTTGATGCTTGCTCATTCATGAAATGTGAATATAAGTTTTTAAAAAAGCACTATTCTTTTATTCTTAAAATATATCAATAAAAATTATTATTATAAATAAGATATGTAAGAAATAATGTTAAAAATATTTTAAATAATTTTAATTTTTTGTGGCATGCTAACTAAGTCCCTTTAAGGAAATAGTTTACCATTTCAGCATTTTTTTAAACTATAGTACAAATGATGAACTGGATGCCTTTCAATGTTCAACTAATAGTACATTTTGAAAAAATAAATCTCTTTTGCACATTTAAGTAAAATTATTAAAAAAGTTTTAAAAACTGATTTTTAAAAAACCTACTACTTAAGAAAATAAAAAATTTTGTCCAATTAAAAAAATAATAATAAAAGATTTTCAAATATATATTACACAAGGCTGTGCATGGATTTTCAGATACATCTAATATTGCATCTAATATAGTTTTTCTACTAATATACGATACAGTGTAAAACAATAAAATGTAACATATCTTCATGGTTTCTGTAAAATACAAAAGAAAAAAAAACTGAAGGCTAATTCCATGCACAGATTTATCAGATAAGAACAGTAATAAAGAACATGTACAAAAAAAAATTAAATCTTTATCTCAAATACAAAAAAAAAAAAAAAAAAGCCTTAGCATGTTTAAAACATGTAATTAAAGAAAATAGGAACAAGGAGAAAAAGCCATCTAAAGAGTTTGTTTGTCAATGAAATTGCGCTGAGTATATGAAAAAAAGTTGCAGTATCTCGTGATATTATTGACTATGATTAAAAATAAGGTGTCAAAATTTTTATAATTTAGCAAGCAGAAAGAAAATTGATTCTTTGACCTTTGGTGTAAACTGTTCCAGTGCAAAAAGTATATTAAAATCGTATGAATTACAAATTTTATTTTAAGCAGCAAGTTTTGTAACTGGCTGATTAAAATAAATAACATTCTGTTGCAGAAAGTATTTAAACAATTTCATAAGGAAAATAACTTCCGGAATTATTTATAATTTTTTTTTTTTTTTTAAGTTTTCGAGAGCAAAATAAGCTTAAATTGATAATAGTTTATTCTAAGAATAACCTAACTGTTAGACTAATTATTTGTTTTGTGAAGACTTACTTTTCCAGAATTACTTTACCTTTGCTTTAATTTTTTTTTTCTTCATTTAGTAAAATGTTGAAAAATTTCAAAATTTCAGAAGATGTATATGATTTGTAAATTTAGAATATCAAATCTTATCAATTGTCTGAATTACCTAATTCTGAAATTACTCCACTTTTTTTATAAGCAAAAGAGTGGCGTAATAAGATGGGAGAGGGGGGGGGGGTCCGCGAAGGCGGCAAGATAAAAACAAAGATAAGCAACTGGAGAATACTGACACTTAAGGCGAGCGCAGACTCGCGTGCGATTGCCGTGCGCTGCACGATATGTGGGGAGTTTTTTAAAGGTCAATTTGGACGTGCACACTTTGTAAAAGGGGGGAAACAGTGCAGGGTCGAAAAATTTATAAGCTTTTAATAAAAAGTCGGGATTCGCCAACAAAGTATAACCCGTGAAACCACAAAACCACGCCAAACATACAATGGGGACACTTTTCTCTGCAATCCGTCTTGGAGATACGGAAAAATACATTTGAGTACCCATTCTAGCGTACGGAAAGTACTGAAGTCTGCTCTGGCCTTTAGTAGAATGTGGCAGAAAACTAAAGGACTGCACCGGACGCAAATAACCCCAGCTACACCTACGCTTAATTTTGGCAAAACATAATACATTTCAAGAGCTGTGTTCGCAAAATGTCTCAAATCGCTCAATTTTCAGATCAATTTCTGGAAGTCCCACTTAATTTCAGAAGCGCAAAACTACGTTTTGCTAAGACACTTTTTATATCATTCGTAGTTATTTATGGTTAGTAAATATCTGTAATAATTATGAATAATGCATAATAAGAAAGCCGGTTAAATAGAGTAAATCGTTCAGAAAAAAAAAAAGAGCGAAAAAGCTTGCAAGTGTGCAAAACAATTAAAACAGAGAAGAGGAATAACTAAACAACTGGCGACGAACTCTCGAATAATAATTGTTAATAATTCGTAACTACGTATTTATCAAACGTAACTATCGATATTTGAGGAAATTAAATTCTTAGATGACTTAAAACAATTTTGTATTTTTCAAGTATATTTTCTTCCCTCTTCAATTCCTAAGCGAAATACGCACGTAGTTCTGTCGATCGAGTTCTCACTTGAGTCAGCAAAAAACAAAACATTGCAGTAGGGGCACTTTCAGGGTAATCAGCTCGTGCAAATGAAAACATAAGATGAAAAAAGCAATAATAATAATATTTCGATCTGAAAAAAAATAGAACATTTGTAAAAGACATTTTAATGAGTAATATCTGTGAGAAAGGTCCGATTTAGAAGGTAATTTTGTAGAAGGGCCGTTTTCAATCAGTCATTCATATTTTTATGATGGGGTTATTGTATTTAATCGTATTTATCTGAAGGGGCTATTTTAAATAAATACATTTTTGCGATGGGCCGCAAAACGAATCCAAAATGGTGCAGGGAAATAAAAAATGATGATCATTGGCAAATAATAAAAATGGGAAACCAGGACGATTCAGAGGTGTGTAAAAGCTAGATTCGGCCGTTCCTTTTCGCGCGTTTTTCACGTTAGTGACGTCATCGCAGAGCAGAGACAGCTTAACGAGCCGCGGCAAAATGTTCCCGAAAGTTGCGGACAGTTAAAATTTTTTTTTTTTTTTTTTTTTACGGCGGACAATTAAAAACGTTTTTTTTAATATGCCGACAAAAACTGTCCGCAAGCAGATTTCTGTGTCCGCGACATTGTCGCCGTGTCGCGGTGTTTCTGCTACGGGGCAGTTATGACTATATGATTTCCCCCCCCCCCCCCCCCCCCCCCCCCCATCTGGTACATAGCAACAAGTCTTCTTTAACTGATTTGAAATTTCTTCTATACACTCTTCTTGAGCATGGACCAATTCTTCACAAAATAAAAACTTTTTTCTCAATACATCCAATTTATTTTTATACAATTCTGTACCTATCATCATAGCTTCTTCAGGTAGTTCAGCCGAAGCTGTCGTTGCAATTTAATTATTTTTGAAAAGCGAGCTCTCATAATACTCTACTCCATTTCTTAGCCACTGCTTCGAAACATCACTGTACGTAGAACTGTTGGTAGCTTTTTCATCACAACAATAAGAATTTGCTTCGCTCGATCTCATACATTTAACTGTAATAGAATTCTTCAAAATAAATTTCATGGTGTCTATTCAAAATTTTTACATCGTCATAAAAATATTAGACTTGGCGAATATAATCTGATATTTTAAAGTTGACAACCTATCAATAGGTGACAGATGATAAAAAAAATAAAATAATGCTATTGGTGTGGCATCACAAATGGGTGAAAATTAGAAAAAAAAAAAAGTCTGTCCTTCGATAGTGGCCAAAAAAATGTACCTGACCTTAAATAAATATTGAGTTTTGTGAGTGTCAAAAGTGAATTATTTTGAATGTGTAACATTCTGGGGTAAAATCATACAAGCCGGTGCGTACCCCATGTAAACATGGCGACAGTCGCTGGAGCTTGGCGGCCGCCAAGCTCCAGCGACTGTCGCCAACCATTTTCCACGATCAGCACATTAAAATTGCACATATATTCCACTAAAAATGAGCAACCAGTGGACCGTTTTTAACTAAAAAAACCTCAGTGGATTCAGCAACCTAGTTGTACAGCTATCTAAACTAGGCAACCAGTGGTTCGTTTTTAACTAAAAAAACCTCAGTGGATTCAGCAACCTAGTTGTACAGCTATCTAAACTAGGCAACCAGTGGCCCGTTTTTAACTAAAAAAACCTCAGTGGATTCAGCAACCTAGTTGTACAGCTATGTAAACTACGCAACCAGTGGACTGTTTTTAACTAAAAAAACAACAGTGAATTAAGCAACCTAGTTGTTCAGCTAATGTAAACTGGGCAAACACTGGCCCGTTTTCAACTCAAAAAAACATCGGTGGATTAAACAACCTAGTTGTACACCTCTTATAAAGTCAGTATGATTAGAATAGCACGTAAAGAGCACTTACGAAAACATAAAACACATCGAATATCAATTTAAAATTCACATTAAAAACCTTAAACATTGCAAAGATTCGTTAAAAAAGAGCACTTACCTTTATTTTTTTTTAATAACCGCTCAGAAATGTCCTCAACACCCACCGGCTTATAGCGTAACACCAGCCTGCTTTCTTTTATTTAGCTCTATATTCACACCATATTTCTATCAAACACACACAAAAGAACGCTCCTTTTCCTTTCAAAACATAAAAAACCTCCATATTCCACACATAAATACTGATGACGAAATTCCCCAATACGCTTACTAACCTACGATAAAGAGTCCATAAAACAGAATCAAAACCACAAGGAAAATCAAACATTAACTTAATCCACTCTATCACCAGCCACAAACAAACAACTATCGCCATTCAATTAGCACTGAATGAAAATCCCATACTTCAAAACACCCCGTGTTTCTCTTTGGTTACTAGTCTAAACAATCACCGGCAGGGTACTTCACTCCAGCTGAGCATCGCCCATGACGGCGCCAGAGCCAACGCCAAATCAATTTGTAAACAAAACATCAAAATGTAAACAGCACCGTATACGGAATATAGTCCCATTCTGGTTCCAAAGTAAAATATTCACTAGCAGAAATAAAATTTAAATTACAATAAAAAACAATAAGTAGGTAGTAAAAAAAAGGATAAATAAATGAAGTAAATAACTATTTTACTAAAAAATCAATTAACTACCAGTATTAGTGTATTTAAAAAAAAAAAAAAAAAAAAAGAGGGGGGGGGAAATGTTTGCCCAGCACAAGGTTTGAACCTCCAATGCCAGAGTAGAAGTCCATACTCTACCCATTATATCACGGTGCTCAATTTCATTTAGTGTGCAACTTACATTTAAAGTTTGAGAAGTGGTTCAAAAATAAATATTAATTTTTCTCGACTGTATTTGAGTCATTGCATCTTAGTTGTCAAAGATCATTCAAATCCGTTTCCCTGAAGCCATGCCTCCTCCTTGTTAGTTCTGTGCATTAGAAAAGATTTTAAATTCACTTGTGAAAATAAAGTTGCCAATAAACATTAAAAAAAATTTTCTCCTGATTTCACAATCTTATAGAAAGTGTAGCCCAAGTACAGTGCTAATTCTGCTCCATTGCATAGTACTTGTTCCTATTTGTGCTGAAACATGTATTTTTCTTCATTTTGCTCCGAAGATACTGTGAAACCTACTTTTCAAAAGATACCTTTCTCATCGGCAACTGCAAAATTAGTCAGATCGGCAATGCTCAGGAGCTGGCAAGTGCATTTCACATGGAGATTCTTCTCCCTTTTACCTTCTTTTAAAAGCAACATCACAGAAATGGTGAGGAGCCCCATGCGACAGAAACAGTAGCTGAAGTCACAGTACAAAATAAGCCTTTACAAACAGAATGGTCAGCAATCCATTGCAAAATCGCAGACTGAAGACTGCGTTAGAGTTCTGAAGGTTATTCCATGCAAACAAACAATAAAATTGCATGCATTTTTTTTTTTTTTTTAATCTTAATTTGCAAATGTTAATAAAGTTTATCCAGGAAAATACTGAGAGGGCCTCAAACATTATCTTGGATTCTTCACTTAACATTATTTGGCCAAGTTAGATTTGAAGCTGAACCCATCCATACAGTCTGATTCCTGTGAGAAAATGTGAAAGGTAGAAAAAATGAGAGACCACACCCTGCGTGCAACATTCAGCCGATCATAGTCTGTAAGGCTCCACCATAATCAAGTGAAAAAAAGACACTGAATAGGATAGATGGCTGAAGTATAAAGGTTTCTGGTTTGAGCCTATTGTGCGACCATCGATCTAACAGCCTAGAGTTATGGGTGTTTTCTCCAGATGTATTATGAATGTGATATAATTCCTTAAAAAGTTCTCTGCCAAAGGTTTGACCTTTTAAGGCAGATAACTTTTTAGTAGCTTTGCTTTAATATACAAGCATAGTCTCCAAGGTTTGATTTGACCATCTTTTAAGATTTTGTTTGTTTGTGTTATGGCAAAGCTAAGTGTGGGCTATCTGTGTTGGATTGGGGTTGCTTTGGTTGAGGATTTGTTAAGGGGTTCTAGCTTATATTCACATTACATTAAAAAATACCCGACCCAAACTCCAGACCATTAGATCGACAGTCTCATGATGGGCCAAAAGCCAGAACCTCCACACTTCAGCTATCTACTGTGTTCAGTGTCTAGTGTGTCTATCTACTGTGTTCAGTGTCAATCTAACTTGGCCATGGTTGGGCCATTTAAAGTTTTGACCCCCCCCCCCCCTTAGCATTACTGTACAGCATGTACTTAGTATTTTTTTACTTGTGTACCTACTATTCAAAACTATACTTGATTATTTGTTTGTCATTATACTTGTTTTTTTTATGTAATACAAAGAAGAACAAATAATAAGTTATAGGTGAAGATTATTTTTAATAAAGTTGCTGCTAAGCAGTTATATTATTGAAAATGAACTGCTCCCTATACTTGTTCGCCTGCTCCGAAGCAGCAATTTTCAGAATGCTGCAAAGCTGTTTGCAGCAGTTAGCACCCCTGCAAGTAACCATCAAACAAGTGTATTGAAATTTTACTGTACTTAAGTTAAAGTAATAAAAAGGCAGTTTTGTGTAAACAGGTTTGTTTTCTTTAAATAATATGTAAGTTTTTAGTAGTGATGATAATGGCTGAGTCTCATTTTTTAATAGTCACTTGCTTGTGTTACAAATTATGACCAATTTAGTTTTGTCTTGGATCAATCGGCTCTTAAGCTTTAGCAGCTTAGTTTAGTTTAAATGTACTCTTTAGCTACTGCTTGTAGTTTTAGGCCTGTAACAATGTAGAAGATAAAATCTTTTCAAGAACTGTTAAAAACAATTTGGTGCCTTAGTCCTAGGAGTTTCCCACAAATCTTTTACATTTTTGACAATGAAAATTGTACCCTTTTTAAATGTAAAAATTGAAATTATGTTTTTGTTCCCCTTATACATTCCAAATTTGAGTGCTGAAACTCAGCTGATCGGCCACAGTAATCATTTCCTGATTAAGCCACGAGGATTTGAGATATTTCCAGTTTTATCACATTCAGTATTTTGTGCTAAAATTTATCATATCACATACATTTTTCTTTTTGTGTTTTGAAAAATTGTTATTTAAAGTTTACGAGAAAATTTATAAAATTTTATTACATGTTAATTTTTACATGCTATAAAATAAGACAGTTAACATTACTTTTTTGGTTTTAATTAGTATTATAAAATGTTATGCAACAAATAATACAAGTTTTATCCACCTAGGTCAATATTTTGGAGGTTATAATATTGCCAAAGTTTAAAATTTTGGCGGAAAAATAACTATATAAAAATTGTTTGCTTTAACTATCTCAAAATAGTAAGCATATTTATTAGATACTTTTTACTCCATGCTTCAGAACAATTTTTATATAACTTATGATATTGACCCTCTGGTCTTAACCACAACTAGGGGCTAGATGGACACGTGCTGAGACAGAACACCAAAATTACTTATGGTTCTAAATAAGGGGGAGCGAAAATTAAGGTTTTCCCGGTGTGATGTTAAATCTAGTTGCAATACTGTTCGCAGTATTGTAAATAAAAACACAAGTATAGCTGTTAATGTGAAAGAATGTGGTTTTTTTTAGTACAGAATTTTCTCTTATCTTTCCCTATTATTTGCTTTTAATGAAACATTACAATAATGGGCTAGTTTTCTTTACACAGTACCTCTAATAACTGAAGCCATGAGCTGCCACTGCAGTGTAGATTTGATTCTTTTTTTTAGAGCATAACTTTGTATCTTTTGGGAGTAATGGCAGTAAAAGTTTTATTTTGCAGTGGTAGGAACCGTGATGGGGACAGTCAGTGATCAACATATTTATATATTAGGATTATAGCTTTAAAAATCAGTATAAAAGGTGACAAAGTGTATTAAATCTTAAATTCTTACTGACTTATGTAATAAATATTTTATATTCCAAAAAAGAAAAAAAAAAAATTGCAGTGATTACTTGTATTTTGTGGTATGGTAAGCCTACAGGGGGGTATTTCCTTGGGCGCAGAACTTTTTAAGGAGCAGTGGTTAATAATGAATATGCTTAAGTGTATAGCAATTATACAGGATGTCCCCAAAAGGTAGTAACATGCTTTAATTCTTTATCATTAGAGATAAGTGTGCAGTGTAAACTGAAAAAAATGTAGATAAGGTTAAAAAAAAAAAAGACCATATTAAGAAAAATTTCCTCTAGCTTCAAAAAGTGGCAGTTTTAAAATTTGTATACGACCCCTGTACAAAAAAATCTCCAATTAGTAAAATGTGCTCCCATACACTAATAGATGATTCTCAAAATTTGAGAATTATGCCCTAAAAAGTGTCAAAGATATGAAGTTAAATATAGCCTGACTTAAACCTCTTTTCAGTGATAAAATAATGAAAACTTTGTCAAAAAAACACACGTAAAAGTTATTTGCCAAGGTAGACGCATGTTTCGATTGAAAAAATGGCCATCTTCATCAGTAGTGGCCGGCCACTTACAGACTGTGACAGGGGCATTACTCACTAGTCTCTAATGGAACTATAATGAAAGTGAATTTATAATGTATGCTTAAAAGGTATTTTCTTAATTATCATGTTAAATTATTCAGCTGAAAATGTAGTAGTACTCAGTTGATCAGAAATATTCATCTGAATACCTTTACAGTATTTAGCTCACTGAATATTTGAAAAAAAAAAGTCAAATAGTGGCTGAACATTTATTACTATCCGGATTTGAATGTTTGTAGTGTAATTATTTTTTAATCATTTTTCTTTTCTTTATTGTAATTCATGAACTTAATATATATAGCTGATACAGATGAATGTATCTATTGTAAATGATGATCATTCCTTAGAATTTTTTAATCAAGTAGGTAATCTTATCTAACTAAATGTACTGCATGCTTGTGCGCAGTTTTTATTATTTTGCTATTACATTTTAGTATAACGGATTTAGTTAGCAGATATAATTAAAAGATGACTTGATTTTTTGAAACAGAATTCGCATTTCTATCATTGGTTGAAAACTGAATAAAAAATCATTTTCATAAATTTTTACTTAGCTATCTTGCCCTAGTTTTTTCACAAAGGCATTCATTTACCCTAGTACAAAAACTTTCTAATTAGTTTTTCTATAACCTAAAACTTAATCTACCATCCCAGCAGTGATCATCTTATCAAATCATCATAACAAACCATAAACGCATGCATGTAAACTAAAAAAAAAAAGGGGGGGGGGAATAAAGAATTTTCAGGAAAACCTGGAAAATACAGGTGTGACAAAAGTCCTTTACATTAATTTTTTAAGGAAAAATTATACCTACACTTGGTATTTCAGTAAAAAACGACTTTTGCAAAAATGCTGAAAAAGCCTTTTTTTTTTTTTCTTTCTCCCATCATGCACCAGGGTTTAAGCTGCGTTCAAAAGTTCTTTAGCAAAAATGCCAAAATCAGAAAAAAAGCTTTAGCAAACTGCTAAAATAACAGTAGGTCTGTAAATACGAGTTCACATAACATTTAGAAGCCTCGATGTGTTTCATTTATATTTGTAAATTAAATTTTATAATTTAAGCATAGCATCTTTAAAGAATTAATACACAGCAGTGAATAAATACTTTTTAAAAATTGAAACGAAAATTAATAATTGTACTTGCCATTAAGAGAAAACAAGTTAATTCTAAGACAGTACAAGCCCAACATAACTCGTACTGCATTAATACTGAATAGAATATTGTTGAAATTTATAGTAAATATCTTAGCTGCGATTTATATATTTTTTAAATATTATTTACTATATAAAACTGCATTATATAAAGCTTATACTATACTTTATCTGAAATGTAACAGAAAAATTTCAAGAATAAGAAAATAACAAATAAAACATGTCTTTATCATTATTCAAAGCAGAGGCTTTAGCAAAATAGCAAAAATGTCTTGTTTCATTTTCGCATTTTTGTATAGTCTTTTTGCATTTTGATAAAAATGCGGAAACCCTGTCATGCACAGAAAGTTATGTACAAGTATTCCCACTTTAATCTTTTTCTTGAACATCCCTTCACTTAAATCTCCAGTGCTGTAAGATTAAAAATAACTCCAATTTCATATTTTTATTTTTTTACTTTTTACAAGTTTCCTTGTATATTTATATATTTTATTTTTTTTTTACAAGTTTCCTTGTTTAAATATACTAGATTTTTGCAAGTTAGAGCTAATTTTGTAAGTCAAATTTACCTAAAAGATCTGCACGTATTTGTGAAAAATTGACTGTCAATGGAAATTGTAACATGCCATTTCTTTTTTTTATAAATATAGATATGTTTTATAGAAGAATTGGTTATAACAATTTTAAAATTATTGATTAAAATTAATCTGTACTCTAAATGCACATTACATTTAAAAACTTAATGACAGTTAACTTTTTACAGATTCAATTCAGGTCCAGGCACATCTTAAATTAGTTTTTTTTTTTTTTTTGCATATTTTGACATTTAGTGCGTTAAAGGATATTAATAATTTAAATGGGGGGGGGGATGTCTCCTCCAATTTTCACTGTGTTCTCAGTTGGGAACATTGGTCCTTTCTGACTATTCTTTTAAGGGCTATACTTTGATAATACTTTTATGTTTAGTTTAAATAAGTGAAATATTAAGAATAAATGTAAGCAAAGATATATGAATTAAGTTTGAAGGGGGGAGGCGGGGTGTATCAAGATAGCTAAGTGAAGATTTATTAAATGGCTTGTGTGATTTTTAATCAAGTTCCAACTAATGATAGAAATGCAAATTCTGTTTCAAAAGATCAAGTAATCTTTAAACTATATCTGTTAATTTTTTCAAGTCCATGTTGATAAAATTTAATTTTTCAATAAATTTGTAATTTGATGTTCCCAATTGGGAACATTGACCTGTAAAAAAGGTAAAATATTCAAGCTAATGTGGTTCACCCCCCCCCCCCTCCTCTCTGTTCTCAGAAAAATCATAATTTAGTTCTAAATAATTTGTACAATTAGTTGATTAGCTTTTAAAGATCATTTAGATAATGTATGTGCATCATTTTAATTTAGTTCAATTTGATAATTCATATGAGGCATTATAGTTAATATGTATGACTATTTTAAATATCAGGAAAATATGTTATTATTACGATATGCGATGTTATAAAAATGTATTTGAATTGCTCAAAGCTATATTATAATATAATAATGTAACTTTTTAAAACTTACTCTACAACTAAGTAATGTAATTTTAATTAACTGCTCAAATGTTTTACTACTATGCTTTGTTCTTGTCCTGAAAAGGGAAAAAAAAATTTTGATGCTCTGCAAATCCATTTTAGAATAATATATTGAATACATGTTTTTGTTGCCTATTTTAACTTTTTACAGGCCATATTCCCATTTGGGAACATCAAATTAAAAATTTATTGAAAAAATAAAATATTAAAATATGAAAAATTAAAATTTTATCAATATTGACTTGAAAAAATTAGCAGATATAGTTAAGATCACTAATTTTTTTAAATAGAAGTTGCATTTCTATCATGAGTGGGAAACTGGATAAAAAAAATCATAAAAAATAGCCATTTTCATATATTTTTACAGAGCTATCTTAACTCTCCCTCCCCCTTCAAACTGAATTCATATCATTACTCAAATTTAAAAATAAATTTTTCATTAATTCCAAATATTTCACTTATTATGTAAACTACCCATCACTATATTCTGTTTTTGAAGCCAATGTAAAATTATAGTCAGAAATGAACCATGCTCCCAATTCAGAACACAGTGAAAATGATATATGTACAATTTCCCCCTATTTAAATGACTAATATCCTTTAACTAATGCATTGAAAGACAAGATATGCAAAAAAAAAAAAAAAAAAACTAATTCAAAATATGCCTGGATCTGAATTTGGTGTGTAAAAGGTTAAATACGTGTGTATGTATTGTATGAAGTAATTCATTGTTGATTACTATAAACTTTTAATTAACTTTTTTTTTCTTTGTTTTTCAGATGAAATGATGTATCTTGCTAAAGAATGTGGCATACCTGTCCCTGCAAATTTCTAGTTAATTGTAGCTATCTTTGTTTTGAAACGATGTATTTGCACATAGGTGTATTTAAAGTACTGTTATTCATTCATTTGTAATAAATAAGTTCTAAAAGTATTTTGTTGTAGAAAATTATTTGCGTCTGCATGAAAATGTTTGACACTGAGATGTACCCTAATGAGTTGGCGGAATACATATAGTGGTAACCAAAATTGTGGACACTTTTGGAAATGTTTAGGTTTTCTAACTTTACATGTTTATAGGAAGTGCTATGTTTCACGAAATACAAACTCGTATATCATTTAAAAGAGAATTTAACACTGATTTCAATACACAAAAGTAAATTTAAATATGTGCAATAGAATAAAAGCTATAATTACTTTCATCCGATGTACAATACAGTGCTGAAGTGGATTGTAATTTCTAATTTTCCAGTGAATCACTGTTATTTTTCTGAACCTTAAACTCTCATCGGATCACTGAAGCTGCAATGAAAAATTATGGCTATCCTACCAACTGCTGATAACTCACTGCAATCTTCAATATCTAATGTATCTTGATAATTATTGCTGTTTAACTTTTTTTTTTGTATTGCAAATATTTTAATTTTGTTTTTTGTGTTAAAATGATGTAAAAGAGTTCGCATTTTGTGAAACAATTTTTATATACCTATGAACTTAGAAAGCACAAGAAGTTTCCAAAAGTGTCCACAATTTTGGCCACCTCTTTATAGTCTGGTTAAAAAGTTTTACACTGAATGAATATTAACTCCATGAACAGTGCTGTTTGTTTGCAAGAAATTGATCTATTGTAGTAAAAATCATTTTAATTGTCTGTTTAGGGATGATGTATCAGGATGAGTTGAGTTTTTAGAGAGAAAGCTGTTGCCTCGTTGATGTTTCTCCATTATTTAGTTTGTAATGGAATCCTATTTGCTGCATGATAGCTTTAGGTCATCCAATCCAGCTGTTATCTTGTATTGTTGGGGAAAAAAACCACCTCCCTGCTTTGGCAGACTTAGCTCTAACCAGATTCAATGCAGCAGTTTACTGTGCAAGAAGCAAAATATTCATTGTTACAGTGATGTTACATTTTAAAGGCAAATGAAAGATGTTTTGTACTTCTAAAGAATAATTTGGTGACAAGCATAAACTTTTTACTATCCTGTATTCATATGACTAAAACACGTTTTTATACAGAAGTATAGTTATTTTATAAATTTAATATAAAGCAAAAGTAAAAATGTATCATTATTTGTCTTATCTTTGGTTTGTTATTTGGTTTATTTATTTAGCTATTTTTAAACATGTTGCGTGTTTAGTGCTAAGCTGCAATTTTTGTGCTAATTACAGATTCAGGTTCTATAAAAGTTTTTTTAATTAAATTTATCAGAATTAAATGACCAGAGAGCATAATTCAGTAAATATTAATTATTAACTTGAGTTATATATTTAACAACTTAGATAGATCTAGAATTATTTCAGGAAGCTTGAAATCATAATTAAATTCAATGTATATAAAATAAATATTAAGTTTCTGGGTTAGT
Source organism: Cheiracanthium punctorium (assembly GCA_038373885.1). Classification (NCBI taxonomy): domain Eukaryota; kingdom Metazoa; phylum Arthropoda; class Arachnida; order Araneae; family Cheiracanthiidae; genus Cheiracanthium; species Cheiracanthium punctorium. The sequence continues at coordinate 238,816 of JAWZYV010009918.1, read as the reverse complement.
GGTGTGGCTGAGTCACTATTCTACATCTTGCTGGATATTTCATGAAATATAGTAATCAAATTTATATTTACAATATCACTTCTATCAAGGATGATACTTTTTTGCCAATCTGCAGATTTTCACTTTTATTTGTTTTCTTATTTTCTTTATTCCTGTGGGATTTCCTCTTTTGCCACCAAATTTTTTATTCATGCATGATTTTCTCTCTTTTGCTATTTTATGAGTGTGGATTAAGGAACCATTACTGTTCAATACAACGCAAACCTTTGTTTTAAACATGAACTGGGTGTTGTAATTTAAAAATGAGAATACTTTTTTTAAATATTCTTAGCAACACAGAAAATATTTGACAGTGCAAAACTTAGTTCATCCTGATCAGCTTTTTGTAACTTAAGAAATATGTTATAACAAAGTGCAATTATTGAAGTTAATAACTCTTAAAAAATGTAACTACTGAACACAAGTTCATTTACTTATGTTGAAATATTTTATTAGTTTAAAAAAAAATCTGATGTGTCCAACACATGACTTCCTTGCACGTCTATTAAATCAAAAATATTTTCGACGCACTTCCTCTAAATTTATTTGTTTGAAAGAGATAAAATATCAATAATAGTAAGGTTTAACGATTTCTAGCCAAATATTTCGATATAGCCAAGCTGAGTTCAATTTAAAAGATTTCCTTCTGACACTTTATTTGGCGATATTTCACCAAAAGCCGACAAACTTGAGATAGTCAGCGAGATTTTGGGGATAGCCAAAGTAGTCATTGACCACAGACTTTCAATGAATTGAATGCATCTATACACCTCAATGTATTTAAAGTCATTTGGCTCACCATGTAAATAAATTCTCAGTCGATTGCTGTCAAAAAAGATATTGAAAACAGTTAGATATTACAATAGTTCTAAATACAAAGTTAAAAAATCTACGGGTTAAAGTTTTAGAGTTATACAAAATAGGAAATAATTTTTGGCGCCAAATTTGGCGATATTTCGGCGAAACTCGTCAATGTCGACGACATTTGGCGAGATTTTAAACATAAACCAAACAATGACAGATTATCGCCAAATTTGGCGATATTTCGCCAAAACTCGCCAGGAACGATGACAAATGGCGATACTTTGGGCATGGACCAAATGACTGACTATCGCCAAATTTGGCGATATTTCGCCAAAACTCGCCAAGATCGAGGACAGACGGCGAGATTTTGGGCATGTACCAAACAATGACTGTCTACAGTTGTATTATAATGAAGATGTCCATAGACATTAAGGTACTGAAATTCTTTTCGGTGGTCCTGTAAATAAACTCTCCAGTAGATTGGAACCAAAAATCGAGATGCACAACTAGATGTTACAACATTCTTATATATGAAAATTCATAATAGTTTTTAAGATTTGAGAGTTAAATATGCACACACGTACACCAAAAGTCGCCAAGCTTGGCGACTTTTGGCATAGTTCTTGAGAGAGGCACGTGACCGTGGTCGGACCATTACCTAACTTATGTGGTAGGACGGTATTGTGCTTGAAATGGATGAATGCCCCTAAAATTGCTATTGACCGTAATGTATTGGAAATCTTTTGAGTGTTCCTGTAGCAGAACTATAAATGATAAAGACACTTTTTTTAATGGAGAAATTCATTTTCTAACTCTTTACAGCATATATCACTTCTGAGTCTTTTGAAATAGCCCAATACCTCTAAAAAACGCTTTGATGAATTTCGGCCCATAGAGCGTAATGTATTTCGAATCTTTTGGGCGGTCCTGTAGATAAACTATTCAGTCGAATGGAACCGAAAGGGGAGGTGCACAACTAGATGTTACAACAATCCTAAATATAAAGTTTCAACATTCAACGCCTAACAGTTTTTGAGATTTGCGAGTTTAATGAATTTCGGCCCATTGAGTGTAATGTATTTCGAATGTTTTGGGTAGTCCTGTAGATAAACTATCCAGTCGAATGGAACCAAAAGGGGAGGTGCACAACTAGATGTTACAACTATCCAAAATATGAAGTTTCGACATTTTACGCCTAATAGCTTTTGAGTTAGGCGAGTTTAATGAATTTCGGCCCATAGAGCGTAATGTATTTCGAATCTTTTGGGCGGTCCTGTACATAAACTATCCATTCGATTGCCACCAAAAGGGGAGGTGCACAACTAGATCATAGAACAATCGTAAATATCAAATCTCAACATTCTACGACCAATAGTTTTTGAGATATGCGAGTTACATACATACGTACGTACGTACATACGTACGTACGTACAGACGGCATGGAAAAACTGGCCACAGTAGACTCGCCACTGGTCAAAATGAGTTGCAGACGCGTTAATATGATCGTGCATGCTAGCCTACGATGAGATGCATCGAAAAATTTTTTTTAATTCAATTTAGAGGTAGTCAAAATCGGCTTTTTTGTCGAAATTTGGCCCCCAAAATTTTTCGGGATCACATTACTTCCTTATACTACGTACAAGGAAGTAATAAATCAGTAAAAAGAAAATTTAAGAAAAAGTTCAAAGTACAATGATTAAAAGCTTATTAAATACAACTATTTAAGTTGATAACTTTTAACAAGTGTAATTACTAAACATAAGTTTACACATCCAAGTTAAAATATATATCTCTATTCTGAAGAAAAGTAACTCCAGCTGCCGACGCTGTCAAAAGCTTGTCATGCTATCTCCACCGAAACCGTGGGGTTTCGACGAAAGTGTCCCTGGATTAGGAAAATCCTGGTAAGCTGACTTAAATTTCGAAATTCCAATTATTTAGAAGATATTAATAAAAAAACTGAAAAAAGCATAATGATTGCCAGGTTTGGCAATTTTCGCCAGTAAAATCATTCATGCCTTTACAACAAAGCAATTCAGTAGTACAATCGCATGAAATTGACGAGCATGAATTACACCAATTTTACATCAAATTAAAAAGTAAGTGAAATAAATCAATCTAAGTGTGTTACACAATTTTCAAATACTAAGTTCTCTCAGATAACAGAGTTTAAAAATACAGATTTCATTTTTCTAATACGGAATAAATAATTGTAACTGATTTAAAAAGTGCCATTTTGGTCGGGAACGATCTGGAAACAGGCTCTCTCAAGCAGGGTGAATCTAAATACTGCATGTATACCAAAATGTTAGCACCCACTAGTTTGAAAATTAAATATTTCAAATGCAGTTTATAGTAATGCTGGTTAGGTTCAGCTTGGGCAATTGCCATCCCTAGAAATATTTGGCGGCATTAACTATGCCATTCTGGAAGTTTTAGTACAGCTTGTATATTGCTAGCGCTACGAGATGATATATTTCGCAGTGCTAAATAAGCCAATCTGAAAAGGATTATATATATGAATGTATGGATAACTGTTTTCACGGCAACTTCATTTGAGCAATGATTATCGGATATGAGCATGTGTAAATCGCCAGAAAATGAAAAGTCGCCATTGGTACAAGATACTCTAGCTGCTCCATAGTTATTATCAAAGAAAACATATGAAGCACCATTTTCTTATGCCTCCTAGAAAGAATTATTAACTAGATACATATAAGTAAGTCGCCGAATTATGAAAAACCACCATTGATGGCAAATTCGTAGGTTTTACACAATTAAAAATAGTGTGAAGCTTAAATTTTTATATTCCTAGGAACATGGAAAAACCAAACAATGTGTATCTCGATAACATTCTATCTGATCCAATCTTTGGGTTATGTCTATTGAAATTATGCCTTTTTTACGAATAAGCCTTATTAGGAGCCGAATGCCTCATACAAAATGCGAGTCTAGGGGGCCTTGGTCCCTAGTTAGTTTTAAAAAAATAAACCAATAAATAGATATTTAAAAAATTAAAACTACAGCCATTAAGATACTAGTACAATTATTTATGCTGATTACTTTTAAAAATTGTAACTACCAAGCATGAGTCAGGCTTGTCGAGAGGGGGGGTGGGGACAATTGCCCTGGGGCCCGGGCCTGGAGGGCATACGTTATGAATTTTTAGCGTACAAATCCACAGGAAGATAAAATATTGGTCTCCCAAAACCTTTTTCGGCTCAAGAGCTGCATTCGTAGGAACTTTAATACTATTTTATTTTAAGTGTTTATAATTTCCCATTTTCTTATAAATTGGAGTTTAGTAATAATAACTAATTTGATTGACATAGAAGATAACTGCTTTAATATAGGAAAAAATAACAGCAAACGCCAATGAGATTTAATGCCTCCAACTGGTTTCGGTAAAAATGACTTACCATCATTAGCGCTAGAATATACATTCTCGCACTAACGACTAACGTTTGTAGGTAAGTCAACTTACCGAAATTACCAGTCTGCTTCATTAATTCTCATTGGTGTTTGCTAATGTTTTTCTTTCTGCGTTATTCATTTGGCTACAAATGTTATAATATCTCTGCTTTAGTTTTCGTATAGTAAGTACTCAACATTAAAAAAAATCTTAGATTTAATAGTCTTAGTATATACTATTCTAGTGACATACTAATGATTCTCTGTATGCATTAAGAAAGAGTTTCAGAATTATATGTACATTACTTTAAAATACTTGCAATTTTTTAGAGAAGTTTTATCATGTATAAGGTTTTATATATATGGCCTATGGTAAATTTAAAGTTTACAAACTCTTAAGTGTTTAAAAAAAATTCTAGATAAAAAAGAAATTTTTTTTTTTGGAGGGAATGGGGGTCGTAATTAAATGCCCCCCTGGGGCCCTAAAATCCTGTTGGTGAACCTGCATAAGTTTACACATCTGTGTTAAGATATCCTAGCTTAAAAAAATAAATCGGTAAATAAAATTAAAAAATAAGTTTATCAATAAAAAAATACTAAGTGCAATTATATAAGTTGATAACTTTTAAAATTTATATCTCCCAAGCATAAGTGTATGCATCTATGTTAGATTATTCTATTATAGTTTATATTATTATTTTAGAAAAAGAAGCCAGAGTATAGATTTCCCGACTGCATTACCTTGATATGATTGTTTAACGTCGTCACCGTAGACCTATTTTCAGCATGGTACTTATTTGTTTACAACGGAATGTTGTAGGACAAAACTTGTGCTTTTAGAATATTTTCATAATATAGTTTATGAGCAAGGATTACCTTTAACAGGGGCCCTGTTATCTATATGATGTTCTAATAAGTTAATTTTAAACTCACTATCGTACCAAAATGTGTTTGCATTTAAAAAAAAAAAAAAAGTTTCACGCATTGGTATATAATGTGTGAACAAGGACAGTACATACCATATTCTGCTAAGATCCTAAAGTTCACGGTTAAAAACACCATATCTTCTGCAGGATTTTCTCCACATGAACAGATTTGCATACACCAATACTGGTTTGATTTCCAGGCTCCGTTTCCATAAAAACAACAACAACAAACAAACAAAAAAAAAACCATTTTCTAAGATTAAAGATCTGTTTCAAGCTTACAGTATTTATGGTCATGTTATCACCACCTTTTAGAATTTTTATACAAAACACACGTACGTTTAGCATATGATAGGACTGAAACATTTACTAGACATTTCGTTACTCATAAGCAGAAAATAAGGTGAGGATTATCTTAAAGTACCTACTTGACAATTATATTAAAACTTAGACTTTTAGATTAAAACATCTTTAATAAGTCACTGCAAAAGCATTCTATATTAAAATGCTTAGAAAAACTTTTTTAATGAAATAAAAAATTTAGACTTTAAGTTATTAATTATAGCCATTTGAAATAATACTACATTGAAATGTTTACGACATTTTTTAAAACCATACATGGAAATAAAATATCTCTTTTTTTACTTTCCGAACAAAAGTTATCCACTTGCCCATCTTTAACCCTTTGAGGCGCAACCCTTTCCCAATGCTGAAAAAAGGGCAGCCGTTGCCGTCGCTCGACTTAACTACCAGCAAGATGGCGGACGATCGAAACGTTCATCGCGTGCCACAGATCGAGAGACCCTTTTTTGACGGGCACAGCCAGCTGTGTCAAAAAAGGGTCTCTTTATCTGTGGCACGCGATAAACGTTTCGATCGTCCGCCATCTTTCTGGTAGTTAAGTCGAGCGATGGCAACGGTTGCCCCTTTTCCAGCATTGGGCAATCTATTTTAGCTGTTCTCGCATTCTTCCATTGTCAGTGCTGTTAAAAATAATCGTGACCATTTTTTTACGGGAAATGCCGTGCTAAAAAGTAAAGGATTCTCGTGGAGCTATGTCACCCGCAACTGTTTTTATAGAAATCCAATCTATTCTTCGTGACTGGCAACAGTCAAAACGTCAGAGTTTGGTGTTCCTAGAGCGGGAACACTGCGCGCTAAAGGGTTAATTGCCGAGGGGATCTCGTACAGACACAATACTCCAGAGAGTTGGTCGGAGGCTGACGATCCTCCGTTCTAAGTGTTATGGAATTAGCCACGTGTTGTAGACTTTTTGCCATATGCCACGCAGGGGCGTAGCCAAGGGGGGGGGGTTAGGGGGTCATAACCCCCCATAAAAAATTTCTGGCTACGTCCCTGATGCCACGTGACGCGGGCTTTGCTGTCGCGCGTTGCAGAATTCGTGTCGTGTGCCACGCGATATGGGCATTGAAAGCGCAAGAGATGGATGATGTTTGTGCTGGCGCCATCCGTCGCCCAAGGTGAGAAGGAGAATGCTTGTTCGTTTGTCCGGGTCATCAATGACGGGATGCATGCATGGAGAGTGCTGGTTTTGATACAGCAAATTTCACGTGGTAGATTGAGGCGTTTTCCGACTAAGCAAAAGGTACTCACTTGCCCGGCTTTCGATTGCCAAGGTGCGTGTACAGAGGCGATGTCGCGCATCGCAAAGTATTACAATGAAAAGATTCTACTTTAGATTTTGATGAGTTTGCAAGTTTGGAGGTTTTCTGAATTCATTTATGGTATTTTTACGGTGATTTATGTATGTGTGTGTGCGTTCGGTGTACTTTGCATACGTATGTGTGTGTGTTGGTCATCGTCACATAACCAGTAATGATTTTAGTGTGTGTACGGCTTATAGTTTTTGTACGGGGCTACAAAAAAGAATTCTTATACCTTACGGCCTATAGGCAGAGATTCTTGAAAGTGCGCGAGCGTCTATATCAGGGGTTCCCAAACTTTTTTTCCCCGCGGTACCCTTGTCAGGCTAAAAGCATTTCACGGCACCCTTGTCAGGCTAAAAACATTTCGCGGCACCCGTTTCAGGCTAAAACATTTCGCGGCAGATTTCCTTTAAAGCAATATGAATATGAAGGTTAGAATGCATTTTTGGTTAGCAGTTTGGATGCATTTTATGTTATTTTTTGTTTGTTCGTTTATAGGGCTAACTATCAAGAAAGTACTCTCTTGGGAAAGGGATTTAGAATTTTGACAGTACTCCCATTTCAGGGAGTTCTTATAAAAGAGAGGCTACAAGACAGTCTTGAACTTGATTGAAATATTTTTGTTTGGGCCCATTTAATGATCGGCTTGGCTCACTTTCTTGGGGATACCGGTTCACAGAAAATTATTCGATTATACTCCACCAAAACACTTATCTTGATTATCTCCACGGCACCCCTGACATACGCTCATGGCACCCTAGGGTGCCGCGGCACCCAGTTTGGGAACAGGGCCGCTCCTAGGGTGGATTGCGCCTTTGTGCAACTACTTTTTTGGCGCCCTCCTCCCGTCTCCTAAAATTAAGATTTGTTTTAAATTTTCATATAGCTAAAATTTCCATATATATACCTATAACGTAAGTAACATTTGCTTATACTATCAATAAATAGAAAACAAAAACAAATATTTGTAGCATTACGTGTAACATGTTAACTATCCATTAAAATTATCAAGTACTTAAAAAAGAAGCACATTAAAATTAAATAAATTTTTCACTAATATCATAAAAAACTGGTGTTAAAACTAAATATTTGCTTTTCGTGCTTTCATTGCAACAAAATTCTTAATTAAGTTTTTTATATCTAATTTATCCAAAATTTCGTTTTCCATCGAATTCTTTGATAAGTCTGTAAGTCGTTCTTCAGACATAGTTGAGCGTAAATAGATTTTTATTATTTTTAATTTTGAAAAAATTCTTTCCCCTGAGGCTACAGATTCTGGTAGCGTCAAATAAATTCTCAGTACCACAGTGACATTTGGAAAGGTTTCTGTTAAAACATGCTTATATAAATAATCAAGTACATAAGTTGGAGTTATATTGTCTTTAATATCGTTGAAGCAATTTCAGTTCTTCAAACAAGGTTTTCACATCAATATCGCTTTCAGAATTTTTTTTGTCACAGACGCAAACTCTGACAAATATTTAATAAATCTTCAAATTCATTAAGCTTATTTATATTGTGAAAATGAGTTTAAAATTGTCATTGTATTCTTTGATCAATAGGAACCTTTCTGTAATTGATGCAATTGCGGTATCTAAAATTGTGAAAAAGAAATTCACTTTAAAATTTTCTTTTCCATCGTTAATAGTTTCATCTGGTGCTTCATATTCAAACATTCTTTTCCTATTTCTTCTTCGAATTTCGGGAAAAGAGCTTTCAACATTTAGGTCAGTTGCTATTTTCATTAAAGACGATATGAAATTTTCAAACATTTCATCACTCCGTTGTTCTTTGAAATACTGTAAAATAGAATCAAGACTTTGTATGACGGTTTGAATGCAATATGTGGGAGCTTGCATCATCTTGCTTATTACATTAATATGGCTTAAAATTTCGTACCATATGTTAATTGAACAAATAAATTTAAATGAAAATAATTTCGTTATTAAATTATCTGCTTGTACCCTACTTTCGATGTCTTTGGAGTTATCTTCCGCTATCTCTAAAAGAGCTTGTTAAATTTCTTTGAGGTTATTCTTAACCCATTTATGCCTAGCGTCCCTTTTTTGGGACGGCATTTTCGCTATCAGTCGAAAACGTTGTTTAATTTTCCTAGCCTTTATTCGCAAGTATTGAACCTCAATTCCACAAAATATTTTAATATGGCCAAATAGGATTGACATCTCAATTTTTATACATAATGATTTTAAATGAAATCATCCCTTGTTCCAAAAGTTGACATCAGAAATTTATCCATTACTGCTGGTGTTAGCAAAAATCGAAGAAAGTCGCAAAAATATCCAGGCACGAATGGGTTAAGAGGTTTAATTGCTTCTATTCTACTTTCCCATCTAGTTGTGGACAGTGGCTTTAAATTTAAATTTCTAACATATGTTTTGATTATAGCCCATCGTTTAACAAAGCTTGAAAAATAATTATACAGTTCTTATATTACGCTAAAAAAGTTTACTGTTTCAAATGTCACTTTGTCTGCATCATTAACAACCAGGTTTAATGTATGGGCAGCGCATGGAATAAAAAAAGCCCGTGGATTTATTTCTTTTTTTGTTGTAGTCCTTTATGCTTTCCTTTCATATTTGCACCGTTGTCATAGGCTTGGCCCCTTCAATCTAAAATATTTATGTTCAGTGAATTAAGGTATGTCTGTATGAAATCACATAAACCTTGACCAGTACTATCAGGTTGTAACGAAAGTTTTCCGCCATATCTGCCTGAAAAACTAACTTCTAACTCCTTAGATAACTGTATTTGAACTTTCGGTACCAAACCTGCACAGTGTCACATGATACAACAATAGAACTTAAAGCTGTACTCATAATTTGTTGATATTCTAGAGCTGACTTTTTGCAACACAACTGGACGTTAATGATGGTTCTAATCCTCTAGAGCTATAGTTCCATTTGGAGACACCTTGTACTTAATGATAACTATATTTTTGAGAGATTTCACAACACAGTGTTATAAAGTAAGCCTCTTTCTTTCAAATGTCAAAAATAGTTCGACAAAATATGAGCAAATACGCCAATGCGAACTGTGTTCTGACGATGTTTGCGGTGGCGGGAAACTTTCGTTACAACCTAATATTAGTAAAACTATAAAAATGTGAGCCAGTAATGAAAGCAGCTTTGCAATAATTTGAGGTAGGTTGATTCGGAAACTTGTCTGTAAATTTGTGAATGTGCCTTGTATACATGAACTTATATCTCTAACAGCTTTGTGCCTTCTAGGCCTGTTCCTTGTAAAGGGTTCTTTCCAGTTTACACATTTTACTTCGTTGATTGGGAAGTTCCATGAAAAAACTTGTCTGTAAATTTTTGAATGTGCCTTGTATACATGAACTTATATCTCTAACAGCTTTGTGCCTTCTAGGCCAGTTCTTTGTAAAGGGTTCTTTCCAGTTTACACATTTTACTTCGTCCCCCCCCCCCAATAGAAAAAAAATGGTGCAGTACTTCATTTCATTAAAATAAAATAATGAGGTTTATCGGTGTGACGTCATTTTTCCACCAACACGTGACCTTTCGGCTGTGTTGATGAGTAGCCCTGTAATCTGATTGGCTGAAGTGTATATTTTCCATCGACACGTGGCTGAAATAGCCTCGTCTCAGTATAAGTTTTAATATGTTAGCACTTTTTAATGGGAATCTTTGGAGAGATATCTTTTTGCAGTCATGTACAGGTTCCAGAGAGTTATTGAAACATTCGTAGGCAGCACAATACAGAGGCATAATTATTACTTTTTTGATTTTGCGCTTATTACCAAGAGTCCAGCACATAAGCCTATGGAGAAATGGTTGTTTGTTTTCCACCGTCACGTGACTTTTATAGCCTCGAACCCAAGGAGGCGATATCCTCCATTCATGCTCAGAGCCCATGGTCTTCGGCAGAATAATTTCCAAGGAGGATGGTATTCAAATCCAGGTATGGCAAAAGGGGCACATGCCCCGGACGCCGTGAGCACGAAAATTGTAAGAAGAGGGTGTAAAATTGAGGTTTGTCTCGTTTGACACAATCTCCAGTTGCGACACTGGTCGAGAATATATAGAAAACAGTCTTTTTCAGGGATAAAAACTAGGAGAGTAGATAGGTGGTCTTGCACCCCTGGCAGAACACTCCAAATTGCGCCCCCTTCCACTACTCTTCTTGAACAACTTCAATAATAAATTTTAATTCCCTCATAATTATTGTACTTAACAAAATCCTACCTATTCTTCTTACAGATGTGCTATTTTGAAAAAAAGTAAATAAAACATAAAACAGTGAAACTCTGCCTACAGTTTTTGTGATCCAGCTGATCTTGTGTCGCCAAGGGTGGCCCTAGGGTACGTGTCGACCCCCTGCAAAAGTAAAAAAGGCGCCCCGTTTTATTCTCTTGATCAAGTTCTCCCGTTTTTGAGTTCGAAATGGTGTCCCTTCGAATATGGCGCCCGATACTATGCTTACCTCGCTTACCGTGTCGGGTCGCCCCTGAGTCCCGCCAAACCTTTAGCTACGGCCCTGCTAAAAATAATTCTTTATAGGACTTAAAGTCCCACTTTTGGTGATGTGAAAACAGAATCACTAAAATCGCATCTTAACAATATTAGCTTCATATACAAAATTTCTTGTCTGTCTTGCCTCCGTTTGGCGCCCCTAGCACCGAGGCGCCCTTGTGCGCTGCACAACCGTAAGGGGCGGCCCTGTTTGGGAACCTCTGGTCTATATGATGCATTCGATTGTGATCAGATTAGGTCCGCATAGTATAAGTCACTGTCTTATATACTGTATCCATTTTGTTGTGTGTGTAGCGCTTAGAGTTTTTACTGGGCTACAAAAAAGTATTCTTATATATTGTGGCCTGTGCACTCAAATTATTTGAAGTGCGCTAGCGTCTGAACACTCCATCCGATTGAATTGAATCAAATTTATTTAAACGCTTAGAAAAGATCAAGTGTTCGGAAAGTCAAGTGGAGTCACTCCAGATTTTTAAAAATAAAATTTAGTAGATATTCTGTAAATGAAAACTTGATAATGCTCCGAGTTGAAATTTCCCGTTATTTCATTATTTAATCAAATGTATCCGAACGGAGGTCTTTAAAGCTGGTAGATGTTCCCATTTTAAAAAATGTGTTTTGAAAAACAGCGGATATCATCATGCCAAAACCCTGCTAATTGATTGTTTTCAATGCAGGAACTGTCTTTGTATCTCAAAGTTATTATTCATATAAAGTAGCGCGATTCATCACAACTCCTATTCGAGTGGGAAGTTACTGTACTTGCTTGTTTTGAGCAAGTTCACGTATGTGCAAAACCAACGACGGATTAAAGGGAGGGGAGGAGGGGGCCGACCGCCCCTCCCTAGAAAAAAGGGAACAGCTTTAGTATGGTCCCTTTTTGGCGATTTTTTGATTTGGCGACAAAATCTTGTCGCCAACCCAAGTTTGTCTTGCCGATGCCAATTGTAAACAATATGGCGGATCGGATGGCCCTGGTTAAGAGATAGTTGATCGTCGCCGTTAATTTTGCTATGATTTATTTTAATGGCTTTTAAATATTTTTATGAAAAAAAATTAAACAGATAACAAGCTTACATGTACATATAGATTCGGTTTAATAAAATTTAATAACTTTTCTTTTTGTGTGAGGGGGGCTGTGCCCCCCCTTTCTCTTTTGAGTAGATTAAATTAAACAATGCAAACAAATATTATTCTAAAGGCAATACCTCACAAAAATAACAAATAAAAAAGACAAAAAAATTAAAATACATTTTAGCATTCTGACAAGACTACGTAAGCAAAGTAAAGAACTAATTCAAATCATAACGAACAATGCTTATCTCATACCTTAATTAAAATCGCTAAATTGTTTCAATATTGAAATAATAAAATCAAAATATCAAATATTATATTAATAACGGAATTATTTGTTGCTCCTACCATTAACAAATAAACAAAGGTAATAATAAATAAAAACAAACAATGCTTATCACATACCTTGATTAAAATCCCTAAGTTATTACAATATGGAAATAATAAAATCAAAATATCTAAAATTACTTCACTGTATCAAATATTAATAACGTAATTATTTGTTGCTTCTACCCTTAACAAATAAACAATCGGGAACGAACATATTAACCTGAAACGTACTATCAAAAGAATGTTTATTCATACAAAACTGCATATAAACAGTCAGTATGAACCTGAATATCCATTTTAAATTTCAGTAATAATTAAATAATAAAATTTAATCTAAAATAAAGCCATTAAAATAAAACCATAAAGCGTAATGGCGGTTCCACAACTCGAAGCTCCCGCGCAAAATACTGGCAAAGGGGTCTCCGAAAGTTTAATAAAGGAACAAACGCTCCCTATTCGCTGGAGCGAAACCGCGACGTCACGCACCTAGGGTTGCCATGTCCAGCTCCGGAGCATCTGCCGGAGGGGTTACCATATTGGCGCCGTTATCGCGCCAAAAACATCGCCAAAAATAAATCGCGCCAAAGGGACCATACTAAAGCTGTACCGAAAAAAGAAATGAATATTAAGGATCCTATTTTACTTCCATAAAATGGATGTACATGTGAATCTTCTAACTAGCTGCCCGCACCCACAAAACTGCATTAATCCGTCACTGGTGCAAACGCATTCCATTATCATTGCAATTGCAGTATAAACTAACAAACATGCTAAAATCTGGATTCCAAGTAGTTAAAAGACAAGAGTTTCTTTAGGTTTTTGATAAATCTGGTCTAACCGGCCATTAGAAGACATAAAATCTATTTTAAACTTAAGCATTTCAAGTGCTATGAATTAGCTAGAAAAATAATTCTAAATTCTTTTCTGCTAAGAAAAAGACACAGTTGTTTTGAATGTAGCATTTGACCGAAAATATTCCATATTGTTCTGCATTTCGAAGCTAAAGTTTTCATACAGATCAAATTATGACACTAATGAAGGAAATATACATCGGGCGTTAGTGAAGTTGTTTTTTTTTTTTGTTTGTTTGTTAGTTTCTACCTTCCTTTCAGTGACGCAATGTACATTATATTTTGAAACTTTTATTCTTAGCCTAAATACCACGATAATGATGAGAAAGTAATATTTTGAGCGGATGCTCTCTGTTCCACAGATTACGCTAATGCAGCACCTCCGCCTATATTAGTGTCTCCCTCTGCCTTTTTTGTTTTGTGTCGTTTAAAGGGTGAGTTTTCTTGTTGGTCAACTTGCGCTTCTGAGACGGGCTTTCTGCTGTAAAATGGGGGATGCGGTTTTCTTCCGTGTTGACGCTGTCTTATGGATTCCAAGAATATTGTTTGTATTCTTGGGATAGAGGAAAATATGGAGGAAATTCCTCCATGGAATAGAGGAAAAAATAGACTTGAAAAAAGAAAAATTGTTCTGCAAGCAGGGCCTGTTTATGACATTCTCGTGCCCAGGGCACTTTTGCCCCTATATACAGGGTGTCCTAAAAACACTGGCCTGGGCTTTTATTCCTTAAATATTGATCATGGACATAAATAGTGAACTACAAAGTTACGTTGAGGTATTTCGCACTTGGGTACAGTGGCGGCCCGTGGTCAAAACTGTTAGTGCAGCCGGAAGCATATGAGCCCCCCCTTTCCTCCGGACAGGATTGGAAAATCTTTGTTACCGAATTCGAAAGCTGGCGGATTAAGCCCTCACCGAGGAAAAAAAAAAAAAAGAAATTACATAAAAAATGTAAGAGATCCTATTTTACTTCCATAAAATGGACATAAATTTCAACCAGCCGCTCTTATCCTCAAAATTGCATGAATCCGTGTCTGATTCGAAGTTTCCTTAGAATTTTCTTTTGTAACCATAACTTGAGACGAAAAGAAAAAAAAAAAAAAAAAAAGAAAACTTACTTATTTTTTATAAGTCAAATCAATCCTCCTTTCTTTTAAACATGCGAATCGGTCAGTGATGTCCCCATGAAAAGGCGTTATTTTAATTCAGATATCCATAATTTTAAAAGCTAATTTTCTCGCTCGCCATGTCCTCTAAATGCCAGTTCTTGCTTACTTAAAAACAATACTGCTTTGATGGGTCATTGTCCATTCATAAGCGTCTATTCAGGCTTACCTTCTTGATAAATTCAGCAATATAAAGTCCAGAGTTTTCCAAACATATATTCTCCTTACCCCCTCCCTCACTTCTCGTCAGAGCCAATCAGTGAGTCGAGTTCTCAAGTTCAGCCGCCGTTAAAAAGTCTTCCATCGGCTGTATCAGCTGCATACTCCCTATGCCGGAGAGGCTGCTGACGTAGCCGTTGTCATGGCAACGGTGCTGCCAATTTTCTTTTCAGCGCTCTGGGCTGAACCAAAGATTTTCCCAATTGAATTGCGGGAAGATTAAAGTGCTTTTTTTCTGAATGAGCGATCCGGCCAGAATACGTTTTTTTTTGTTTGGTTTTTTTCAGAGATTTTTTTAATTTACCGTAGGAATTCCACAATTCTAATCTGAATTTGGGAAAATTAGTAGAATAAATTATTTTAAAGTATGTGCTGATAATTTCAAGTGCAGCCTGGCTGTACTTGCTGTATCCCACGAGCCGCCACTGCTTGGGTAGTTTATCAATGGTTCTAAGTAAGACTTCATCAAAATTACATTGTTTTGTACTTTTATTTTGGTGCTGTAATCAAGAATTAAAGATTTCTCTTCCTACCTAATTTACCTGCCTGTTCATTGTATCTTGAAGTATTTCTGGTAACGTACCCTTGTCGTGACAACAGAAGGGTGCTAAAAGATTCATGCCCGGAAGCAACGATGGTCACAGAAGACGAATCGCTCCCGCCTCGTGATTATAACAATGGGAGCGAGCAGATTAAAGCAAATAGGAATAAGTGATAATCTCCAGAGCCTAATAATACACGGAGGTTATTTAGTTTGCTCCCTAAAAAAGAACTAAGAATGCTATGTATAACACTGTTTTCGAAGGAGTGTATACTTTTACACAGATTATCCTAAAATTTCCCGTGCTGAAACCCCTTTTGGATATCCATTTTAACCCTTTGAAGCGCAACCCTTTCCCAATGCTGAAAAAAGGGCAGCCATTGCCATCGCTCGACTTAACTACCAGCAAGATGCCGGACGATCGGCTGGCTCGGCCTTTTTTGACGACCACAGCCAGCTGTCGTCAAAAAAGGGTCTCTAGATCTGTGGAACGCAATGAACGTTTCGATTGTCCGCCATCTTGCTGGTAGTTAAGTCGAGCCCTTTTTTCAGCATTGGGCAATCTATCCAGCCGTTCTCGCATTCTTCCATTTTACAGCAGATGCCAGTGCTGTTAAAAATAATCGTGACAATTTTTTTTTACGGGAAATGACGTGCTAAAAAGTAAAGGATTCTGGTGGAGCTCTGTCTCTTTGACGACAGCTGGCTGTGCGGCACAGCCAGCTGTCGCCAAAAGAAGGGTCTCTAGATCTGTGGCACGCGATGAACGTTTCGATCGTCCGCCATCTCTCTGGTCGTTAAGTCGAACGATGGCAACGGCTGCCCTTTTTTCAGCATTGGGAAAGGGTTGCGCCTCAAAGGGTTAACCAACGTCTCACGAGAGTTTTTCCCCGAACCGCTGTCTCATCCAGAGTGAAGGCTTGGTGAAATATGTAAACAAACGATCCGTTCATTTTCCTCCAACCCAAGTCCGGCCACAGGGCGGTTGCTGCAGTATGCATCTGGGTCGCGGCTTCAGGAGGGGCCCTCATATCAAAAGTACCTTAATATTTTTAATCATAAAGGTACTTCTGACTTTTACTTTTTACTAATAACAATGTTTATTATATATTTCTCCAAAGGAGGAGAGAAAGTACAGCAAATTTGCAGTAAGCTTGATTTATCAAGTCAATAAACTTGAATTAAGCTTGAAAGTTTCAAGCATGTAAGCTTAATGCAAGCTTGAATTAAGTGTTCAAGTTTACACGTGCCCAACTTGCATTATGCTTGACATAGCAAGCTTAATTCAAACTTAAAAAAATTTCCTAAATACACGGGGCGCCCGTCGGCGAACTCGCCGCATATATTTTATTTTTCCACGCATTTCCCCCTCTACGCTGAAATTTCAAGTTATTTTAATCTGCTTCCGTCTAGCGTCCGCGCCTGGGATCGATCTCGGGACCTAAGGTGCGGGAAGCCAGCGTCCTAACCACTCTGCCAATCTGACTCGCGGTGACTTGACTAAAGTTTGAAGTGACTGTTATGGTTGTCACGACATTTTCTGGCGAGATTGATCAGTGGCCGATGCCGATCTCTTCTTTTATTTTTCGATGGGATGAATCAAAATTAAAATAATGTTATGTGTGATTTATAGACTCTACTAATAGGGAAATAAGCATAATATAAACTTAAAAGCAGCACACGTTTTAAAACTTTCAATATCGCAACACTCATGTTGTGCAATATTGGCCAAAATCGAGACAAACGACTGATTTTGAAATCAATTTTGTAGTATATTTGTATTTTATTTTGAAGAATTTCAATATTTGGAAATATAGAATCTTTTTTTTTTAATTCTATGGTCAAGTACATTTATGACTGATGATAAATTATTTGTTATGTGGATGTGGCTTTCCAAATCAAGCAGTAATCAAGTTGTATTCAAGCTTGACAATTCAAATGACTTAAATTCGGCGGGAAAATATTTGCTGACTTATTTTTTTGTAATCTCCAAGCTTGCTGCAAGCTTAAAATGAATTGAACTGTCAAGCTTGTATTAATACGTCAAATTCAAAGAAATGTCAAGCTTGATTTAAGCTTATGTGCTGTCTGGGAGGCTCTCAAGAGAGTACCCAGGAGAGATAAAAGTACACTAAAGTATAGAAATAAGATATACGAAGTATTTTTTACTTTTGGGTAATCAAGAATTAAACAGCTTTTTAGCAGCCCTGGCTGTTTGCCCCTACCCCCACACCCTCTTAGGCTCGGCTCAGTCAGGCCTTCAGCGTAACATTTTAAGCCTTTTAATGGAGATTAGCACAGTTTCACATTTTGTTCCAATTTTGATTAAAGCCTCCGGATGAAAGTACACTAACCCACTTATATAATCTAAATCCACTTTCTAGTAATCAATTCTCAGCCAGTATGGAACATTTGAAGTTCCTCTTCTTTTCACTCACTCATCATTAGGACGTAATAAAGAACTGCATTGTTAGGTGAAAGAAACGTATCCCAGGATGACCCCCATCTGACTGATTCCAGCTAAGTTACACCTAAACTTAATAGTACCTTGCGTGAATGAAGCATAATGACGTAAGGAGACGGAATGCGTGTCATTTGACTCGTATGCACGTAACACACTGCAGATTCTTGCTGCTGATTCAACAACTTACTCTTAAATAAAGTAAAATAAAATTATCTTTGTTCTGAAGCGTCGGTGGTTATTAGTTGTTCACAGCTTCTTTGTATTAGGTTGTAACGAAAGTTTTCCGCCACCGCAAACATCGTCAGAACACAGTTCGGATTGGCGTATTTACTCATATTTTGTCGAACTATTTTTGACATTTGAAAGAAAAAGGCTTACTTTATAACACTGTGTTGTGAAATCTCCGAAAAATATAGTTATCATTAAGTACAAGGTGTCTCCAAATGGAACTATAGCTCTAGAGGATTGGAACCATCATTAACTTCCAGTTGTGTTGCAAAAAGTCAGCTCTAGAATATCAACAAATTATGAGTACAGCTTTAAGTACTATTGTTGTATCATGTGACACTGTGCAGGTTTGGTACCGAAAGTTCAAATACAGTTATCTAAGGAGTTAGAAGTGAGTTTTTCAGGCAGATATGGCGGAAAACTTTCGTTACAACCTGATATTTTGGATCATTTGTTGTGAGAATGTAAAACCTACTCTCGAGTTGAAATCTTAAAAATATCCTCGCTGTCTTGGAAAGATGTACGCTGCTTGACAGAATATGATGTGGCCTCTCATGTCAGGAGTCGGGTTTTACTCATTGACATTCTTGGCTGCAGACTTAGGTTGAGGAAAGGGGGCTAAGCCCTATGCAGTAGGTTTTAGCCTCTTCTAAAAAGTTTTTCTATTGCAAGAATATGAAAGCGGAGGGGGTACAGTTGGCCTAAGAAACGCCCGAATTCCCTATTCAGTTCCAACGATGGGCCTGTGCAGATCGAGCCCACCACTCTCGCCAACCTAAAAAAACTGCTGCACTTTGGTGAGCTTTACAGTCATGGGTCTCTATAGGAGTTATGCACAAGTTTCAACGCTCCCAAAAGAACTAGATGAAAACTAAAGTGAACAAATGAGCGATAAACGCACCAGTTAATTAATTTGAAGGACACTTAATTATTAAAACTGCATTAATTGGCAACCCAAAATAAATAAAAATGTAACGGAATGCTGTACTTACAGGTTGTTCCAAATCGCCATTTTAATTCTAAATTACGGTTGCCACATAAATACAAAAAAAATCGTCATGAGGATTGCATATGCTTAGTGATCGCCACCTTGGCAAGAGGCGGGGTGTAAAAGTAGGAATCAACCCAAGAAAGACAAACACACTCATAAATTATGATACACATTCGAAACATTATTTAAAACGGTGAAGTGATGTATAAGTTTGACTATGCCTGGCGAAGATTGTAAAATAGTTTCAGTAGGCGATTTTAAAATGGATTTTGATTATGAAACAAGGAAGAAAAATATGGCACACTCATTAATAAGATACACTTTCCAACTTAAAGAAATAAGGAAGAAAAATACGGACGACGCATAAACTATATACGCTTTTACTATATAGTCATTTAGAGCTATTTAAAATCTGAAAGTGTTTCAGATTTTCTTCCACCTCCCCCTCCCTCTTTTTTGGGGGGGCTATACGAAATACTGTCCCACGAAAAACGCCATGACTTTCCGGCCCCTCTAATTGTTGGTCTACAATGTCTAGGTCTTGGTTATAGTCTTGGTTTACAGTATACTGTAAGCCAAGATTTGTTGATAAAATAAGAGATAACTTTGAAGGCAAGAGAAATGGAATAAATAAAAATTAGAATTTATCATACTTCGTAAGTTTCATAGATTTTCTTTTCAATTTCTTTCATATCACATCCATTTACCGGTTTCTCTGTGCAGTGTATACACACTCACAAAAAAAGTATTCAAGTGAACATCGAATTCCCATATCGGTTTCATAAATAAGTTTATTGCTCGTCATTGAAATTTCATCTTTTAATATATACGAAGGTTGATTAAACAAATAAAGTTATAATGCCTGCAGTGAAACGTGTATATTTTATTTCAAGACAAACAATTTTAGCCAATGATGGACGTACATTACACTTTTTTTTTTTTTTTTACTTATCGACGTAGTTCCCATATCAGATTAGATATTCGTCGCTTACTGAGATGAGTCTGAATATTAACTCTTAATCAAAATCCTGTCTTTGCGTGTTCAATCATGTTGTCGGGAAGTGCTACCCCTCTTCGCCAGAGAAACAAATCGCCGGCTACCTGCAGCCTCCCTCTCTCACTAACGCGAAACCTCATACAGCCCAGATTACCACGCTGTTGGAAGCAGTTTCGCTTGGACATCATCGATCACTCTCTCCAACCTTCCCTACTGCCCGGACCTTGCTCCAATCGACTTTCGAATCTTTCCTCACGTGAAGGACCCCTTAGGAGACCGAACGCTTCGCGAGAACGTGTTTGAACATGCAAGGACAGGATTTTTAGTCAGAGGGAATACTCATATTCAAGGGGAGGGGAGCAAAGAGGAGCATCTGTTCTCGGCGGGCGCAGCACCCAAGGGGCACCCTATTTTATATATAACTTCTGCAATTTTTTCGGAACTTAATGCAATTTTTTCGGAGGGCGGGCGGTTAGTTTGTCGGTCGGGACGGCTAATTAGTAGATTTACATATACATCCATATTAACAAAAATACGATCTTTTACATTAATTTCTTTTTTATCGGGGGAGGGGTTGAAAGGGTTTTTTAAGGGGATCTTTAATCCCCCCTTGAAAGGGTGAAAACTCTAACAAACAAGAATATATCACGTCCTGTGAACATCATGAAGTGAATCGGAAAAAAATTTCGAACTTTCTGTAAAGATTTATGTTTTTTTTTTTCCAAAACCCTTAGGACAACGCAATGATTATGAAAGGTAGCATGGGGTGAGCTGGGGTGAGAGCATCTTTTATTTACTTTTTTTCCCTACCGGAGTTTCTGTGATAATGATGGCAACCATCGTTCGTGACTGAGATCTGAGAGTTGCAAGCAGTTGCCAATAATGTTCTTTCCCGCACGTGACTCGTGTCTTGATTTGCGTTGTTGAATTGAAATCATGGGGATAAATAGAACATGTTATGTTACCTTAAATGTTTTGGTTTCAAATTTTTAGAATATAATAAAATACTCTTGGCAAGTATTAGTATTAATGTTTTAAAAGTAGATTGGTTAAAAAGTAAGGTAACAAATCGTTTAACTCCTCAACCCAAGAGGTACTTTGTTATGGCGAGGTATTTGGTACAGATTATTTTTCAACATGGCATCCATGGGCATCAAAGCATTTTTACCATCTGCACATAAATATTTTGGAACCCGGGGTGAAAAAATCAGGGCCTGGATCGCTGAATCACTTAAGTTTTTTTTTTAAGAAATCACGTAACTTTTGAACAGCTTTTTAAATCAATTGCGCTAGGAACTCGGTAAAATTTAGAAAGTCTCTTCACAAGTTGTATTCATTGTTGCAAACAATGAACCTATGCGAGTTACGAAACACTCGGGGGGGGGGGGGATGCTAAACGTACATAATTTTGCAATAATTTCCGAAGCAGGTAACTCCCCGGCCCATTTTTGAAGGCAATTTTTTTGTGATTATGAATGTTTTTTTTGGAAGTTTCATGAGACATGCAGTTTTAAGGTTAGTATGTGTGAGTCCGTAGTGCATTGGTTTCTTTTTTCTTCTTTCTTTCTCTCTCGTTTTCTTGGATTACGGGGGTTTAGGCACTTCTGCTTCAGAGCATTTTGTACCAACCCCAAATCCAGATTAAATCGATAGCGGCAGTTTCTGCCAAGGGTGTTCATTTCTACCACAGACTCCCGAACAGTTCATTTCTACCTCATTCAGGAGCCGATAGATGGCAGCACTTCCGATAGTAAGCGGGGGGGGGGCTTCTTAATTTTGAAACAAATGCCAAGCAGAAGACACCAAGGCTTAGTTTTGCCACCACCAGAGGTATCGTTTTGTATGGGAACTTGGAGGACATTGCGACCATGACGTATTTAACGTGCTCCAGTCGCCATTAGCGAGCACGACTGTCTTCGGTTGGTCCCAGGATCGAACTCGCAACTTTTCGGCTGCGAGACCGACGCACGCCTCTTCCGAGTTTGGTATGTGTGGTTATGGCAACGCTTCGCTAGGGCGACCTTCCAAGGATGTGGGGTGCCTTGGTAAGGCGACTTACTAAGAGGTTCTAACGCGTATTCACGCTACATCGGGAGAGAACCTACCAAAATTCCAGACCGTTAGATCGACAGCCACGCGCGATCCGAACCCGGGACCTTCACACTTCGGCCGTCTACCATTTTCAGTGACATAACCACTGTGCCATAGTGAGGCTCGCCTCTCCCGAATGGGCTACCGCGGACCTAGCGCAATGGTTGAAGAAGCATTATTATTTTTTTTTTCGTGGGTTTAACGTCATGGGTTTGTTTTTAACCCATTTATGCCTAGCGTCCCTTTTTTGGGACGGCATTTTCGCTATTAGTCGGAAATGTTATTTATTTTTCCTAGCCTTTATTCATGAGTATTGAGCCTCAACTCTACAAAATATTTTAACATGACCAAGTAGGATGTTGATATTTTGATTTTTATGCATAATGATTTTAAAAGAAATCATCCCTTGTTCAAGAAGTTGACATCAGAAATTTATCTATTATTTCTGTTATCAGTAAAAGTCGAAGAAAGTCGCAAAAATATCCAGGCACAAATGGGTTAAAACTGCTCAAAAGTCCCGTGGCGACGATCGCTTCTCTAAAGGAGCAAACCCTGAACTGCAGAATCGGTTTTCGAAATGCTGTCCTACCAGGTGCTTCAGAGATGGAAATCACTGGGTGCGAGATCCGGACTGTAAGGAGAACGTCCCATCACGTTCCATCGAAAACGTGTAGGTGTAGCAGTTACACGGCTACCCAGCTCCGTCTAGTGGCATTTGTTAGCGGTGATTGTCTGCTGTACCTACGTATGAGTTTCATTCGCTCGGGGAATGTGGTCACCATTGAGAGGTGTTGCTGCCGTACTTTTTTGAGACACCTACGTACTTTCATTGCTATGCCTAGTTTGTGTTGTCATCTCACATAATTTAGCTCTCTCCCCCCCACACCCCCCAACAAAGTTGGAAAGTGGTTACGATTCCAATTTCTCTGTCTGCCCGTATGTTTTGAGAGTCATCCGCAGGTCTGGATTGCTATGAAGTTCATGTTTGCTAGTACCCCATTTAAAAGGATGGTGCACAGTGCGATTGTTTTTATTTATTTATTTATTACTTATTAGCTCTGCAGTGCTATTAAAATGAAGCAGGTTTTTTTAGCGTGGACAGAACTTAACTACGCACGATTTGTCACGCTGAGGCACTTTTAAAATGTGTTTGATAGATATCGCGGGGGGGGGGGAGAATAAAATGTTGAAAGTCGCCCAAGGTTTGCCATTTTTGATAATTGATAGCGCCAAGTTTGGTGCCAAACAATATCGAACCGCTGAGCTAAGTTTGGTTCAAAACCGAACCAATCTTAGCGATATCTTTCGACTTCGGCGAGAAAGATATCGCTAAAAGCGAAATCGCTTTTAGCGATATCTAGCATAAGGAGGTTGGAAGGGGGGAGGTTGGAAGGAGACCCATTAGCCCTCCTCTTGAGCTTTAGAAGGTTTTCTTTGAATAATATTTCCTTTTCTTCAATGACATTTATACTACATTTCATTATTTTTCTTCGAATAACATTTAATATGGTAAAATTGTTTAAATTGTATACTAAATTTTAATGTTAGATAATCGCTTTTAGCGATTTAAAATCGCTAAAAGCTAAAGATATCGCTTTGGCAAACGCGATACTTTATTATTACACAGGAAAAGTATTGTTAGACTATGCCTGGTGAAGATTGTAAAATAGTTTTAGTAGGCGATTTTAATATGGATTTCAATTCCGGTGAAGTGTTCTATGGAACAGAGAAGACAGATACGGTATACTCATTGATTACGATACATTTTCCAAATAGTATTTATAGAGGTGAAGTATAGTCAGAATATGATATAATAAAATGAGAATATGATATAATGAAATGATATGACATAATAAATGATGATAATGATTAAGATAAGTACCTTGTTATGTGTATTAATTTACAAAGTTTTACTTATATCATCTTTTAACACCAGGTTTTTGAGTGTTTTTGTTATACTTAGAATATGCCTGACGAAGATTTTTAAACAGTTTTGGTAGACGATTTTAATATAGATTTCAATTCCGAAGAAGTGTTTTATGCAACAGGGAAGGCAGATACGGTATACTCATAGATTACGATACATGGTATTTTTTCTAAATGGTATTTATAAAGGTGAAGTTAGTTAGAATATGCTCGACGAAGATTTTTAAGCAGTTTTGGTAGGTCATTTCAATAAGTCTTCAAAACTGAACCAAGCTTGGCGATATCTTCCAAACTTGGCCAGAAACTAGCAAACGCGACAGTTTATTATAAAGGGAAAATATCGTTAGAATATGCCTGGTGAAGATTGTAAAATAGTTTTAGTAGGCGATTTTAATATTAGATTTCAATTCCGAAGAAGTTTTTCATGAAAGAGGGAAGACAAATACGATACACTCGTATATTACGATACACTTTCCAAATGGCATTTATAAAGGTGAAGTATAGTTAGAATATGCCTGGCAAAGATTGTTAAACAGTTTTGGTAGGCAATTTTAACATAGATTTCAATTTTGAAGAAGTGTTTGTGAACAAGAAATACAAACACGGCACACTCATGGATTATGATGCACATTCCAAATAGTATTTAAAATGGTGAATTATAGTTTGAATATGTTTGGCAAAGATTGTAAAACAGTTTCAGTAGGCAATTTTAAGATAGATTTCGATTCCAAGGATGTGTTTTATGGAACAAGGAAGATAAATACGTCACACTCACGAATAATGATACACTTTCAACTTAATGGAATAAGTAAGAAAAATAGGGACGACGCATGGATTATGTTATGCTTTTAATATATAGCAAGTGCAATTTAGCTGCCTCTCCTTGCCCCCGATCTAGCTACGCCACTGATCACATAAATCCTAACATCACATATACTAACAAACAGGGTCGTGTCCAGAAAAAAATTTCGGAGGGAGTCCAAACGGTGGAAATGGAATAATTTAAAAAAGAAGTTTCACCCTTACAAATCAAATTTTCATGGAGGGCTCGGATCTCCTGTATCCTTCCTCTCCCCCATAATACGTTCCTTGCTGCAGACAAAGTTTAAAAAAAAATACTAATATAATATCGTACAAAGCTAACGAAAAACACTCAAAAACTGCTGTTGAAAGATGATATGAATAAAAACTTTGTCTAATAACACACCTAAACAAGTACTTACCTTTTTCGCAGGGTGCGAATTGAACATTTTCTCCAGGGGGGGGGGACATTTGAGAGAAAAAATTCTCCAGCAGGGAACATTTGAGAAAGAAAAAAAAAAACAGAAAGAAAAAAAAAAAAGGAGGAAGGTGCAAATGCTCCACTCACACAATATATTAGGTATTACATGACAAATGCAGTCGCCAACATGTCTAAAAAGTGACTTAAATTGAAACAAAAGTCGACCCCCGATTTTCTATGCACATATTCCTTCCTATGTCGATTCCTGCCCTGAAATTCGACTCGTGGCAGAGCAGTGATTGTTCGTTCATTTCGCAGTCTTCCTATGAAACCTGACCCCAGTTACGGAGTGAGAAGTGGCATCAGGCATGTGTATATCTATTTCAAAGGCATGCTTGTAACTTGCTCCTTTGTCTAGTAAACAAAAGAAAATTTTCTATTCTCAATAGTTAAAATCGTTAGGTACTGTTGAACTTGTAGAGTGGGACACAGATTAATTTAACATTTCTCCAGCAGGGGATAAATAGTATCCCTGGCAGGGATCCATTAATATTTCTCCATATAAGGATATTACTTTCTTCAGCCGGGGACGATCCCCCCCGTCAATTCGCACCCTGCTTTTTCGTGTGTTATTACACAAAAATTTTACTCATGTCATCATACAAAACTATTTATATTACTTTTGATTTCACCATTTCCACTAGATGGCGACACTAAAATGAAATTCCTGTTCTCACGAAATAAATGAATCACACAGAATATCTTTGCAAATTTAGAATGCGATATAACTAACGGAATTAATTGTTACATTTACTATGGAATAATAGAATACTTTTCATTTCACACATATATGCTTTAAACAGTTTAAAAGTAAGGAAATAAATACGCTCAGTTTAAACTTCCAGAATCAGTGACAGATACAGAATATTTTTGTTGTTTGTTTGTTTGTGAGATTATGGCACACACACTACGCTAGGGCGATCTGTTGGGAGTGCCTAGGTAGGAGGACTTTCTAAGGGGTGTAACGCGCATTCACGTGACATTTGGAGAAAATCTACCAAAACTCCAGACTGTTAGATCTACAGCAGCGAGATGGACCCAAACCCAGGCATTTCACATTTCAGTGATTTTTTTTTTTTTTTTTTTTTTTTTTTTTTTTTTTTTGAGAGAGAGAGTCTTATAAAATGTGAATCCTAGACAAAATGTGACTCTAATGCAATGTAAGTTGTTTTTTGGGGGGAGGGGTTAATGTATAAAAAAAGCTCATTAGACACAAAGAAAGTGCACACTGAAGGACAATGTTGTCCTTGAAATATATATATAGACCCTAGTATATATATA
The DNA here is from genome assembly GCA_038373885.1 of Cheiracanthium punctorium. Lineage (NCBI taxonomy): Eukaryota > Metazoa > Arthropoda > Arachnida > Araneae > Cheiracanthiidae > Cheiracanthium > Cheiracanthium punctorium. The sequence goes on along the minus strand of JAWZYV010009918.1, from coordinate 212,013 downwards.
GACCTAGTATATATATAGCCCCCAGACTCGCTACCCTCGCTTTTCGTATGAAGCATTCGTCCCCTAATAAGGCTTATTCGTAAAAAAAGCTTAATTTCAACAGACAAAACCCGAAGATTGGATCAGATAGAATGTTACTGAGCTACACATAGCTTGGTTCTTGCATGTTGATTGGTATATAAAAATTTAAACTTCACACTACAGTAGACCCCCTCACCCTCATAACACGGTAGATATTTTGTTATGGGAATCCGTGTTGTACGGGTCCTGAGCTATACTCTACCTGGAGTGCGGACTCCCCTTATAATCCCAGAAAAAATTATTGGCACTCCTCAGAAACACAATGATATTTAATGTTGCCATTCAAATTTATATTAATTAGGAGCTAAAGCGTAATAAAATCAGAACATCTGTTTCAGCTGTATTTTTAATAATGTAAAACCTATTGGACACCTTGCGAATTTGCCACCCATGGCGATTTTTCATTATTTGGCGACTTGCGTACATGTAAAGTTAATAAAAGCTACGGAACAGATAGGATAGCTTGCCACCCATGGCGACTTTTCATTATTGGGCGATTGACACATGCTCACAACCTATAATTACTGTTCATTTAAGGTTACCGGAAAACCGTTATCCATATTTTCATTGACATAATCGTTTGCAGATTGGCGTACTTAGCACCACGAATTATACCGTCTCGTCGCGCTAGCAAATGTCCAAAGTGTACTATAACTGCTATAATGACATAGTTAACGCCGCCAAATATTTCTACTGGTAGCAAATAATCCAGCTGGACCGAACCGGCTTTAAAATAATCTGCATTTTAATTATTTTTCATTTTCAAGATATTAGTTATTCTGTTTTGGAAAAACGAATAATCGCTCATTCTAAACTCCTGTTGTCTAAGCGAACTTACTATTTGAAAATTGTCAACTTTGTGTAACACATTTTGAGTTACTTATTTCATATAGTTTTTATTTTGGCGTAAAATAGGCGTAATTCTAACTCATGTTTGTAAATTTCACGCGATTCTAGATACTTGGAAACGCTTTGTTGCAAAGGAATGAATGATTTTATGCCAAATCTGGCAACCATTATGTTTATTTTTTTAGTTTTTTATTAATATCTTCTAAAATAATTCGATTTTCGAAATTTAAGTCAGTTTAGCAGGATCCTCGGAATTTTTCGAATCTGTGGGCACCTTAGTCGAAATTCAAATCCCCGCGGTTTAGGAGAAGATAGGCGAACAAGCTTTTGACAGCGGCGCTTACTTTTTTTTAGAATAGAGAGATATATATCAAGGACAATGTTGTCCTTGAAATATATATGTGTATATATATATATATTTCAAGGACAACAAATATATATGTATATATATACGTATATATATATATATCTTGGGATTTCACTTTACGTAAGTAAGCTATTATATATTATATATATATATATATATATATATATATATATATATATATATATATATATATATATATATATATGTGTGTGTGTGTGTGTATTTTTTTTTTGGGGGGGGGAGTCTAGTCCCTACTCTGGATTCGCCACTGCTTAGAATTAAGATAGTCGACGCAGAGTTAACTAATTAAATCAAATAATTACAGGCTTTTTTCTTATTTTCTTTGTGCTCTTACTTGTTAATCGCTGCACCTGTTCTTTTCAAATCCACCATAATCATCATAATCGTTTACAAAAAAGCACAAAAGAAAGGCTCTTCTGGATAGTTTAAATTCATCTTTTAACACTTTCCGATGAAATTTATGAATTACTTAATTAATTACGGCTTGACTGTTTATAGGTGAAGCATAGATGTGGATTAAGCTACATAAGACGTGGAATTTGTGAGGCCACGCTACAAAAACTGCTTATGCATTGACGTAAGTATCTCCTTAGATTCTGCTCTGTGGTTATTATACATGCGACTGTTATTCTATGAAATTCAAATACGTGTTCTTAAAATGCATTTAACTGAACACATTAGAGAAATACGTACAGCTCCAAATGAGTGATTTAGAATTTCAGCTGCACATCTGCCATAGACTTTTCATGCTCGTATCAGAGCTAGCAAGTGTTTTCTGACAGAAAGTATTTCCTATACATCGAATGACTACATTTACTATAATATTTTTCGAATTTCCTAAGTTTAATTATAGTTGTAATATTTTTTCTCCTTTGACATGCCTGGGTTTTAAACTGGTGTTTAAAAGATAAAATAATTAAAATTTTGCAAAACCACACACAACAGACGTATAATTTTTACAAAAAAATTCTGGTTTCATACTTTTACACCTGGTATATATATATTTGCAATCCTGTGAACAATCAGCTGTACACGCACCAGAAATCTATGCAGTTCATGTGAACTATAATATACATAGCCAATTCATACTCAATAGAACGCCCCGTTCAGATGCCAGCGCACTTAAATATCCACCCATCCATCCATAGACTATAATGCATGATAATATCTTTTGAAGCCATGTAAGAAACTATACTATTAAGTTCTTGAATTGGGAAAGTAAGAACACATAAATTTTGAGTTTTTGAGTAATTGTGTTATGGCAAGCTTACCCGAGGGGCATCTGCCCACGGAGAAAAGTACCTTGGTTTGACGAATTTTTAAGGGGCTATAACGCGTATTCATATTTCATCTGAAGAAAACCAACCAAAACTTCGGACCTTTCACACTTCAGCCGTCGGACAAGCTCAGTGTCTTTTACACTCGGTCATGTTGAGGCAAAAAACACATAAAATAGGAGACAAAAAAAAAAAAAAAAAAAAAAAAAAAAAAAAAAAACTTACTGGCGCTTTAAAAATATTACGTTTTTTAATAGGTATTCTGGTTATTTTGCGTTTCATTTCCTTTCCTTGCGTGATAACATATCTATCGCCCTAGCCACGGACGTATATAAGGAGTGGGAAGGGGGTTGCCGGTCTGGACGTACACCCCCCCCCCTCGCCCCGTCAGTCTACGCATGAACACTCATTACTGGTAAATATTTATTTTTTGAATCCATAGCTCAAAATGGTATACTGTAAGAAAGATTTAAATTTTGTATATTTTGAAAACTTTATATTAAAATTAAAAAAAATATATTAATTTAGCAAATTTTACTATTTAGTGTAAAGAAACATAATTTACTATAAAGAATTTAAAAAGTTTTAGTGCTGTTGAAAATGTTTATCATATTGGCTTTATTTATAGTCAAATTTACTGACAATCCAATTTTATCGTAAGAATAGACATATTCCCCTTAGCCGGACGCTCCCATGGCAAAGTTACAGCTACACCCTTGACCCTATCAGAGGCAGTGACGCCTATTGTAAAAAAATCTGATGTGTCCAACACATGACTTCCTTGCACGTCTATTAGATCAAAAATGTTTTTGACGCACTTCCTCTAAACTTATTTGTTTGAAAGAGATAAAATATCAATAATAGTAAGGTATAGCGATTTCTAGCCAAATATTTCGATATCGCCAAGTTGAGTTCAATTTGAAAGATTTCCTTCTGACACTTTATTTGGCGATATTTCACGAAAAGCCGACAAACTTGAGATAGTTTGCGAGATTTTAGGGATAGCCAAAGTAGTCATTGACCACCATGACTTTCAATGAATTGAATGCATCCATACACCTTAATGTATTTAAAGTCATTTGGCTCACCCTGTAAATAAATTCTCAGTCGATTGCTGTCAAAAAAGATATTGAAAACAGTTAGATATTATATATAGTTCTAAATACAAAGTTCAAATTCTACGGGTTAAGTTTAGAGTTATACAAAATACGAAATAATTTTTGGCGCCAAATTTGGCGATATTTCGGCAAAACTCGTCAATGTCGACGACATTTGGCGAGATTTTAGCATGGACCAACAATGACAGATTATCGCCAAATTTGGCGATATTTCGCCAAAACTCGCCAAGAACGATGACAAATGGCGATACTTTGGGCATGGACCAAATAACTGACTATCGCCAAATTTGGCGACATTTCGGCAAAACTCGCCAAGGTCGAGGACAGACGGCGAGATTTTGGGCATGTACCAAACAATGACTGACTACAATTGTTTTATATTGAAGATTTCCATAGACATTAAAGTACCGAAATTCTTTTCGGTGGTCCTGTAAAGAAACTCCAGTAGATTGGAACCAAAAATCGAGATGCACAACTAGATGTTATAACAATCTTACATATGAAATTTCATAATAGTTTTTGAGATTTGAGAGTTAAATATGCACACACGTACACCAAAAGTCGCCAAGCTTGGCGACTTTTGGCATAGTTCTTGAGGGAGGCACGTGACCGTGGTCGGACCATTACCTAACTTATGTGGTAGAACGGTATTGTGCTTGAAATGGATGAATGCCCCTAAAATTGCCATTGACCGTAATGTATTGGAAATCTTTTGGGTGTTCCTGTAGCAGAACTGTAAATGATAAAGACACTTTTTTTAATGGAGAAATTCATTTTCTAATTCTTTACAGCATATATCACTCCTGAGTCGTTTGAAATAGCCCAAAACCTCTAAAAAACGCTTTGATGAATGTCGGCCCATAGAGCGTAATGTATTTCGAATCTTTTAGGCGGTTCTGTAGATAAACTGTCCAGTCGAATGGAACCGAAAGGGGAGGTGCACAACTAGATGTTACAACAATCCTAAATATAAAGTTTCAACATTCTACGCCTAATAGTTTTTGAGATATGCGAGTTTAATGAATTTCGTCCCATTGAGCGTAATGTATTTCGAATGTTTTGGGCGGTCCTATAGATAAACTATCCAGTCGAATGGAACCAATAGGGAGGTGCACAACAAGATGTTACAACTATCCAAAATTTGAAGTTTCGACATTCTACGCCTAATAGTTTTTGAGTTAGGCGAGTTTAATGAATTTCGGCCCATAGAGCGTAATGTATTTCGAATCTTTTGGGAGGTCCTGTACATAAACTATACATTCGATTGCGACCAAAAGGGGAGGTGCACAACTAGATCATAGAACAATCCTAAATATCAAATCTCAACATTCTACGACCAATAGTTTTTGAGATATGCGAGTTACATACATACGTACGTACGTACAGACGGCATGGAAAAACTGACCACAATAGACTCGCCGCTGGTCAAAATGAGTTGCAGACGCGTTAATATGATCGTGCATGCTAGCCTACGATGAGATGCATCGAAAAAGTTCTTAAAATTAAATTTAGAGGTAGTCAAAATCGTTTTTTTTGTCGAAATTTGGCCCCCAAAATTTTTCGGGATCACATTACTTCCTTATACTACGTACAAGGAAGTAAAAAATCTGATGTGTCCAACACATGACTTCCTTGCACGTCTATTAAATAAAAATGTTTTCTACGCACTTCCTCTAAACTTATTTGTTTGAAAGAGATAAAATATCAATAATAGTAAGGTTTAGCGATTTCTAGCCAAATATTTCGATATCGCCAAGCTAAGTTCAATTTGAAAGATTTCCTTCTGACACTTTATTTGGCGATATTTCACCAAAAGCCGACAAACTTGAGATAGTTTGCGAGATTTTGGGGATAGCCACAGTAGTCATTGACCACAGACTTTCAATGAATTGAATGCATCCATACACCTTAATGTATTTAAAGTCATTTGGCTCACCCTATAAATAAATTCTTAGTCGATTGCTGTCAAAAAAGATATTGAAAACAGTTAGATATTATAATATAGTTCTAAATACCAAAGTTCAAAATTCTACGGGTTAAAGTTTTAGAGTTATACAAAATACGAAATAATTTTTGGCGCCAAATTTGGCGATATTTCGGCGAAACTCGTCAATGTCGACGACATTTGGCGAGATTTTAAGCATGGACCAACAATGACAGATTATCGCCATATTTGGCGATATTTCGCCAAAACTCGCCAAGAACGATGACAAATGGCGATACTTTGGGCATGGACCAAATGACTGACTATCGCCAAATTTGGCGACATTTCGGCAAAACTCGCCAAAGTCGAGGACAGTTGGCGAGATTTTGGGCATGTACCAAACAATCACTGTCTGCAATTGTATTATATTGAAGATGTCCATAGACATTAAAGTACTGAAATTCTTTTCGGTGGTCCTGTAAATAAACTCTCCAGTAGATTGGAACCAAAAATCGAGATGCACAACTAGATGTTACAACAATCTTAGATATAAAATTTCATAATAGTTTTTGAGGTTTGAGAGTTAAATATACACACACGTCACTAAAAGTCGCCAAGCTTGGCGACTTTTGGCACAGTTCTTGAGGGAGGCACGTGACCGTGGTCGGACCATTACCGAACTTATGTGGTAAGACGGTATTGTGCTTGAAATGGATGAATGCCCCTAAAATTGCCATTGACCGTAATGTATTGGAAATCTTTTGAGTGTTCCTGTAGCAGAACTGTAAATGATAAAGACACCTTTTTTAATGAAGAAATTCATTTTCTAACTCTTTACAGCATATATCACTTCTGAGTCGTTTGAAATAGCCCAATACCTCTAAAAAACGCTTTGATGAATTTCGGCCCATAGAGCGTAATGTATTTCGAATCTTTTAGTCGGTTCTGTAGATAAACTATCCAGTCAAATGGAACCGAAAGGGGAGGTGAACAACTAGATGTTACAACAATCCTAAATATAAAGTTTCAACATTCTACGCCTAATAGTTTTTGATATATGCGAGTTTAATGAATTTCGGCCCATTGAGCGTAATGTATTTCGAATGTTTTGGGCGGTCCTATAGATAAACTATCCAGTCGAATGGAACCAAAAGGGGAAGTGCAAAACTAGATGTTACAACTATCCAAAATATAAAGTTTCGAAATTCTACGCCTAATAGTTTTTGAGTTAGGCGAGTTTAATGAATTTCGGCCCATAGAGCGTAATGTATTTCGAATCTTTTGGGCGGTCCTGTACATAAACTATACATTCGATTGCAACCAAAAGGGGAGGTGCACAACTAGATCATAGAACAATCCTAAATATCAAATCTCAACATTCTACGACCAATAGTTTTTGAGATATGCGAGTTACATACATACGTACGTACGTACGTACGTACAGACGGCATGGAAAAACTGACCACAATAGACCCGCCGCTGGTCAAAATGAGTTGCAGACACGTTTATATGATCGTGCATGCTAGCCTACGATGAGATGCATCGAAAAAATTCTTAAAATTAAATTTAGAGGTAGTCAAAATCGGTTTTTTTGTCGAAATTTGGCCCCCAAAATTTTTCGGGATCACATTACTTCCTTATACTACGTACAAGGAAGTAATATATTAGTCATTTAAATGGGGAAAAAAATGTGTACAATTTTCATTGTGTTCCTAGTTAGAGGCATGGATCATTTGACTATACGACAGCTGGCTGTGCGGCACAGCCAGCTGTCGTCAAAAAAGGGTCTCTAGATCTGTGGCATGCGATGAACGTTCCGATCGTCCGCCATCTTGCTGGTAGTTTAGTCGAGCGATGGCAACGGCTGTCCTTTTTTCAGCATTAGGCAATCTATCCAGCTGTTCTTGCATTCTTCCATTTTGCAGCAGATGTCAGTGCTGTTAAAAATAATCGTGAAATTTTTTTTACGGGAAATGACGTGAAGGATTCTCGTGGAGCTATGTCGCCCGCAACGATTTTTATAGAAATCCCATCTATTCTTCATGACTGGCAACAGTCAAAACGTTCAGAGTTTGGAGTTCCCAGAGAGGGAACGCCAAACTCTGACGAGGGGACTGCGCGTTAAAGGGTTAAAAGAGCTTTGAAAGTCACCCTCGACTAGCAACAAGGGTTGTAAGAAATACTCTGGTATTGTTGTTTAGTCTGCTTCCATTACATGTGTTGTGCAGCCGCATATATTTAAATCGGAGAACTATGCCAACACTTCCTAGATATAGAAAGCTAAACATCTGAAACTTTGGCATCGTCATTAAGCCGACTACGTCATTAAACTGACTGACAGAAATCTGTAATGTAAGTACCTCGCTCTTAAGAGTTTTAATATTACAAGAGAAATTTAAAATTTCTGGTAGATTCTAGCTGAAATTTTAATCAACCAGACATTTTTAAGAATATGTCTTAATTCAAGATTTTTTTTTTTTTTTTTTTTTTTTTTTAGCACTCGGGTGCTATTTCTTTCAAGCACGGGATTTTTGTCTACGCGACGCGCCGTGGTCACTTTTCCGTTTGATCCATGTTTTCTGCAAAGTGATTTGATATTGCTAATGGAAATATGGACTATTCCTTCAGATGACTTTCAAATACCAGGATTCACTTGGGTCGAACGGATAGACAGTGGTTTCCAAAAAGGAAAGATATCTGGAGTTTTGATTTTTATGAAGGAAAACTTAATGAAACACTTTACCCGTGCCTATTCGAGCCAGATCAATGGTAATCAAATGGTCATTTCGTATATTCAAGATAAAGTGAGATTTGCAGTTACATACGCTAGTTCTCGAATTTCTTTAGAAGATAAATTAGACGCTCTATTCGAAACGTTACTGAAGGAGGATGATTGTAAGACTGCTTTAGTAGGAGATTTTAACGTAGAATTAAATTCCTATCAAGGATCCGATTTCATAACTGAAATGGATACTTTAGATTTTCCAATACGCACTCATCCAAAACATTTCACCACTAGGGGGCCAAACAACAATTAATGCAATTTTCCGCAACAAAATGATGTGAACAGGTGTCTATATGAGCACTTACAGTTATCATTTTCCTCTATATGGCAGAATTGTTTGAATAGATTTAAAAAAAAAAAAACTGAAATTCTTCCAGCCGAGTGCGTAAATAAAATCTGGAAGAATTTCAGATTTTTATTTATTTCCTTTTTTTCTAATGGCCAGATCAGTGGCCTGCTTACTCGAGACTTGACTACAACGAAGGCAACCACCACCTCCTAGATACAGATGCCTGAGAACTGAAACTTCTACGTCATCACTAGGTCCACTAAAATGACGTCATCCTTCATTTACTTTCACGGAGTAAAACTACTGAAAGTTAATGGTGAATTTACTCCCGCATAAAACATTTTAATGATTTAAGATAGAAAATTTAATTTTACGACAAATAGAAAATTTCAACTATCACTAATTATATAATATGATGTACAAATAGATCGTAATAAATAATTTTTTATCAGAAAGGTATTTAAATTTTTATCTTTAGCTAAAGAAATTTTCTAAAATTTGTATCATTCACCAGAAATTTTAAAGTTTTACTTTGTGAGAGGAAAACTGTGATGACGTCTTCTCAGAAGACCTAGTGATGACGTAAAAGCTTCTGTTTCCATGCCTTCTAGATCTAGGAGGTGGCGGGGCAATAGATGTTGGTCATATCATCATGGGGGCACCTATTACGCAGACGAACGTTGCACCCTATGAGTGATCTCCTAGTTTTGAGTCAATTTTGGATGAGAGACCTAGCACCTGAAATCAGCACCTCTAGAGGTATCGGTCGAACATAGAGGATATTGGAGTCATGAAACGATTTTACGTGCACCAGCTCCCATTAGCATACACGGTCCCACAGCAGTCCAGCTGAGAGAGGAGTGGACCCTCCCAAGCTGGCCGCAAATGCACCGTAGAAAACTAAGAAGAGTTGGATGCGTCACAATCATGCGCGTGAGATCTTGCTACAAGTCTGCTCATAGGATGCGTGCCTCAAGTAAGGGTCTGCTGGCTTAAGGAATACATCATCGTAAGAAGGCCAATTTAGGTATAAAATGAAAATTTGTCAAATAAAATTAAAATTATGGTTGCTCATCATTATTTTCATCAAATTTATCAGTGCTTAAAAACATATCTTCCGAACAAAAGTTAAAATTCTCTCTATATATATTTTAAACATTGGAGCTGCAATCACAATTTCTAAATGCATTTTTAGTGTCCTATTTAATCCGTAATCCATAATAAATCAAGATAAATGTAAGAAATAATAAACTTTATAAACTGATGATAAGCAACCACAATCATAACCAGTGGCGCACCCAGGATTATAGTTTAGGGGGGGCTGGACAACAAATTTTGCTGAACTCAGTTAAGTGACCTCGATTAATATTTTAACTCTCTTATAACGTCAAAATATTATGTGCCACTTGACGTTGCCCATCGAACAACATGCCCGCCGGCAATGTAACTCGTTATACTCAAATAATTGTCTGATCTTTCCTGCATCCTTGAAACCGAGTTTAAATGTGCTTCGTACACTAACTGTACGTATTTATTTAAAAACTAACGTTTTTTTTTTTTTTTTTGTAAAAAGTACAGAAATAATTTAAAGACAATTTAAAAAGGAAAATTTAATTAATTGGGGGGCAATTTTCAATTTTTAATGCTTTTCACTTCTAACTTTCCACCTTTAGGGGTGGCTTGAGCCCCCATAGCCCCCTCCGTGGGTGCGCCTATGATCATAACATTGCAATACAACTTTTAATTTTACGTCTAAATTCGTCCTGCTTAGGATGACTCATTATTTGAGCCAGCAGGCCTTGTTTGCGAAGGTCACGGAACGACGCGGAATTCTACACCTTAGGATTATATTTAAGAGATAACTGAGAAAGTTTCTATCACGTGTTCTCCCACTTTGCTTGTAAACTGCGTTGTTTTAAATAAAGTAGGCCTTGTTAGAGAAATCCGCCGGTGTTTTGCATGTGCCAGTGAAAAAAGATCGTTATCAGAAAGAAAAAACAAAAAAGCGAGGCAAAACCAGGAAGTCTTGAGCGAAACACAAAAGAAATCGGAAAAAATTTCACAACAATTCGATGAAGATGGCTTCTTTTTTTGCTGCTCGGCTGGCCTCCGAGCGGGAAAATCCGATCTTTTGAAGGTGAAGGGCATCCGGGGAAGATTCACTTCATTAAAAGAGCAGGAAGTTGCACTTTTTATTTTTCGTCTTCTTCACCGCTCAGAGCAAGTAATGAGTGGCTATTAGCGACGGATAATTGGTTATTTGCGAAGGATATTTTTGTCGGATACGTCTTCGTGTAGGTATATATTGTACTTTTAACCCTTTGAGGCGCAACCCTTTCTCAATGCTGAAAAAAGGGCATCCGTTGCCATCGCTCGACTTAACTACCAGCAAGATGGCGGACGATCGAAACGTTCATGCCAGCTGTCGTCAAAAAAGGGTCTCTAGATCTGTGGCACGCGATGAACGTTTCGATCGTCCGCCATCTTGCTGGTAGTTAAGTCGAGCGATGGCAACGGTAGCCCTTTTTTCCAGCATTGGGAAAGGGTTGCGCTTCAAAGGGTTAATGAAAGCGCCACTGCCGCATTTACTTACCCTACACTACTTACCACTGGTTAGTATATGGAAATAACCAAGCTTCCGAGGTTTAAGATACAAATACTGTTGAAATGTACACACATACGCACTCACACATAAATATAGGAATACATTTATGAGCATATTTACATTCACTTTTATAAAAAGATAACATTATCCTCTTTTCTGAAAAAAACTTTGCACGAATCTCCGTTTTATTCTGTTTCACACAATTGTATATGTATCTATATAATGCATAAAAAAGCCTGACCGTTATCTTTACAGAATGGGCTCCAGGCAAAAAAAGTAGGTCAACTAGCTAGTAGGTAACTACCAGCAAGATGGCGGACGATCGAAACGTTCATGCCAGCTGACGTCAAAAAAGGGTCTCTAGATCTGTGGCACGCGATGAACGTTTCGATCGTCCTCCATCTTGCTGGTAGTTAAGTCGAGCGATGGCAACGGCTGCCCTTTTTTCACCATTGGGCAATCTATCCAGCTGTTCTCGCGCTCTTCCATTTTTCGGCAGTACCAGTGCTGTTAAAAATATTCGTGACAATTTTTACACGGGAAATGACGTGCTAAAAAGTAAAGGATTCTCGTGGAGCTAGGTCACCCGCAACTATTTTTATAGAAATCAAATCTATTCTCCGTGACTGGCAACAGTCAAAACGTCAGAGTTTGGCGTTCGCGGAGCGGACACACTGCGCATTAAAGGGTTAATCAAGGCCTTAACAAAGGGGGAGGGTGGGGGTCTGGGGATGTCAACCCCCCCCCCCCCCAACATAAGCTTTCAGGCGCAATAATTACTATTTATGGAAGTGAATATTGCTAGTATTGAAAATACTAGCAGTGTGTGGTATCTAGGGTATGGAAGATAGGGACGTGCCGTGGGTGTCACTTTGTGATGGGCCATTCGAATGATTTCTATAATCCATTACTACTATTCGAATAGAATCAACAATCGATTAATAGGGATAGTGAATATTCGCAATTTTTGCGCTTTGAATAGTATTCGCGGTTTCACTATTAGAATAGTATCCGGAATTATGCGATTCGAATAGACTGCGAATGATTTCTATAACCGATTGCTACTATTCGAATCGAATCAATAATCGATTAATTTAAAAGTGAATATTCGCAATTTTTACTGTTCGAACAGTGTCCGCGCTTTCACTGTTAGATCAATATCCGGAAATACGCGACTCGAAGAGATCGCGAATGATTTCTATAATCGATTACTACTATTCAAATAGAATCAATAATCGATTAATTTAAAAGTGAATATTCGCAATTTTTACTATTCAAATAGTATTCGCGGTTTCACTATTCGAACAGTATCCGGAATTTCGCGATTAGAATAGATCGCGAATCAATTTCACTCTTCGACTAGTATTTCTATTCGAGAATTCGAATGCTATGGTGCTGAGCGTACGAATAAATTTTTCAAAATCGATTAACTCGAATGCATTTAGAATATGACTTAATTCGAATAGTTCATTCATTCATGCCCATAGGGAGTGTTTACTTGAAAGGGGGGTGCAGCTTGTTGGGCTATCTCCTCCTAAACCGTGGGGATTTGAGTTTCGACGACTAAGGTGTCCAGAGATTCGAAAAATTCCGAGGAACCTGATAAACTGACTTAAATCTCGAAAATCGAATTATTTTAGAAGATATTAATAAAAAACTGAAAAAATAAACATAATGGTTGTCAGATTTGGCATAAAATCATTCATTCCTTTGCATCAAAGCAATTCCAAGTATGTAGAATCGCGTGAAATTGACAAACATGAAGTAGAATGACACCCATTTTACGTCAAATTAAAAAGTATATGAAATAAATAACTTAAAGTGTGTTACACAAAGTTGATGATTTCAAATGGTAAGTTCGCTTAGACAACCGGAGTTTAGAATGAGCGATTATTCGTTTTTCCAAAACAGAATAACTAATTGTAACTGATTTTAAAAGCGCCATCTTGGCATTAGGTACGATCTGGCAAAATGGTATCTTTCCAAGCAGGGTGGATCTAAAACGCGAGTTCCAAAATGTTAGAACCCAGTATCTTGAAAATGAAAAATAGTTAAAATGCAGATTATTTTGAAGCCGGTTCGGTCGAGCTGGAGTATTTGCTACCTGTAGAAATATTTGGTGGTGTTAACTATGCCATTATAGCAGTTATAGTATACACTTTGGATATCTGCCAGCGCGGCGAGATGATATAATTCGTGGCGCTAAATACGCCAATTTGCAAAGGATTATGTATATGAAAATATGGATAACGGTTTTCCGGGAGCCTTACATGAGCAGTAATTACAGGTTGTGAGCATTTGTAAATCGCCAAATAATGAAAAGTCGCAATTGGTGGCAAGCTATCCTAGCTGTTCCGTAGTTTTTATCAAAGAAAACATATGAAGTACTGTTTTCTTAGAGCTAATTATTAATTATACATATACGCAAGTCGCCAAATTATGAAAAATCGCCATAATTGGCTAATAAGCAAGGTGTTCCATGGGTTTCACATAATTAAAAATAGTGCGAAGTTTAAATTTTTATGTTCCAAAGCAACATGCAAGAACCAAGCAATGTGTAGCTCGGTATCATTCTATCTGATCCAACCTTTCGGTTTTGCTTGTTGAAATCATGCCTTTTTTACGAATAAGCCTCATTAGGAGCCGAATGCCTTATACCAAAAGCGATTGTAGCGAGTGTAGGGGGCCTTGGCCCGTAGTAGTAGTAAAAATTTAAAACTAATAAATAAATAAAAAAGTTCTTCAATACGTGATTGACTAAGTGGAAAACAAACGCGCCGGCAAAGTTTGTAAAGTAACATGTAAATGGAATTCCTTCAGTCATGGAGTTAGTGGAATCTTACAGGACTCCGGTACGGCACAGAGAATAACCGCATTATTTCTCATAAATGATTGGCTATTCCCATTTTTTTTTCTGAAATCCTATAAAATTCTCATTCCACAATAAAGCGTGGGTGATAAACGCGGATTCAGGATATTCCTTCTCTTTCTTTAAGTCACCGAAATTCACGAGAGAATATTGAAACACTCAGAATACTTAAATGCCACAAAATTATGAAGTACGTGCTTGCTACATTTGAATTTGAAATTTCTTCTAAAACGTAAACGCTTTCATCGTACAAATTCTTGACAATTATAGTAGGGTGTCTCTCAAGAAATTTTTTTTTTTTTGATTTTAAAAACAATTATTAATATACGAATAGTGACTGATATGGATAAAGATTCGCCACCAAACGGGAATGACGGAAATGAAAAAGAATCCGAAAATGCCTCTCCAAATCCTCGTAAGATTCTAATCCAGACTATAGCGCATCTAGTAAATTTGAAAGAAGATGTATCCAACGAGAACATTGCAAAATATAGTCTGGAAAAGTACAATATGGATGTCACACAGGATCTCGAGAGGTTAGGAACGTCAAGTTGTTCCACCGTACCACGGGAAACTTCAAACACGCAACCTGGTACGAGTCATTCGGAGGGAAAACGAAAAATAATCAGTTTGGAAAGTCCTGGTATGAGCACTCTTGAAAGGCCAAAAAAGAGAAGGAGTCCCCGAGTCTTAGAAGGTGTAAAAAGCACCGGTCTGCCCAAGATTGAGAACGATGTCAAGAAGACGCCAAGAAAGAGAAAAGCTGAGAAGGCTGGTGTCCCCCAGGAACTTGGGAATAAGTTAGGAATAATGACTCGTTCCTCCATTTCACGCCAAACAGACACTCAGCCTGGTACGAGTCAGTCAGGAGAAAATCGTGAAGCATGCAGTTCCGAAATTAAAGATATGAACACCTTGGAAAAGTCAAATAAGAGACGTCTCCAAGACGTAGAAGATCTTGAAGAATGCAGTTCCGAAATTAAAGATATGAACACCCTGGAAAAGTCAAATAAGAGACGTCTCCAAGACGTAGAAGATCGTGAAGTATGCAGTTCCGAAATTAAAGATATGAACAACCTGGAAAAGTCAAATAAGAGACGTCTCCAAGACGTAGAAGATACAGTGAAAGACGTAGAAGATGTGCCAATTGATTTCACCAAGGAGACGCCCAAAGAAGGAACATCTGCCGAGAAAACGGATAAAAATGCGTCGCGAAAGAAACCCAAGAAAAGAAGCGAAGCTGTGAATGATCTGGAAAAGCCAGAAAACAGAGTTGCAAAAGTTGGCGGGAAATCCACTGATATGAAAGAACCCGTACGTGGTACCAAGAAGGCATCCAAAAAAGTAAAAGCTGCTGTCAAAACAGATAAAAATCAGACACAAAAGAAACCAAAGAAAGATATGAAAAGAAGGAAGAAATAAATCGTTTTCGAAAATGCTGACTTGTAATGCAGAAACTTTTTAAATTTGAAAATGTAAAAACGATTTTTAAATTTCAAAATTAGAGAAAATATTTTGCTTATAAGAGAGTGTGTATAAATTTCGTATGCATCTTTTAAAGACGTGCAAAATTAAAGCATATACGGTAGTTACGTATTATCCCGGCGTTCATTTCCGCCAAACTATTTTTTCGTCAAATGTGCTGGCAAACTGTTGCCAATCGTATTCCAAACCATCAATGTGTCTGGTATTTATATTGGCGAAAAACCGCCCGTCGTGTCGGACCGCCGGGATAATACTTAAGTACCGAATGTACATTAATTGTTGTTACCATATTACATAGAAAATTCTTTTCAGGAACAGGTTAGCAGGGCAAAAAGCCTGCCAACTACTTCTTTTTTGTCCTGGCGACATTAAATGACTATATCTAAAACATTGCGGTCCACAAAACATAGCCGAAAACGTTAATCAATACACAAAATACTATTTATATACAAAATACCAGTTAGCTCCTCCTCTAGACTTTTAAATTGTTTTTTTTTTAGCGATTTTACTTGTAATTTTGTAGATGTTCTGGTGTTTGAATATTGTCCGATTTCATTGATGATATTTTAACTATCTGTATTTAAATGTATTTATATTTTTGATGCTTATGCGAGTGGCCAGATATTTTTAGATTGCGCGACGCTTTTTAGCCATAGGTTACAACAACAAAATACCAGTTTACTTGAAAAATTTTATGCTTATTGGATTAATCGATTGTTCCAAAATACTGAAATATCCTTGAGAATTTGCTCAAATGAATTCGCAACTTCTCTTTTCCACATAAATTCAGCGAAGTACGACTAAAGGTTTTGACGAGCAGTGCAACGATGCTTTAAATTTGTCCATTTGGCACTGCCCTAAAGTCGTTCGATTTTCTGTGTGTTTACACCAGTGACGGGACCGACAAAATGAAATGCTGTGGATGTGGATACACTTCGGTGGATTCCTACTTTAGGATCCCACTCTGCCAAGTTGGTGATAAATGCAGAAATGCGGTAACCTTGGCGGCTTTGTTTGAATATAAGGTAACCCTTATGAAACCCGCCATTTTGATCCCCGATGCTATGATTTAAGGTTGATTCCTACTTTAAAAATGACTTAACTAAGGTATGTTTGCGGTTAAAGGGAAATTCGGGCGCTTGGATTTAAAAAAAATTAATTTTAGATTTGAAAAGCTTTTTGGTACTTACGTATTATCCCTGCGGTCATTTCCGCCAAATTATATTTTCGTCACATGTGCTGGCAAACTTTTGTCAATATTATTCCAAACCATTAATAATTTCATGCGTCCGGCATTTACCTTGGCGAAAAATTCGCTCGTCCTGGCGGACAGTCGGGATAATACGTAAGTATCTGATTATTTTACTCTTGTAAGTCAAGCGTACTTTTGATTCTGCGACCAGTTGGTGCGCCAACTTAATAAATCTTGTGTTTCTCACAGGCTTCCTTGGCACTGAAATATCCAAGATTCTGAATGGAATTTAAAATTAAGATGGTTACAAACATAGGCGTCCCTAGGGTAAGTGGCGGCCCCTGCCAACGTAAAAAAGACGCCCTCTTTCATGCTGTACTTAGTTTTTGAGATCAACACGACGCCCCTTTGAAGCCGGCACCCCGATGCGCTGATTACCTTGCTTACCTTGTCGGACCGCCCCTGGCTACAAAAAATAAGATGGTTTAGTGATAAAAACCTACAAAAAGACACAAATTATTATCGTCTTATATTAATTCTGATGCGCTCCTAGATATATCGGCCGCTATCAAAAAACGGAAAGGAAAAAAAAAAAAAAAAAAAAGGATACGTATTATCCCTGCGGTCATTCCAGCCAAACTATTTTTTCGTCAAATGTGCTGGCAAATTGTTGCCAATAGTATTCCAAACCATAAACGATTTCAAGTGCCCGGCATTTATCTAGGCGAAAAATCGCTGGTCTTGGTGGACCGCCGGGACAATACGTAAGTTCCAAAAAAAGTAAGAAAATCTGAAACACTTTCAGATTTTAAAATCGCACTAAAAAGCTATATATTAAAAGTGTATCATATCCATGCGTCTTCAGTACTTTCTTTCCTTATTCCATTAAATTGGAAAGCGGAAAGTGTATCATTATTCATGAATGTGATTAAACAAAATTAAAATTGATATTTCTAACATCCTTTTTCTGTATGTAATAGATTAGAAATAGAAGGGGAAAAAGACGCGCAGAAAAATGCATAATTCGAGCTGAATGAAAGTTTCAAAATCTTATTTTTTATTTGTTTGTTTATGTAACATGTATTTCGGATTTGTGTGCTTGGCCCGAATTCTGCTTATAAATACATGTCAGAGAGAAAAACTTATTCAGGTGATTTTATTTATTAAAAACTGCGTATTCCATAAGTTTGCCCCATCTGTCGACGGCTTTGTAAAGTAAAGCTCAATTGTATTCTTTTTTTGTGGACAAGAGATAGATTTTTTTGTATATTATAGGAACAGTGTTTTTTTCGCGCGATAAAAAGTAGCCTGCTTGTTAATCCAGGATTTTAACTGTCTTTATTCCAAATTTCATCCAAATAAGTCTAACCATTTCAGCGTGAAAGAGTAACAAACATACATACAAACATTGACGTTTATAA
The DNA here is from genome assembly GCA_038373885.1 of Cheiracanthium punctorium. NCBI lineage: Eukaryota > Metazoa > Arthropoda > Arachnida > Araneae > Cheiracanthiidae > Cheiracanthium > Cheiracanthium punctorium. The sequence continues at coordinate 193,730 of JAWZYV010009918.1, read as the reverse complement.
TATTAGTAGGATGGATAACTGTTTTCACTACAGCCTTACATGAACAATGATGATCGCTTATGAGCATGTATAAATCGCCAAATAATGAAAAGTTGCCATTAGTAGCAAGATATAATAGATGTTGCGTAGTTTTTATCAAAGAAAACATATGGAGACTGTTTTCTTAGAAATAATTATTAACTATACGTATACGTAAATCGTCAAATCATGAAAAATCGCCGTGGATGGCAAATACGGAAGTGTTCGATAGGTTTTACACAATTAAAAATAGTGTGAAGTTGTTCCAAGGAACATGCAAGAACCAAGGAATCTGTAACTCGGTAGCATTCTATCAGATCCAATCTTAGGGTTTTGTCAATTATGCCTTTTTTTTTTTTACGAATAAGCCTTATTAGGGGCCGAATGCTTCATACGAATAGCGAGCGTAGAGAGTCTAAGGGCTTTAGCCCCTAGTCATATACATGAAAGCAATTTTTTCGATTTTCATTAATTTTAAAGGGTACAAGGTCTGTTAAGTAATAGTGAATTTTTCGATCATGGTTAAAGATCTTTCACAGAAAGACTTTGACTAAAATTGGTAATTAACAGAATTTTAATTATTAAAATATTGATTACAGGATTGATTATTAAAAGGAAAATAAAAACGACGTTTCCTATCCCACAATTGCTAAGTGATTTTGAACTGTCTTGGTTCCCTCTACTACCTCTTACTTTTTTACAAGAGTTTTGAATCACTCTGTATTTCGTCGCCTCTGCGACAAGGTCCTTCACCTTGTCGCAATATCGACAGAACTTCGCCGCAATTTCCCTGAATCCGCTTTGCTGGGAATACCCCCCCCCTCCTCTCTTACTAACAAAATTACTCTAAGATATTATTGATCTGATACTGAAGGCAGAAGACACGTGAGCAAGAGTTAATGGTAGTCCATGGACTCATGTTGCACCACTCTCCAATATACACGTCTCCTTTCGGCCACAACACATTCGACCTCTTTCTTGGCACGTGTCCTCCAAACGAAAGGGAAAATCCAGACGAGGCTTGAAGGTGAAGGGTGCTTGCCTCAAACACCATCAACGCGAAAAACCGCAGGATTCCACAACGAACAGCCTTGATGTATGTGTACACGGCTTTCTAACCGAATCCTTCATCTCTCCTTTAATCCGTTTTGTTCATCAGGAAAATTTCCACACGCGAGATTCCTCCGCAGTTAGTTAACTAACTTCTTGGGCGTTTCTTGTTGACGGCATTTGAACTTTGATACTCTGCATCCAGAAGGTGGCAGGAGCTAGGCCGGCCGAATTGTTTGTCCGTTGGTTGAAGGGAATGTAATTTTTTTTTTTTAAAAATTCTTTTGGTTGTTTCTTGACCTTTTTCTCAAGCAATGACCTTTGCTTGAATAATTATAAAGGTGATGAAGAGTACTGTTTTTATACCTTTCCCTTGAAACTAGAATTTCTCCGACCAGGCACAAGCGACTTTTATTTTTCAAAACTTCCCGACTTGGGAGAGAGAAATAATGAATTTATAATTTGCAGTCTATGGTTTATCCGCATTAAGAAAAACAGATACATCTGTAGTAATACAAATTCAGGGTATTCCCACTGAAAATCGGAATCTCTGAATTTACGAATTTTTTGTCAATATTGCGACAAGATGAAGAATAAAAGCGCACGTAAAGATTGCAAAATGCGATTTGAAAACAATTTCTAATGTCATGGAGTTTGCAGAATCTTATCGGATTCCGTATTGTTGGGAATTGCTCCCTGGATATCTGTGAAGTAGAGACAGCGTTCTTTACTAGAAAATTGAAAGTTGAAAAATGATATAGTATGTTCTAAAAGTCCTTATCAAAGGAAAGAGCCAACTTATGAATGATCCGTAACCATGCTTTCAAAAATTGTGCACAAAATTACAAGAAACGGATTTCATTGCAAAACGAAATGGACATTGCTGTAGATAAATAAACTTTATTTGAGGAATTTACGTTTGCGCGCCAATTCGGTCGATTTTAAAACTAAGACTGCAGATAAGGATGGATAGATGGATTCGAGACGAAAAATAGGGCTGTATCGTCTAGCAAAACGGCTGACAAGTTTTGTCTCGTCTCGCAAAGTTTTTGTATGGCACATATGGGCAACTGCCGGCCCGCGAAACATATCACAACCTCGCGTAAAACCCATATGAGCCATTCCAAATCCCCTATAAATCCGAATTATACGGCCCGAAACTTCGCTAATATCCTGAAGTTTGGCCCGCAGCTTTTCAAAGTTTGCTCATACTTGTTGTATGGCAGTAAGAATCAGGTGTGTTTCGCCAAGCATTGCAAGTTAAAATCTTGGTCTCTTATCCATCTCTAACTATATACGCACACGAGTGATCCGAAATGCTCCAAAAAATGCAATTTGCTAGGTGTTTTCTGAAGTTAATGCTTGTTAACGAGAGAGGTTATTCCTGGCATATCCGGAATCCAGAAAGATTCCGCAAACGCGATCTCAAGGAATGCAAATTATAATGTGAAAAGAATCCCCTCTATTTTGCATTAGAAAAGTTTTCCAGATTGCAATGTTCTGGAAATGACTCTCGAGGATTTTATTCGTAAATATAATAAATTTTAATATACCCATCAAGTTAATAACTTTTTTCCCCACCTTAAAAACACCTGGGGACTATTCACGTAATATCTTTTTCAAATCACAAGTGGAATCGACGTCTTTTTGATATCACGAGATTAAAATTACGCTAAAAATTCAATAGAATTTAAAAATCGTGACATTAAAATGACGTAAACTTTCCGCATTCCGCATACCGATATCTGATTCCGATTATTCCCGGCAAACCGTAAAATAAAAATTTGCGAAACTATTCTGCCCGTGACGTAATTTTTGCATTAGAGCAGTAATATACTTAGCAACAGCAGATTGATGCAACATTTAGCTTTGCAATAGTGACAACGATAAGGTAATAACGTTGCGTTGTGGGATTAAGGCCAATTTCTAAGATATATAAGATAATAACAAACTCAGAACAACTACTAAGTTTCAAATGTATTAGGTTGTAACGAAAGTTTTCCGATACTCCAAGTATTGCCTGCACAAGCAGTTCCCGTTGGTGTCTTTGACAATATTTTGTAAAACGATTTTTGTTATTTGAAAGAAAAGACTTGTTTTAGAGCACTGTGTTGTGAAATCTGTAAAATAATATCATTATGATTAAGTATAAGGTGTCTGAAATGGAACTAGCACGCTACCAGACGGATCCATCATTTACTCTCAGTTCTGTCGCAAAAGGTCAGCTACAGAATGACACTGAATCATGTGTACAGCTTAAGGAACTACTGTTGTATCATACGACACTGTGAAGATTTGGCACCGAAAGTTCGAAAACGAGGACTAGGATATTAGAGAAGCAGAGCGCTCTGACCGGACTACTGATGCTGATGTGGCCCGCCTACGAGAATGTGTGGAAGAAGATAAAATATTCATCCACGAGAGCTAGCTAAAACTTTAGTGTCATGTCCATTAGTGGCGCTAAGCATCGCATAAACTTGACATATAAGGTCAATAGCTGGGCACTGCGTGAGCTGACTCAAGCAAATCTAGCGGAAAACTTTCGTTACAACCTGATACATACTATTTTTCCATCCATATGTAACTTCGAATTTCCATTTTCTGTAAATTTTCTAACAACCAGAAAAATCCCACGATGCCTCAAGAGCTTACTTATTTTGTGAGCAATGGCGCTGGCTAGATGCAACAATCCTTTGCTTTTTTCAATGCAATTTTAAGCTCGTTACACTAAAATGACGTTAATATCTGAAAACGATAAGCTGGGACGGGTATCCTTAGCAAATCGGAATATGAGAGTTCGCCAGAATCCTGTCGATATTGCGTGAGAAGATCAAACGAACACTCTCAAAGCGGGCAAAATTCAATATGAAAGGAAGTTCTCCTGTTCTGCGTTATCGGATATCGAATGTAGATTTGCTGAAAGTAATACCCCCCCTCCTTCTCCTTCTTCTCCACTCAACCCCACCGAATTTGCAAGCTATGACGTAAAAAATGTGTCACAGGTGATACGATTTTTCACATTTTTGATATTTCGTGTTGCTTGGAATTTTAAAACCTAAAAACTGAAAGTTGGAATTTTGTTTCGGCGCGTTTTTAACACCATCTTTTTGTTTACAGCTTGTATTCCAATATCGATCACATAACAGAGGCAGCTGTTACAAAATGCGTCAACTGACTTATTTGTCAAAGATCAAGCATATTGCTGATTGGAGAGCCCCGCTTTTAACTCATAATTTGGAAGCAGGAGTCGTTGCCGTGTTCAACAGCAAAGGTTTAGATCCTCTTAAATCCTGGCAGAAGAATGAAGCTATGGGCGGCTGCATTAAACGCATATCTGCACAGAATATAAAAGGCTTAGTAATGGAAATAACATCTACCGCTTTTTGTAAGACGTACATTTCACTGCCCCAGCATCCGATGCAAAAACTTGGAACGTATTTGCCGGTTTTGAATTTAGTCGTGGAATATTTGGGGAGACCGTTTTATTTTGAAATTCAGGTGAGGGACAATCGAAATACGAAGATAAGGTATCGTTTCAGCACTTGTAAATACCAGAAAAAGATAAGCTTTCTTTGCTGTCACCTGCCTCTGAGGTTAAATTTCGGATGGAATAAGGTACTAATTGATCTTTTAACGTTGTTGCAAGAGACGTACAACAGCTGTTACGAGGAGTTTCTCAGACTCGAAATATATGCAAACTGCCGTCTAAGGCTAGTGTATTTTTCGGATAAATCGTATCGAGAAGAAGAATTACCCGATGAATACAGACTGGAGGACGGAACAGTGATTTGTAGTCCAAAATGGTACCGACTTGCAGAGTTTGGTCGCGATGTGGCATAGAAGATTTCTACAAACAAAAATCTCCTTTAGAAAGTATACAATCTAACCATCACCTCCTTCTATGATAATCTTCGTTGAATTGTCGTCTCAAGCTATTTTTGAAGGAGTCATTTTAGTACATACTTCCCATGTTTAGGTTCTGATACTTGCTGTTTATGGAATTGCTAATTTGTTAACTTTTGATGTAAAATGATGATGAGTTTTTATATGTTTATGTTTCCACATTAAAAAAAAAAGAAATTGTAGATTTAAATATTTAATTTGTTTGATTACTGTTTTAATGCACATTCAAATGTAAAAGAAAAAATTGCTTTTGATGCTTAATTTGTTGTTTGAATATCTTAATGAATAAAATATTCTAAATGCATTTTAGTATTCCTCAATTTTTTAAACTGTACTAAATGATGTTTGAAGTGCAGTTTCAACAATAATTGTTGGCGAAGGCAAGGACTAGATTTAGATAAAACTTTGCACCTTGCTAACAGTGATTTGTACACCTTTTCGGTACTTACGTATTATCCCGGCGGTCCGCCAAGACAAGCAATTTTTAGCGAAGATAAATGCCGGAAAAATGAAATAATTCATGGTTAGAAAAACGTTTGGCAACAGTTTGCCACCACATTTGACGCAAAAATCGTTTGGCGGAAATGATCGCCGGGATAATACGTAAGTACCACTTTTTCTGGTTCTTGCGATTTTATAATCGGTTTTTCTTTTAAATCTTAAGTCGTCACTTTAAAAGTGCTACTATTTCCATAGTTTAATTGCTAAGGGCATGAAATACTTCAATACACAATAAGTCAATTTTGAATTATTGCATAATTAAAAATCTTTTCTCTGAAGATTAGCTTTAATTTCAATTCTTGATAGATATTTCATTTTATTCAAACGCGAAAAGTCTCTACAAAGTATTGTATGTGTTTTAAACTGAAAAATTTTAATCAGTGAATCTTTAGTACTTGCGATTTATGAGTAAAATAACTCTAAAAATTCACAAATAATGGATATCTAAGAGTTTACATTTGATTATCATCAAATTAATGGAATGCCTATAAAGTTTTATTATAGAATATATACGTTTTTAAACATAAAGGGTTTTATGATTATTATACTGCAGTAAAATGTCTTTTTGAAATAGCAAAAATTAAAGATGAATAAAGAAAATTTTTACACATTTTAAAATATTCATCTGTAATTTGATATTTAATTAGAAAAGGATTTTTAAAAATGCTTGCTGCAAACACAAGTTTAGAATAACTTCTGATACACATTTTTATTTTTTAACTTAGTTGGAATTCTAAAAACACATTTTAAAAAGAGCATTTGTTATATTTTGCTTTATGAAATTAAATATGATTATTCTTTTTAAATTTAATTTTCTAATGGAATCATTATTTCTATTGAACGTTACTTTTAGGTAATAATTTTTTAAAATTTGCATGCTTGAATTTAAGTATCTCAAATACTGGACTTTTTTTGTTGTTAGAATGTAAATGTTGTTAGAATGTAAAATTTATAAAAACTTTCATTATAACTCCACATAAATTGTATTTATCAACAGAAAGATCATTTCTGCATTTCTTTCTTCTTCTGGAACACTGTGTTTTACCAAGAGCATGTTCACCGTAAGCTTCGACAAGCATTTGGTGCGATTCTGCAGCAGTTTTCTTCAAATGATAACAGAAAACCAATGCTGTCCGCAAATCGTAGTTTGTAGGCATAAAACTCGACATGTGTTTCAGGTTATACAAAATATACCGGCGTATGGAACTTGGGTTGTTGTGTGTTGAAAATCTGCGTCAGCTGTTAGAGGGAGATAATGGCGCAGTAGGAGCTGTCTTTCGGTCACTAAACTGATGGCTAGCGTCCTACATAGGGAAATTCCGTTTTCATACTTCTACACCTGGTACGAGCATTATTACTCTTACTGGTGCTCTAACTTGGCGAAAAACTGATTTTTCTGAACCGAAGTTAGAAAACTTGATAAATTTTCTTAGGATTGTCTCATGAAGAAACGCAATCCTACTTTAAAATCCTACTCATGGCCCCATCATGGCCGAGGGGATAAGACACTGAACATGGTAGATGGTCAAAGTGTGAAGTTTTCGGGTTCTAGCCTGTCACACGATGTCGGTCTAACAGTCTGGAGTTTTGTGTGGTTTTCCCGAGATGCAACGTGAATACGCATTAGAACCCTGTAAAAAGGCCTCCGCGCAAAGGCACCCTCCCTTGGCAGATGCCCCTAGTGTAAGCTTGCCGTCATAGGCGTAGAGTTATATGGGCCCGTGGGGCTTCAGCCCCCCCAATAAATTGTGAATAGGGGCTGAGCCCACCCAATAATTTGCCACTCAATACAGAAAACTCTAATTTATACAAACATAAAAAAAAGTATTTCACGCCATTTAAAAACGTTTAAAAAAACCTTTACTTGTACTTTTAAAAATTTTCTTCTTTTGATTTCAATCATGATTTAGTATTCATTGTGACGCCACGTAACACATAATGTTACTATAAGCTGCCCTCGCCAGACTCTGGTTCATTAAAATCAGATTATGCAATGTAAAGTAAGAAATGAAGAAAAGTTCAGATGTGTCTAAAATGCAGTATCTCATCGAAAATATATTTCCCCCCCCCCCCCTCCTTTGGATTTTTTACTTTGCTTCTATTTTTAACTTATAACATGGTAGGAAGATACTAACATGGATACTTACCTTACATGGTGTAGAATTCTATGGACCCATAGAGCTCGAGCGCCTCCAATGATTGACACTTATATGCAGTAAGTCATAGCTGCCAACTACTACGGAATATAATTAACCACTTTTTGTAAATGGTATATTTTTTTATTAATTTTTTTCAAAATAGTAACCAGCTCGCGCGCGCAGCACAAAAATTTTGCTATATTTTAAGCTGAAAAATCATGTAGGAAAAAGTGGTTAATTATATTCCGTAGTAGTTGGAGCTATGAGTAAGTTATATGTACGTGAATCAGTGGCGTAGCCAGAAATTTTTCATGGGGGGTACCTTCTGCAACTCACATGTATATATACGGGTGTATGATAAGAAAGTGAAGAATATACATTTTGTATGGCAAAAAATTCCTCATGGGGGGGCTTATGACACCCCCTAACCTCCCCCCCCTTGGCTACGCCACTGACGTGAATATAGGTGGTTGTGGGGCCCTGCCCCCCCTATAATTTTTAAAACTTTACGCTTATGCTTGCCGTATCACAAAACAACAAACAAAAAATCATACTCGTTCCATAAAGGTCATGAATTGAACGTTCAGGACTGCATATACATTTTTCCAGCCACTGCGTAGTAACCAGCCTACGTCTAACCCTCCAACGGGTGACAATGAAAAAAAAGTTAGAGGAGTGGGCAGAGTCTTGAAGACGTCTGAGTGACCTAAGGAGTGCGTGCGTTGTTGTGGTGGGATACTTTCGAAAAGGGTCATACCCGGAACCAAAAGCCTTCGATCGTGGGAGTCAGTGTCTTAGCAATGACGCACGTGCGATCTATTAACACTGCTATCGATAGTAGCATCGATTTTAATTTCAACACTACCTAGAATAGAAGACCAAATTATACATCCATCGCAATATGTCACAATCCGGTTTAACCCTTTAACGCGCAGTGTTCCCGCTCTGGGAACACCCAAGTCTGACGTTTTGACTGTTGCCGGTCGCGAAGAATAGGTTTGATTTCTGTAAAAATAGTTGCGGGTGACATAGCTCCACGAGAGAATCCTTTACTTTAGAGCACGTCCTTTCCCGTAAAAAAATGGTCACGCTTATTTTTAACAGCACTGGCATCTGCTGAAAAATAGAAGAAGGCGAGAACAGCTGGATAGATTGCCCAATGCTGAAAAAAAGGTCAGCCGTTGCCATCGCTCGACTTAACGACCAGCATGATGGCGGACGATCGAAACGTTCATCGCGTGCCACAGATCTAGAGACCCTTTTTGACGCAGCTGGCTGTGCCGCACAGCCAGCTGTCGTCCAAAAAGGGTCTCTAAATCTGTGGCACGCGATTTACGTTTCGAGCGATGGCAACGGCTGACCTTTTTTTCAGTATTGGGAAAGGGTTGCGCCTCAAAGGATTAAAGACCCTAAATCGGGGTTTTACTGTAATTACACTCTCAGGAATACAAGACGTTCTGCTGTGGCGTTTTCTTCAGAGATTTATTGTCTTCATTTATTGCAAGTGGAGTACCTTGATAGGAATATATACATGAAAAAAAAAAAAAAATTAAAAAGAGGTCTGCAGAAAAGTGAATTCCCCTCGTTCGGATCCAATCGCTTCGTCAGCAGCGTCCGTACAAAAATCGACTTACAAAAAGGATTTTATAATACTTGGAACTCCAGTGGCGCAGAAAAATGTTGACAAGGGGAAATGGGCCGTCAGAGAAATATGTTTGATACTGGTGGAGTTAGGAAGCCGATATTGGAGGCGCATTTCCTTTAGAAGAAGGAAAATAAAACAAAATGTTTTTTTTTTTTGATATTTGTTTCAGCGAATTTTATATTAGTCGGTTCGTTTTCAGGCAGGTATTAAACTGACATTCTTTTCTTTCTTCTTTTTTTAAAATGTCGTTTCTCGAGTTCAGAGTGTAGAGTCATTTCTACTTGACTTATTCTGGCGAGCGTAAGAAAATCGAAATGGCATTCAATTTTCGTTTTTCAAATCCAAGAGACATATTTATTCTTTCTTTTTTTTTTAACTTTTTCTTTTTAATTCTGAAATCGGGAAATATATATTATTTTTTTTTTTTATCCACAATAAGCTCAGTTGGCCATGCAGGCAAGAAGGAGTGTTTGCTTGTTTGTTTGCCAGGAGAGGACAGCTCCCGTCAAGTGCATCGTTTAGAGCATAGGTTCCCAACCTTTTTTCAACTGGCGCCCCCTTTTCTAGTGAATATTTCAATACTGCCCCCCCTCCCACTCCAGAGAAATAAGAGCGTACACAATGCATGGGGAAAACAAGAATTAAATTAAAAAAAAAATTACTAATAGATAGAATATTGTTGGAATTGAAACTGTACTGAATTTCTTCTTCGTTTAAAAAGGAGGAATAAAAGTTTTAGAGAGGTATATTACAGAGGTATCGCTTTCAACAGCGAAGTCTCATATCGAAATATGTGAATTTTCGCACACGTGATAGAGATGAATTATCAGTGATTTTTTAGACTATATTTGGTTAATCTTCCCACGCCCCTTCGTGCCATATCAACGCCTCCTAATTTTCTCTGGATCTTTTACCGCCCCCCTGAAAGCCTCGAACGCCCACAAGGGGGCGTTATCGCCCACGTTGGGAACCTATGGTTTAGAGCTACAGACGTCTTTCCTGTAGTTTTCCGTCACAGTTTGGATCTTCATCAGAAGGAAGGAACTTCCCGAATATTGGTACCCCTCGGAAACTGCCAGCGACTGCAGAGGGGGGACTTCCGAAACTACGGATTTAACGTGTACGTTTACCACATGCATCTTGTTCTCTTCCGTGATAGGTCGGAAATCGAAGCCACAACCTTCCGGTTACCTATCCGATGCTTAATCAATAAGTTACAACTGATCTTAAACAGAAATGTAAAGCCGTTTAACTAATTTGCCGTCCCAGATTATAGGGTGGTTAACCCTTTAACGCGCAGTGTTCCCGCTCTGGGAACACCAAACTCTGACGTTTTGACTGCTGCCATTCACGAAGAATAGATTTGATTTCTATAAAAATAGTTGCAGGTGACAAAGCTCTACGAGAATCCTTTACTTTTTAAGCACGTCATTTCCCGTCAAAAAATGGTCACGATTCTTTTTAACAGCACTGACATCTGCTGAAAAATGGAAGCAGGTGAGGACAGCTGCATTGATGGCCCAATGCCGAAAAAAGGACAGCCGTTGCCATCGCTCGACTTAACGACCAGCAAGATGGCGGACGATCGAAACATTCATCGCGTGCCACAGATCTAGAGACCCTTTTTTTGACGACACATGGCTGTGCGTCTACTCCAGACTTGGGCTTGGTTTTTAATTTGTCCGTTCCCTTCACAGTAAGCGGAATATCGGCTTCCCAGTAGACGTCCCTACTTGGCATTTCTGGTTATAAGGAGGCTTGTGATCTAAATGACAACAATACGAAAGACATCCTTGATGATGCAAATGCCTTTGAAAGGTATCGTTTAAGAGAAAAAGCCGTCAAGAAGGACTATCGAAGCCAACGCTAACAGAGTTCTTACCATCACAAGACATAGAATTGGGCACTTCCGGGGCATGAATACACAGTAGACCCCTCTATAACACGGATCCTTAGAACACGGCGAAAAAATTGAGACCGGGTTCCCTATAACACATTAAAAGAGACTCGTATTCAGGGGGGTCATAATTCCACCCCCCATGAGAAATTTTTGTCATACAAAATGTATATTCTTCACTACATTATCACACACACGTGTACATATATATGAGTTGTAGTAGTCGTAAACCCCCCCGTCCCCCCCCATGAAAAATTTCTGGCTACGCCCCTGTCGTATATCATCTGTTTTTTCTTATTGTGGTGTACATTAATATACGTATCTGAAAGACCTCTTCTATGACTTGTTTTATTCTATTTCAACCTGAGAAATAAAACGTTTTATTAGAATAAATCTGCGAATTTAAACCCGATTTAATTTACAGGAAGTGCATATCAGTTATCACTGATTGCATACGTAGTATCAAGTAAGCAGTATTTAAGTGAAACGTAAGGTGTGTAGCGGTTGAACAGCGTGGCTTACACACCTGGTGGAGCATAGCTCAGGACCCGTACAACACAGATCCCTATAGCACGGAACGTATCTACCGTGTTATGGGGGGGTGGGGGTCTACTGTACATGGTAATGGTACAAGATCTTAACTGTCCCTGTCATAATTGTGAAGTCCCTCTCAGCCTGGATCACATTTTCGACTGTCCAGCGATTACCGGATCTCTGGTTTACCTTGGAGAGGTTCCCTGCAGCGGACAATTCTGCTCGGATAATATTATTGACATTGCCAAATGTATTATTTCTGTTCACGGCTATTTGTAGCTGCTTGGTCTCATGCGGACACTAGAGATGAGACGGGCTCAGCCCGAGCCCGAAAGCCCGAGCCCGAGCCCGGGCCCGACTCGGGCTCGGGCTCTGTAATTCACGATTGCGTTCAGGCTCGGGCTCGTGAAAAATTTCTCCTTTGTTGAACATACTCCTTGAAACAGATTTTAAAAAGTGATTCATGGGATAAATAGACGTACTTATTTCAAAAAATAGCGGCACGGGGACTAGAAGGTGTGTGAAGCTCCAAAATTTATTGTATCCTCTTAATGAAGTAGTTAATTTCATTTGTCTTTAGCTGAAATTTCGGGCTCGGGCTCCAACTTTAATAATACTGCTCGGGCTCGGGCGGGCTCGGATTAAAAGTCTTCGGGCTCGGGCTTCAAAAAATGAGCCCGAACTCATCTCTAGCGGACACTGCCACCAACCAAACAAACAGTAGGTGCTCCCATAACGAAATGGACAATACTTCCGGCCTTAGTAATTTTCCTGTGTCTGGATAGCAAAATATCAGTTATCGGGAAAAAAAAAAAAATTAACTCATCTATGACAAGTTTAAAAACTAAACTATAATAGTTTTAAACCGAAATATCCATTTTCAAGCTAAGAATTTAATGTTAAGATTTTATATCAGAGTCTTTGAAACTGAAGATTTTAATTATCAAATTGAAAGCAACGCTAAGAATTTTAAAATACGTTGTTATATGCGTAGATCTGCTATAAAAATCTTTTATAAAGATGTAAGCTTCTATTTTACGTATGCACGCAATATCGGAATTTATTAAAAAGAAAAAAAAAGGCGTAAGAGCTAAGCTATCAGATTTTCGAAATAATTAGAGCCACAAACATAAATTATTTCATTTCTTAGAAACAAAATTTGCATATGCTTTGTGGGTATAACAAAGATTTTTATGAAATATTACTTACTTAGAGGTTTTATCCTATACACTGGGGTGGAAAAATGACTTACCTTTTGAAATTGCAGCATTAAAAAAAAAAGTTCAAATAGTACTTAATACTTAAATGGCTTCAGGCAACACAAGGTAATTAACGATGTTCTCGTAAATGGCTTTTCAAGTATATTTTCTTCCTTTTTTTTTCATATTCAAAAACGCAAAAGATTAATTTTCCATTTAACATCTCGAAAATATCAGTTGTTTAATTATTTTTGCAGAAAATTACTTGCATTCTTAATCTTTTCGAGCAGCGAGTTATTCGGAGATCCCCAGATTTAAGAATGCTTGCTTGAAGAAAAAAAAAGATTATCTCACTAAAATGAAAAGAATCGACAGTAAATTACAGGAGCGAAGAAGGGGTGGGGGGACTTTTAAAATTGCACGCGAACAATAACTAGAACGGTTTGAGCTGTTCAGAAAAACGTTTTTCTGAAGAAGTTAAATCAAGATTTAGGAAGAATTTTTAAGTGCTCTCGACTGCAGGATGTCAATGAGTGCTATTCCAGACTAGAACTTTTTGACGCAGCTGGCTGTGCGGCACACCCAGCTGCGTCAAAAAAGGATCTCTAGATCTGTGGCACGCGGTGAACGTTTCGATCGTCCGCCATCTTGCTGGTAGTTAAGTCGAGCGATGGCAACGGTTGCCCTTTTTTCTGCATTGGGCAATCTATCCAGCCGTTCTCGCATTCGTCCATTTTTCAGCAGATGTCAGTGCTGTTAAAAACAATCGTGACCATTTTTTTACGGGAAATGACGTGCTAAAAAGTAAAGGATTCCCGTGGAGCTATGTCACCCGCAACTATTTTCATAGAAATCAAATCTATTCTTCGTGACTGGCAACAGTCAAAACGTCAGAGTTTGGTGTTCCCAGAGCGGGAACACTGCGCGTTAAAGGGTTAAATGTCAAAACATTTAACCCTTTGACGTTCGGTGGTTGCGCCGTGAAACCACCACATTTCAACGCTTTGCTGCTGGTATAGAAAAAATATCGTTAAATGGTCCTAAAGCTGAAAAAGTGCAGCTGATGCCATCGATTCATTTAATTACCAACGGCATGGCGGTCAATCGAATCGCCCGTCTGGTGCCACAGAGCTAAAGAAGTTGTCTGACACGCGCAATGGATCGATGGATGGCTGCATTTTTTCAGCTCTGGGCAGTCTATCTAGTTGGTCTTCTATATTAATGTGAAAATGCTTGCACTTTAAAAAGTTAAGTTAAACAAAAGTTATATAAAACAGTTCTTTCACTCGCACACGCACAAATTATATGAAGTGATTAAAGTACGCACATTTAACACTTCTGCATAGTACGAGAGACGGGACTTACGTGCAAATTTGAGCGTATACATTTTCTCTGTTTGGAAAAAAAAAATAATAATACAGCAATAATGCTTAGAATGACGCATATCCTGGAACATTTTCACTGATATATCGGTTTATTGTTTCTCCCTTATTTTTTGTTTCTTTATTACGATGTAGGTGGTATATTTCCGTCTCGTCGGTAAACCAAAGGACTGACTGAGTAGGTAGAATCACTTTGTGTAGGCTTGACCTCTAACTCCGAACTTGGATGACACAACCTGGTAGAGAAACATCTTGAACTTCTTGTTTTAAATTTTGTGTCCACACACACATATAGTTTGGTGAACTTCTGTATAAAAGCAAAGTCATAAAATAAAAACAAAAGTATAGAAATACTATGGTTAATGAAAATCTGACTGGTGGGGTTTCTATGGACGTAGGTTGTAAAAATCTAGAACTAATATTCGTTCGTTCATAAGACTGGCTCTTATTGGTTTTGTTCATGCTATTTTGTTTGTTGGAACGCATAGTTAACTCTTTAACGCAGTGTACCCGCTTTGGGAACACCAAACTCTGACGTTTTGACGGTTTCCAGTTACGAAGAATAGATTTGATTTCTATAAAAATAGTTGCGAGTGACATTGCTCCACTAGAATCCTTTACTTTTTAGCACGTCATTTCCTGTAAAAAAAAATGGCCACGATTATTTTTAACAGAACTGACATCTGCTGAAAAATGGAAGAATGCGAAGAACAGCTGGATAGATTGCCCCATGCTGAAAAAAGGGCAGCCGTTGCCATCGCTCGACTTAACTCACAGCAAGAGGGCGGATGATCGAAACGTTCATCGCGTGCCACAGACCTAGAAACCCTTTTTTGACGCAGCTGGCTGTGCGGCACAGCCAGCTGTCATCAAAAAAGGGTCTCTAGATCTGTGGCAAGCGATAGAACTTATTTTATACTTTGTTATTTTATTCTTAAACGTATCATGAGTATTTAATCATTCTTATACGCTTAATGTTAGCAACATTGCAAAGAAAACATCGGGAAAAGGTATTCTGAATGTTCCATTCTCTCTCATACATTTTGATTCGTTAATGTACTGCTTTAAAAATTCTTCATTTTTTAAATGAAAGAATTGGGACTGCCTTTTGAATGGGGAAAAATTGTTTCATGCCACTTGTTTAGGAAAGAAAATAAATCTCTTAAGTGACTTGAAAATTTTCAGGATGTCTCTTCACAAGCTATACTACGCACAATAATTAGCGATAAATTATGCCAGTTTTGGAACTCTGGGAAAATTCTTAAACGTAGAATTTCATTGGAATATTTTCTGAAGCATGACATATTTAGTACATACTTAATATAATAAGGTCACTACATAAAGGTTTCGATTTTTTCAGATGCCTCGTAGATGTTCTGTTCCCTGTTGCTCGTCAAATTACGATTCTGTAAAGCAATATACCACAGTATTTAGTTTTCCGAAAGATATCCAGCCGAGAGAAAAATGGATAAAATGCATAAATAGAAAAGATTTCATTCCAGGAAAAACAAGCGGCTGGTTGTATTAAACATTTTGAAGAACAAAACATAATTAAAAGTAAAAAACAAAATTTTGTGTGTTGATTGTATATCCCTCATAGTATCAGACAGAGAGCTTTCTTGTGAATATTCAGGTGGTTTAGCTGAAAAAAAGCACTTTCTGATAGAGGGGGATTGCACTGGCCTAAAGAGTTCACCATTAAAATAGTGCTACATACATTTCAAATTTTGAAACTCTAATTTCAGAAGAATTCGAAGAACTCTTTTTAAATATTAATTGTCAGAGAAAGCTTCTAACTAGACTTGTAAAAGATAGAATTTCCTTATCAAGTGATCTTCCTCTTAATGTTTGTTCTTGTGGGATATCGTCAGAAGTTTTAATAAATAAATGTAGTGCTATTGCATGCAATATCTTTTTAAGTAATTATTGCAAGCAGCGAATCGACCGAAATAAAGAAAAAAAATGCTAAAAAGATGCAGAAAAAACTTTCAACTGTCAACTCTGGGTGATTCATTTTCCATTTTTACATAAAAAAAAAAAAAAAAAAAAAAAAAAAAAAAATCCATGTATAACTTTAACACTGTACAATTTTACAAATGCTTTTTTTGAAATTATTGATTAATAATATGCCAATTTAACTGAAAGAGAGTAAGTCAAATTTTTACTTTATTTTTCTGCCTTAATCTAGAGTATTTGAAAACAGTTTAAGCTGAAAGCTTTTTAAAGAATGACTGCTCAAGGATAAAATACATTTTTGTGTTACAATATTAATCAAATGTCACAAAATTTTCGCCTTTTTTCAATTATTTTACGCTCACGTTATTCTAGAAAAATACAGTCATATGAATACTTTTTAATACACTATGATTAAAAAAAATGTGTATGAAGAATGTTAATGCCACGCTTAAATTTTCTAAGTTGCCTCAAAATATTGTTGAATAAACATTGTATTTTCATATTTTGTATTGTTTCTTTAACACATATACATATGCAACATTTTCTATGTTATTATACTATTAACTTTGTTCAAAAAGGTTTTCTTAAAATAGGAAAATAGAAGGTTTGCACTTAAATAAATGTATTCAACAATCCGTTATGAACTATAGTAAAATAATATTTTTGGTAAAAATTGTCTACTATCGTCAGTCTGATATCAGCGACCAGCGTTTCAGAGTTGGATTTCCAATATGAACTTTTTGAAGGAAAAAATATGCTAATGCTCACTTTTAATAATTTCTTAAAAGGCAATGCATTTATACTTAATCAAATCGCTTTATTCAGTTAGCTTTTTTTAGAATTGGTATATTTATTAAAGAGTTTGCAATGAAAAATTACATTTAGTGAGTTTTGGGAAAGTTGGAAACATGATCAATAGCAAAGATTTCATACCATCCATTTCTGTTATCTATATATGATTATTAAATTATTCTGAATTTAATTTAATAATGGTGAGCAATAAATATATTGTCAGAAGAAAGAAAACTATTTTCAAATCAAAAGGTTTCGCTAACAATTTCCATCATTTTTCTAAAAGAAAGTTGAAATAAACAAATAAGGCGATTACTTAATTATAATATTAGGTTGTAACGAAAGTTTCCCGCCACCACAAATATCGCCTGTAAATAGTTCACGTTGGTGTATTTGATCATATTTTGTCAAACAATATTTGTCATTTGAAAGAAAGATACTTACTTTAGAACACTGTGTTGTTAAAAATTATCGTTATCATTAAGTACAAGGTGTCTGAAATGAAACTATCACGTTACTGGATTAGAACCATCCTTTACTTCCAGTTCTGTTACAAAAAGTGCTACAGAATGTCAAAGAATTATGTGTGTAATTTATATTATAATGTTGTATCATATGGCACTGTGAAGGTTTGGTACTGAAAGTTAAAAAACAGGGTCTAAGACATTCAAGGAGCAGAGCTATCTGGCCAGCCTACTGATGTTGATGAGGGCCACCTTCGAGAACTTGTGGAAGAAGATCAGTATTTAACCACTTGAGAGCTAGCTAAAGAGTTAGACATTAATGCCATGCCCATTAGCCAGGCTGTGCATCACATAAACTTCACGTACAAGATCAATCGCTGGGTGCCGAATGAGCTGACTCAAGCAGATTTGGCGGAGAGCTTTCGTTACAACCTGATAATAACAATTTTCCTTTTAGTCGATAAATGTGGTACTGCTTTAAAAAGGCTATTTTACAATTTTTTCGTAATTAAACACTTTGAATTATCACTCCGTTAAATTTGCTCAGTATTCCTTATCTCCAGCGGAACAAACCGGACTCATTTCTAGACCCCTTCTTTTCAAGGAGCAGGCCCTGTGAGTAGAATAGAGAAGGCCCTGATCAGGAGCCGGGTTGATCCTGTGCAAGTGAGCAAGCAAGACAGTCATGTTCAACGAAAAGTCGAAACTCGACGACGGCCTCCTGGCGTGACCAGTCGGGAATGGTTATTCTACGGTCCATAATCTAAATGATCCTTAATTTTCCAGATAGGCGATAAAGTGAAAACTTTACAAGTTAAAGCTGAAAAATAAAATAAAAATTTCGATGACTTAGAATGAAAGGGTCTGTTTAAAGTACTGTATGCTTTGCCGAACAAAAATATAAGTACGAAAATTAACCCTTTAACGCGCAGTGGTTTCGCTCTGAGACCACCAAACTGTTGACGTTTTGACTGTTGAAGGTCACGAAGAATAGATTGGATTTCTATAAAAATAGTTGCGGGTGACATAGCTCCACGAGATTCCATTACTTTTTAGCACGTCATTTCCCGTAAAAAATGGTCACGATTATTTTTAGCACCACTGACATCTGCCGAAAAATGGAAGAACGCGAAAACAGCTGGATAGATTGCCCAATGCTGAAAAAAGGGCAGCCGTTGCCATCGCTCGACTTAACTACCAGCAAGATGGCGGACGATCGAAACGTTCATCGCGTGCCACAGATCGTGCGATGGCAACGGCTGCCCTTTTTTCAGCATTGGGAAAGGGTTGCGCCTCAAAGGGTTAATGAAACTTGAACCATAATTTGTTCGATAATGTGCAAAACAAACAAAAGCATATTACAAACACATTTCACGAAAAATTTCTCTCTCTTTCCTTTTCTCAAAGCGTAAAATCCACGAGAGTTACCCATTTATGAACAAATACTGTTCATTGTCGTTTATTTTTTATTTATTTTATTTTTAAAAATCCTGTTCCGAGAAAAGTGGAGTCATTAGTGTAATCGGATAAAAACATACGTTTTCGAAACATAATAAACCATTTATTTTCAGACTACCTATCTTTAAAACAAATGAAACTGGCAGTCAGTGAGGGCCTTATACTCGGGGATTTCACCGACTTGGGATCGGAAACAGAGAGGCTCTCCCTCTCAACTTAACGGGTCGTTTAACCCGAAATCAATTTCCGAACGCCAGAATGAATCCAAACAAACTGATTTTATTCGATGCTGTTGCGAAACGTACTCCAGAAGGTTTGCATCATTCCTGCGATACCTCATTCTGAGGGACACGTCAAAGAAAATGCCCCAGTCTAAACATTTTAAAGTTAAATGGGAGAAAAATGAAAAGAAAAATACCACCACCGATTATGAAGGGGAAAATACGTTTTTTTTATTTTTAACTTTTGGTAGGTTATATAAGTTGATCTGATGTTCTACAGCAAGTGTACACATTGCTGCAAAATTTTAAAATTAAATAATAT
The DNA here is from genome assembly GCA_038373885.1 of Cheiracanthium punctorium. Lineage (NCBI taxonomy): Eukaryota > Metazoa > Arthropoda > Arachnida > Araneae > Cheiracanthiidae > Cheiracanthium > Cheiracanthium punctorium. The sequence goes on along the minus strand of JAWZYV010009918.1, from coordinate 174,250 downwards.
CATAGCTGCCATCTCTTCCGACTTTATCGGAAGGTTTTCCACCACTAATTTTTACTAAACAATTCAACGTTAAAATAAGTCGAAATTTTTAATGCAAAATAAAACTGCTTAAAAATTGTGGTGGAAAATCTTCCGATAAAATCGGAAGAGTTGGCATCTATGTAATATTAACGCATTCCGTACCGATAAGAAAGGACCGCAGGATTTTGAGCAAACTCATAGCTGTCAATCCTTACGGAATATACAGGGTGATTCTTAATTCATCATTATTTAGTAGGGAGGTAGGGAATAGGAAAAGAAGACAATATCACACAGGAATGCAGGGGCGCAAACGAACGCATCATGATGTAGGGGGCGCTTTATGTCAACAACTCCCATTCATGCGCTGTACGAAAGCTCTGTTAAAATAAACTTCACTAGCAACAGGGGTTCCGTACGTCATGTTTTTCACCAATCCCGTACAAAGAAGTTTAATCTACTTCTTCAAGATTTCGGGAAAATGATGCGAGTGAATACCTGGCAAGAAAATTTGAAGCACAATGGACTGGTCGCAGTGGTCCGATTTGTTGGCCGCCGCAGTCACAGGATTTGTCTCCAATCGACTTATCATAGCGTATACATAGTACTTGGCATCGTATAGCGTATACATAGTACTTATACACATTATATAATCAAACCCTTTTAGTTAATAGTACATCTTTTAAATAATTTTTTAAAATATGTAAGGAACCAAATCAGGCAATCTGCTATACATGTATATACTAAGCTCAAAATTGCTGATTATAAAAAATGGTTAATTTTATTTCGTAGATGTTGGCAGCTATGCAATTCGCACGTTATTTAAACTATCATAACTACAGATCATAAAGCAATTTCTCGGTTATTTTTAAGCTATTATGAAATTTTTATACTCAAAGATTATTTAACTTTTAAAAACTTAAGTAAATAATTAAACAATTAAAGTTCCTAGTCCGGGCCGTGCTTAGGGGTGTGCGAAGTGTACAACCCTATCCGCGCCGCAAATAATTAGGGGATTGGATAGGGGTAACTCGTTTTTATTCTATAAATCCCCTTGAAAATTTTTCCGATTAGTGTGCTATAGGTTTTAATAATAGATGGATTTTCATTAATGAGTAAAATTAGGGAGGCAGCGCACTGAAATGTATACACATTTACAAGAGTGTCAGTATGTGAGTCGTAACAGATATAACACCAGCACATGCGAAAATTAAGAAAAATTCTAAAAGCAAATCGAATAATACTTACATGTCTGTTTCTGTCAATTGTGTTGAAGAATAAATAAATTTCCTATAAAATATACGAAAAATATAAATTATTTTATTTTTAGGGGACGTGTATAAAGTTATAAAATAGTGAGAAAAGTTTAAGATGCTAATTTCCTGTTTTTATACTGAAAGAAATTTTGAAAAATTTTATAGAGTGACCGCAACAATTTATCCTCGCACCAGGCCGCAAAATGTCTATTCACGGCCCTGTTCCTTGTGCTTTTTTTAACGATGCTAAAGCGTAAAACATTTTCCTCTATGAAGAGAGACCAAACAAAATTTACTTAAGTATCTAGATTTGCTCCCTTTTCCTTGGGCAGCAAAAACTCTGCAGGCTTTCGTAGGAAAAAATTCCGTACCACTCGTCATGCTGATTCATATCACATGCTTTCCTTGTTTCCCCAGAGGACAGAAGGACAGATTTGTCTTCTGGTTCCGCAGAGCCTCCATTTTTGTCATCCGTTATCCAGCCTCTAGTGCAGTGGTTCCCAACCTGTTTTTAATCGCGACCCCTTTCAGAATTTTCAAAGATGTTCGAGCCCCTCCCCCCCCCCTCGTCCATCCATCATGTTTGACCAATAAGACGAAAAAATGAATAATGAAAAAAATATATCTTGGGATTTGAAAATGATTATCTTTTTATTCCGTACCGATTATTATTAGGATGACTGAGGTTGTATTTGGCTGACAAGCTATGCTATCCTTGGCTGAATAATGGTGAAAACTAACCGCACCTTGGACATATAATTTATTACTGGCTTTTGTCTTAATCTACAAAATAGTTTTAAATTCAACTTCACGCATGTAAGTGGATGCAATGGCACTAACATTTGAAGCGAAAACTTGGAAATTATCGGATATGAGTGACGCATAGCACACCAAAATTGAATTAAAGATTTTTCTTGGTACAAAGCACGTGCTGAGAAGTCATTTTGCCAATTCAAAAATTCGTGCTGCGCTTCATCAGGAAAATCGGCGACATCTAAAGATGTGCGAAATGGATTTCGCATTAGTGCCGCCTCTTGTTCATTGTGAGCTCTTGGATATATCTTTGAATTTTAGATTTAAGAGCTTCAAGGTGGTACCTAATAATTTCTCACCTTAAATTAACTGCAATTTCAAAGTTCCGATACTTTTGTGCATACGTTTTCAAAATTGGTTGACACTCCTAGATACACTTTACGATATCAGTTTTTGTAGATTTGATACAACCACCCTGATGAGAAAAAGGATTTTTACTTTACAAAGAGAAAAGGGAGAAAGCGTGTCTCAAGGCAGAGAAACGTGGAAATATTTTGATTTTCATTCCCTACAAAATCGGTCTGCGGCGACCCCCGAGAAAAGGCACGGCGACCTACTTGGGGGTCGCGACCCCCCCGGTTGGGAACCACTGCTCTAGTGTAACACGAAAAAACTCGTGAGCGGTCTTTTACAGATCGAAGCAAGAAAACTTGTGAGAGGTATGCAATGTGTTAAGCATTATTCAAACAAACTTTACGCTAAAGAAATTTCTGAGCATTGCTTAGCACATTTCCTTTGCAAATCGAACTTCCACAGCTTTAAACACTTACTACTAAACTAAACTAGCCGTTAACTTATTCCCTCCCCCCCCTCCCCCGGTTGTATAACATAGTAATGATCTAGAAAAAATGGTTTTGGAACAAATTTTTGGTTATTCTTGCATTTTTGTCTTGAAACCCTTTGGAATAATCTCAAGTTATAAAATACGTGGGGAGGGATGGTCCAGGACACCGTACCCCACCCCTTCCCCCTCCCCTCTGAAATTTCCATTTTTGTTCGCAAAATGATAATTATATCGTTTTGTTAACAAAAATTGAGATTTCTCAATGAATGAAAAAGCCTGCCTTTTCACAGTTAGCACTTCCCCGATATATTTTTCTGGGTACATCCCTGAATAATCCTATAATGTCACAAGGGATTATAAGCAGTGGTTTTTTTCTTCTAGGGCGTGGCTTTACACATCGCTATTACAGAAGCTCAAAATATTAGTAATTTTATTAGGGGTAGTTACCTAGTAGGTGGCTAAAGTTACCCACTATGAAGGGACAAACGAGTTAATACCCAAGCCAAAGCCGGGAATTGAACTCGGACCCAAAGATGAGGCAGAATGATTCGTCATCCGCTACACCACATAGGAGGCTCATAAGACAGTGTTACCAAGAATTTGGTTCATTTTTAACCCTTTCAGGCGCTACCCTTTTCCAATGCTGAAAAAAGGGCAGCCGTTGCCATCGCTCGACTTAACTACCAGCAAGATGGCGGACGATCGAAACGTTCATCGCGTGCCACAGATTTAGAGACCCTTTTTTGACGCAGCTGGCTGTGCCGGCACAGCCAGCTGTCGTCCAAAAAGGGTCTCAAAATCTGTGGCACGCGATGAACGTTTCGATCGTCCACCATCTTGCTCGTAGTTAAGTCGAGCGATGGCAACGGCTGACCTTTTTCCAGCATTGGGCAATCTATCCAGCTGTTCTCGCATTCTTCTATTTTTAAGCAGATGTCAGTGCTGTTAAAAATAATCGTGACAATTTTTTCACGGGAAATGACGTGCTAAAAAGTAAAAGATTCTCGTGGAGCTATGTGACCCGCAACTATTTTTATAGAAATCCAATCTATTCTTCGTGACTGGCACCAGTCTAAACGTCAGAGTTTGGTGATCCCAGAGCGGGATCACTGCGCGTTAAAGGGTTAATATTATCTTTGTTTCACCGAAGAACGCATAATCTACAATCGAAGATATTCAAAGCTACTGCTAAGCACAAAATTCCGTTGCCAGAAATAATTTCTGTTCAGTGTTGTGACTAGCGACCAAATGTGCTGCATTTCTTCAGATTATCACCTCTTGCCTTGTAGGTACTCATACCACGGTTTGGGAACAGCTGAATGACACCAGTTAAAAAAAAAAAAAAAAAAATCACCGAGAACATTCGTTTTCTTATCAGACTAATTCCGAAGATTTTCACGTTTCCATGGGAATAAGAGTTCTTCTGAACAACTCACTGAACAATTTTGGAATCGTTTCAGTCCCATGTTATGATGAAAGACGAATCGTGGACCTCTTCCCAGAATACGTGCCCCACCATCGCCGAGTGGATAAGACACTGATCATGGTAGAAGGTTGTAGTGTGAAGGACCCGCGTTCGAGTGGTCGACCGGCTGTCGATTTAATGGTCTGGCGTTTGGGTCGGTTTTCTCCAGATATAAAGTGAATACGTGTTATAACCCCTTTAAAAAGTCCACCGTCCAAGGCTACCGTAGGCAGATATAGCCAAAACAAAACAAACTAAGACAGCCTTTCCCTGAGGGTACTGCTTATATGGTCATTTGGAAACCCTCGGACTACACGGAGGGAAAAGTCTTCTATCATGTTCTGAAAAATTCATTTTTTGCCCCAGAGGATGATAAAAAGATTCTCCTAATCCCTGTTGTTGTTGTTGCTAATTCCACTAGGTCTAGCCGAAGGCTAGACCAAATCCAAGAGGTCGTAAATCTTCAAAAAGTCGTAAACCAGTAGAGGAGTGGCCGTCAGATCATCACGGGGAAGTCCCAAGCAGTCTGAAAGATGGGCAGGGGAGGCCTAAGCTGAAGTGCATTGAGTGCAATTCAGAAAAGATATTTCACCATTGACATATTTAAGAGTCCCGATATGACCACTCCTGAATCTGCTCATGGTGTCTTGGCCAGGAGATGTCTCTGAATACCAGGAGTGCAACGAGTTGTCTTCGATATTTTCTGCTTAAGGTCCTTTATTTGGTGAATATATCGCAAGTAGTAAAGAAACGAGAGTTCACCTCAGGGGGTGCCATGTTAATTGTGGGGTGCATCGTATAACTGCTTTCCCTGGGTTGAGCGGGGAAGAGGGCGTGGTCGGATCGGATGGGGAGCGGATGCTAAGACCGGATGTTCAAAGGATTGATAAGAATTTTTTTTCCCTTTTTCTTCAAATAAGGGGACTTGTAATTTTTTCAGACCTTAACAATTTTTTCAGATAAGGGGACTTGTAATTTTTTCAGACATTAAGATATTTTTAAAATAAGGAGACTTGGAAAAAAAATTTCAAATTTGAACGCGCAACCTACAAAAGAATTCATAGGCTAATGATTGTTGGCTGAAACCATTAGGCCGAGAATCCTTCAGGTATAAAATTGTAGGTGTATTGTGTTATACTTTAGTTTTGAAAATGAATTGAGACTTTGATTAATTTTTCGAAGTTTATTTTTTTCTTTATTTAGTTTTCTTTACCATTTAGTAATAGAACCAATGTAAATTGAATAAATGTTGCTTAATACATACTTCTAATGTTTAGCTAATTTTTGTATACTGATTATAGCATATATTTAATAAGTAACAGTTTACTAGAATATTAAAGTAGGGTTTAGGATACCCATGAATTTTCTACAAATTTAATCTACTGTTAGGCAAGTGAGAAAATTATACCATAGAAATATTTTTACAAATAATGATATAGTCTTATATTCTATTGCGAGAAAATCACTTTAACCATATATCCCCCAAAACTCAAGTTTTTGTATACGAAATGTATGAATACTCAACGTATTTATCCGTGAATACGCGTTAGAACCCCTTAGAAAGTCCTCCTACCAAGGCATCCCTCATCCTAGGCAGATACCCCGCGCGCAGGTTTGCCTTAAAACACAAACAAACAAAGTATTTATCTAAACATTTTTTCTTACCAACACATTTTTGATAAATTTTAGGCAGCGATTATACTAGTTTATATTTTCTATAGATCAATTATTGAAAAAATTCCATTTTTAGTAATCCTACAAAATATTCTTACTGTATATCCCAAGTAGAGTAACTTGATTTATAGAATTTCAATACGATACGAGTTAGATTGTTTATGTGCAACACTAATTTAAGTTTGACTATGAAAGCATCGTTTTATACATGAATCAACCTTTTGAGTGATATTTTATTGATGCACTTAACCTATTTTATAGAAAGGTAAGCATAACTAGCACAAACTTTTAGAGTGGATAATATTATTGTTAGAAAGTTGAACTATTGAAGATAAAAATTGAAGATTCGTTTTAGCACAATTATTTACAAAACCGGAGATTTATTTACATATATAACCCAATTTCATTAATACTTTTAAATGATCAAGTAAAAAAAAAACTTTGTGAAATAAGAAGTGAAATATCAGAATGCATTATAAAAACGCAATTTTAGACAACATTAACACATTTAGTATTAAAATTAAAGCCGCAAAAATGTAACCGTAAACCGCATTGTGAATATGAAATGACTAAAGTTCTATTAATGGATATAGTATCTTCTGAAATTCTTAAAAGCGTAAAAAATTATTTAAATGCATAGGATGTATTGAAGATCGTCCTTCACAAATACATGCTTGTTTAAATGCTACGGCTGTTGAAAAGGATCTTTCTGTATGTAACAAAGTATGGTTAATGATCGACATACCTTACATAGCAAGAGAAATAAAAATATGCGAGAAAAAATGTATATGCATTTATGATGGAAACTTTCTTACAAACATTTTTCTTAGAAGACTATTTAATTCATTTTTTCAATTAAAAACTCCTGATTATTTTAATCTAAATGACACCCAATGTGCTATCGCATGATGTATATCTGTTGTGCATAATTATGTAGAGCTGCAAGTTTTCTACTGCAATAAGTTTTTACGGACTTATGCATGCTTAGTTATAGAATACTCATTGAAAAGTTGCTATTTTCTTAATTGTGCAAATAGTTTGTACAATTTAAAATATATTTTTGTAAATAAATAAGTTTATATATGCAAAAATTCTGTGTTTTCTTTGTGTGTGTTGATTACTTGCAAAATAAAAATCTATGAAATTTCACTGCAGCAAAAGTGGTAAAGTTAACATACTTGGTCAAGATTTAAGGTTCTCGTGTTGTGTTTTATACTTATCTTTTATACACTACAAGGTAAAAAGTTATAATTTTTTATCTAGTACTATAAAATTATTAATCCGCCAGTAAAACTTTTTGCATCATGTTTATATAAATGCATTCTTTCTAAACATGAATCTAACTACATAGAAACAAAATGTTCTGATTAAAATCATAAACTTAAGTGTGATAGCTAAAACTGCGCTGCATGTGAATTCACAACATTACTATTTTTTTTTTTTTTTTTTTTATAAAATGAACTTAGCTAAAAAAGTTTGCCTGCATAATTTTATAACTTAATCGATTTTACAGGTTTTTCAAAAAAGTTAAGTGAGATAAAGAAACTTAGTATTTTTAAATAAAGATTTTTTGAGGTATTCTTTAATGTAAAGATCTTACCACATTTTACTTGAAGTAACAGAATATTTTAAATCAGACACTATGTTTTTAAAACATTAGAGTATTAACTTAGCATATTTTTGTAATTTTTATTAAGTAATGGGCTTGAATATTTTTTATAGGAAATATCAACTAAGTGCACATGTTACACATTTTACTGATTAAGATGGTTATACTTACAAATTTTAAATAAACATGCTCTTACTTTTATACATGTTACTTGTTCAAATTAAGTATACTTTTGATTTGTATACGTTTATGAGTTCTCAAAAGTTACTAAATTATTTCTCAAATGTTATAAACTGAAATTATTAATGAAAACTTGCTAATAAATTAAAATTTTTACTCTAAAAGAAGGATAATCATAACATACACCAGGAAAAAAATATATATATAAAATTAGTCACAATACCTTTAACATGGCGACCAACTCTGTAGGTTCATGCCGATGAAACGCCTCTTTTCTTGGCTAAAGAATTCTTAGGTATCCAAAGGAGTAGAGTTTACGTACACAATCTACAAATTTAACGACAACTTAATAAAATAACCTTGATTTGTCTAACTGACCGGTAGTTTGAAGATCTAAAACGCCAGGATAATAAAAATTAAATAGTCAAACGATGAAGTAAAAAAATAGCCGTATAATATGAAATAAAAAATTTATTAACATTTTATAAAATTAAAAATTTAAAATATTGCATTGTACATATTTCCGTTGATCATTATTAAAATATAATACATATTCAACAGTGCACTCAACGTGCATATTATTGCTAATGATATAATCTTTTGCTGTTGCAACAGGAGTTAATGCGGCAAATGTTTTTATTTTTTGTAGTGCTATCTTGCTATGCACTACTTTTTTATAAGTCCTTCCATTAAAATACAATGTAAACAAGAGTTTAAAAAGAAATATAGTATATCCCTTGTCATTGTATACATGATATAAATCGTAATCAAGTTCGAGTTTGTTCGGAACAGTTTCAATTAGGCCACGACATAGGGGACAGGTTATATCTTCCCCTCTTGAGTTCTGCCACAATTGCATACATGCAAGATGGAACGTATGTCGACATGCTGTGACACAAGTATTTAATACATCTTCAGTAAAGTCACTTAGGCACACTGGGCACTCCATAGTAATAGAATTAAAAGGCACCAAGCTACTCACAAATGTGTCAAGATTTAAACTGGATTAAGAAGAGTTTAAGATTACGTTAGTTTTCTGTGGCAACACCAACAACCAATTGCAGTATTTTACATCATCACCAACGAATAGCATCCTTGTGATAAGTCTTAGATAACATGCTTTAAATGGGAAGAGTTTAATTACAGGATAAGACACAAATCTTGTGTATTCCGCTCCTTTATCACCATAGACAATTAAAGCTTTATACAACATCCTTTAATAATTATCAAAGACCTGTAGCTAGACGTTGTTCGTGTATAAATCCATATGTAATGCTTCTTTTTTTATTTTGAAGTTGAAGAAATATTCGAACATGCGCCTTATTATTTCTTATCATAAAGTTATTCACTCTGGTTGTATATTGTAAATTTTTTACACTGAATGAAGAAGAGTATAATTTAACTCTTTTAATATGCTTAATTTTTTTTCCCATTATAAATAATGGTTATTTGCATGTTGAATTCTCCCTTGCCAATTGAAGGGTCAAGCTCCGGGCTGAGAATCTTACTAGACTGTGTTTTCATTGGAGTGGCTGGCAGGGTTGCTTTTGCCACTTCATCAATCAAACATTTTCTATTCTGCATTGCCATATTAAAGACCACAAACTGAAATACAGAAAATACTTTAAGCAACATAGAAATCTTTGAAATATACATGCACTATGTTTCATAATCATTACTCTATTCAAAACAAGTTATAGTATGAAAGTATTAAATGATTTATACGCGAATCATCCTGTTAGCACTATAAATGGCTAACTAAAAATACTTAATATTAAAAATATTCTATGATTACATAAACATGCTTATACTTAACAATGAGAATCATACACTAAATAAAAGTACGTTATGTTAATTTTACACCGCATGATACTTAAACACTGAATCTATTTATTGTTAAAAATAATAATCTAATAAGCAAACATTTTATACAAGGAAAAATCTAAATTTTAACGAACGTGGTGTGTTAATTATACTTAACATTTAATACACAAATAAAATTAGTAATTAAAAATAATTTAGAAGCGTTTTATATTTCTTAATTACTGTAAACAATATCAATCACATGAATTAAAAATATAGTACACTCTTGATAATATTTTTAAAATTATTTTTACAAAAGTGACATAAATAATACAATAAAATGTACAGAAACATGTTTTTAATTAAAATAAGCTAATTACACAATGCATTAAATAAAAAATAATTACTTACTTCTTCCTGAATATTTAATAGTAAGCTTTATCCTTATACCACAGATGGAATCTACCCTTGCAAAACAACACGCAGCAGCTTTAAAACACAACCGCTCTCTTCTAAAGCCAAAGTTGAAATGAGCTAAAACCATGTGATTACCTTCTGTTATCAGGGGAAAAACTCTCACCGGAATGATTCTACATATCGATTACAAAGATTCATCATATCAATGGCACACAATGCACTGATAACGAACAGACAAGGATTTGCAATGGTGTACACGTGCGTACGGAAGTATCTCCCTGATCACCCCGGTGAGCCCGCGACTTCAATCACACAATGACGTAATACAGCCAGTCGTGCTTTTCAGTCCTTTGATAGAAAATATGGTACAACCCCATATCCCAAACACAGCGAATTGTGTGGAGGATTCATTGACGAAACATGTGTTATTCAGTATTTTTTCTAAATAAACTTGATTTTAATTATTATTATTAATAATAGTAGACATTTTATTGAATGTGCTTTATTAGGAAGTACTTCTACATAACATTAATTAATGAATTATCGCACTTAAAGCTGATAATTAACTTGTACGAACTGTAATTAATTTAATTAAAATCTAACAAGTGCAATCGCAGCATAATAGAATAATTAACCAGTACAAATGAAGTACGTGATAATAAAAAGTAATAATGAAAAGTAATTAATTTAAAATCAAGTTTATTTAGAATGTAAATATATACCGCGGCAGACGAAAACTTCTTTTCTGAGAGCCACGATATACACACTCGTTCACAAATATAAACTCAATATTTTAATAATCTTAAGATAGAACAGTTTTTAAAATCTTTTTTTATTCATTTGTTACTAAGGCAACCATGTAAGCAAAAGCGAAAGAAATATTTTAAATTTAGAGCTCTCGTTAATAATCTCGTTCACATGCTAGGTCGGAAAATTAAAAGCAAGTAAAATTACTTATCAATCAGCACGTGAAATGCTTTATTCTTTCCGCTAGGATCGCTGCACGTCACTAGATTTCCAATGTTTACATAATTGAAACTTATTTGGGTACCAAAAGTTTAACATTACAGCTATGCAGAGTGTCCACTCCTATAGTATATCTCCGTGGTTTTATGTAACAAGTTTAATACTGCATTAAGAGTTAAGAAAAAGTTAAATAAACTTTATCGCAGAAGTTACGTCACAAATGTTTTCATTTGAAATGTGACTTGATTTTCACGAAAACTGTGTGCAATTTTGGCTTATAACGTACGTGGTGCATCTATTAATTCATGTAGGTTTTGTTAATGTAGGTGAAATTCAATAAAGTCATCTGCAAAATAACTGCGCTAATGCATTGTCCATGCTTTAGGAAATGCAAGATAAAATAAAATAGTTGTCAACATCATGTAATTTATTCATGTGGTATATATTATATGCTATAATTAGTCCTAAAAAACAAAATTATATGATGTAGAAATCATCAGGCGTTTATCGAAAGAGAGCAATTTCATCTGCATACCGTAAAGGTCTTCTTTTTTGATCGCCAGTGACACTGACGAAGTTTTTGTGTCATCAGGTTGCAATCATCTCAGATTTGCGCTCATGACGTCAACTTTTAGTGACGATTCAAGTATTTTTTCCCCTTTTTTAGATTCCGCATTACTGGGTTCAATTCGAATTATATGTGTAAGGAAAATATTCGTTTCCTACCGTGCGGAGAACGGGTAAGCAGCTAGTTTTAATATTAAATGTGGTAATGTTGTCTCAAATTGCGTTTTTAGAATGCGTTCTGATATTTCACTTCTTATTTCACAAAGTTTTTTTACTTGATCATTTAAAAGTATTAATGAAATTGGATTTAACGTAAATGAATCTCCGGTTTTGTAAATAATTGTGCTAAAACGAATCTTCAATTTTTATTTCCAATAATTCAACTTTCTAACAATAGTACTATCTACTCTAAAAGTTTGTGCTAGTTATGCTCACCTCTCTATAAAATATGCTAAGTGCATAAATAAAAGACCTCTAAAAATATTAATGCATGTATAAAACGATGCTTTCATAGTAAAACTGAAATTAGTGTTGCACATAAAAATATCTAACTCGTATCCTATTGAAATTCTATAAATCAAGTTACTCTACTTGGGATATACAGTAAAAATGTTTTGTAGGATTACTAAAAATGCAATTTTTTCTCTAATTGATCTATAGAAAATATAAACTAGTGTAATCGCTGCCTAAAATTTATCAAAAATGTGTTGGTAAGAAAAAAATGTTTAGATAAATACTTTGTTTGTTTGTTTGTGTTTTAAGGCAAACCTGCACGCGGGGTATCTGCCTAGGATGAGGGGTGCCTTGGTAGAAGGACTTTCTAAGGGGTTCTAACGCGTATTCACGGATAAATACTTTGATTATTCATACATTTCGTATACAAAAACTTGAATTTTTTGGGATATATGGTTAAAGTGATTTTCTCGCAATAGAAAATAAGACTATATCATTATTTGTAAAATCTGTAGGTACTACAATCATTCTATGGTGTCATTTTCTCACTTCCCTAACAGTAGAAGAAATTTGTAGAAAATGTATTGGTATTCTCAACCTTACTTTAATATTCTAGTAAACTTACTTATTAAATATAGACTATAGAAAAAATTAGCTAAAAATTAAAACTCTTGATTAATTTTTTTTCTTGATAAATTAAAAACACTTGATTAAAAAACATTTGTTGTAAAATTAATTATTAACTTAAAATTAAATCTCTTGATTAAAATTTTTTCTTGATAAATTGAAACTTGGTTAAAAAAAATAAAAGTACTTAAATTAAAACTTTTGATTAAAAAAAATATTTGTTGTAAAATTATTTAACTTAAAGTTAAAACTGTTGGTTAAAAAAAACAATAAAAATAAATTAACTCTTGATTAAAAAAATATTTGTTGTAAAATTAATTATTCACTTAAAATTAAAACTGTAGGTTAAAAAAAAATAATAAAAAAAATTAACTCTTGATTAAAAAAAAAATATTTGTTGTAAAATTATTTAACTTAAAATTAAAACTTTTGATTAAAAAATATTTGTTGTAAAAATTAATTATTAACTTAAAATTAAAATTCTTGGTTAAACAAAAAATTTGTTGTAAAATTACTTATTCCACACATCCTGCTCATTAGACTCTGTCACTTCTGCAGGCGCTCGTTTAATACTCGAGTGAAAGGTGTGATTATAACTGTGCACCAATTGGTCCAAAACGTCTATATAGCGGTATGTTCGTTTGCTCGTGAAATATTTCCACATTTTTGTTTTCAAAGTACGATTAAACCTCTCTACAACGGACGCCTTTGTATTATTGTACGTCGTGAAAAATCGCACGTTATGTTGCTTTAAAAAAGATTGGAACTTTGCATTTTTAAATTCGGTACCTTGATCCGTCTGTAAAAGTTTAGGTTTACGCTCCGAAAAGAAGGAACGGAAAGCATTCACAATATCCTTTCCCCGCTTCGATTTAAAGGGGGGCCGCAAAACTATATTTTGATAGGACGTCTGTACATATCAGGAGGTATCGGTATTGATCGTTGTACTGCCTTAAATTAGACAGATCCACTAGATCCGCTTGCCACTGATGGTCTTTCGCATAAACAATCACTCGATTTGTCGGGAATTTCCTGCGCGCCGGTCTCTGAAGAGTGTATGCGTCCACCCCTTGTAACCAATTCCGAATCTGCGGTTTGCTTACTCTTCCTCGAGCAGCACGGTATAAGGCATTTACACCACCAAAACTCGCCTCGTGAGCTGGGTCGTGATACGCTTTCTTCATTGCAGCATAAAATATGATTATTCATTATATTAATCCTCAATCGCATATTCATCACAGAGAAAACGTTACGTTTCCCGTTTCATTTAAGTGTAAAACAAAATCAACCGCAAACTTATAACTTCCGGTAAAACTATAGATGAGCGTCAAAATTATACACATACACATATACATGCACGTCACTCCTACAACTTCACTCGACCAATTCATTTTGAAAACTAAAGTATAACACAATACACCTACAATTTTATACCTGAAGGATTCTCGGCCTAATGGCTTAAGCCAACAATCATTAGCCTATGAATTCTTTTGTAGGTTGCGCGTTCAAATTTGAATTTTTTTTTTCCAAGTCTCCTTATTTTAAAAATATCTTAATGTCTGAAAAAATTACAAGTCCCCTTATCTGAAAAAATTGTTAAAGTCTGAAAAAATTACAAGTCCCCTTATTTGAAAAAAAGGAAAAAAAAAATTCTTATCAATCCTTTGAACATCCGGTCTTAGCATCCACTCCCCATCCGATCTCAACATCCGGTCCGACCACGCCCTCTTCCCCGCTCAACCCAGGGAAAGCAGTTATACGATGCACCCCACAATTAACATGGCACCCCCTGAGGTGAACTCTCGTTTCTTTACTACTATCGCAGAAGAGGTCAGATTTCCACAGGAGATTAAAGGACTAGATACGCCTTCCTTTGCAAGAGTGCCAGCAGTCTCGTTTCCGTGTAGACCAGCATGGGAAGGCACCCATGGAAGAAAAATCCTACGCTGTTCTGAAAGTACCTTTAGGTCTTTAAGAATTGACACGAAGTTACATTACCGATTAGTCCAGTCGCTGAGATGCTGAATGGTGCTGCGGCTATCTGTCAGAATCCAAATGTCTGCAGAAGAAGTTTCACTCATCAATGCCCCAAGTGCTTCTTTTATAGCAATGAGTTCAGCCCTCAATACTGAGCAGTAGTCTGGGTTTCTTAGATTAATTTTAATAGACTGAAACGGCGACTTAACCCTTTAACGCGCAGTGTTGCCGTTCTGGCAACACCAAACTCTGACGTTTTGACTGTTGCCAGTCACGAAGAATAGATTGGATTTCTATAAAAATAGTTGCGGGTGACATAGCTCCACGAGAATCCTTTACTTTTGAGCCCGTCATTTCCCGTAAAAAAATTGGTCACGATTATTTTTAACTGCACTGACATCTGCTGAAAAATGGAACAGCTGGATAGATTGCCCAATGCTGGAAAAAAGGGTAGCCGTTGCCATCGCTCGACTTAAGGACCAGCAAGATGGCGGACGATCGAAACGTTCATCGCGTGCCACAGATCTAGAGACCCTTTTTTGACGACAGCTGGCTGTGAGCGGGCACAGCCAGCGCGATGAACGTTTCAATCGACCGCCATCTTGCTGGTCGTTAAGTCGAGCGATGGCAACGGCTGCCCTTTTTTCCAGCATTGGGAAAGGGTTGCGCTTCAAAGGGTTAATGAAAACGCCACTGCCGCATTTACTTACCCTACACTACTTACCCCTGGTTAGTATATGGAAATAACCAAGCTTCCGAAGTTTAAGATACAAATACTGTTGAAATATACACACATACGCACGCACACATAAATATAGGAATACATTTATGAGCATATTTACATTCACTTTTATAAAAAGATAACATTATCCTCTTTTCTGAAAAAAACTTTTGCACGAATCTCCGTTTTATTCTGTTTCACACAATTGTATATGTATCTATAATGCATAAAAAAGCCTGACCGATATCTTTACAGAATGGGCTCCAGGCAAAAAAAGTAAGTCTTCGAATCCTTTTCTCCATAGCCATTCCGTCTCTCCAGAGGGGTTTCTCTGAATGGAAGGCCATCATCATAATCTCGATCTCCCCTCGTATCATGTTCCCTTTGAGATAAAACGGAATGTCACTAGCGTCCATCAACGGTCCGCAAATGTAACACAAGAAGCTGAAAGGTTTATTTTACAGCTATATTTTAAAGTTCTGATACATTTCTGTTTTCCTTTTTCTTAGAGGATATTTTTTACTCCCGTTATTCCCAGTTCTGCAGAAATGACGTATATATATACATATATGACGCTTTCATTTGTAGAAAATCGTGGTCTGATATTTCAACATTGCATCTACTGGAAAAGGATTTTTTTAAAAATTTATAAACATATTGTGAATAAAAACGGGCAAGGGCAAATATTTAATTTTGGAAATTCCGCTGAATTAATTCCGCATTGTGTTTAAATTTGCTGCTATGTAGCGTTTCCCAGGAACAAAAGAAATTACTTCCTTGAATTCACTATGACTTGGTTACTCGTGTATAAAATAAGACTTTTGAGTACACTATAAAAAAAAGAAGTTTCAAGCATTTTAAAAGTCTTAAAGCGTAAGAGAGATCCGTAGTGGTTTTGTAGATTAATTAATAATGTTTTACAAAATACTAGTCTGCTAAATTAGACAAGTATGTACTCATGGGAAAAAAATCGTGGATTCAGTAAAGAAGTTATCTTAAAAACTCTTCCACGCATGTCGTTTATTACTTTTCAATTGATGTTAAGTTTTGACTAAGTAAAAAGGAGGTCTTCGGGCAACCAAAACCTTGAAAACTACACTCGATACATTACATTCATCTTTGCTTTCATTCTTTCAGTTTTATTCTTTTACAGTTACAATAGAAACAAAACCAATCGATCTTATAAGCCATGTTGTTCTTATAAGCCCTGTGCGGTTCACTAAATGCTATTGTTAAACACTTACCATGACTATCTGTTTTGTTCTTGTGTTACTATCAGAACGAGAATTTAAAATCCAACAAGTGTGATAATTTATATATTTATTTATTCTGCGAAGGTGCTTAAAAATTGCGTAGATTATGATTTGTAGGCTGTTACAGTTAATTAATATTTGAGCCATTTTTTATTCCTTTTATTTATTTAGTAGTGTTACGTACTTTAAAAAAGATGCTCTTGAAAAAATAATGGATATCTTAATGTTTATTTTCGTATAAACCTTGAATATTTAACATATCATTAATTTTCTTCCCACTATTATCGTTTGTTGTTCCATTCCTTTTTCGTTCTTTTACAAAATAATGTTATCCCTACATCCGAAAACCTTTAATGCATGCGCGGTTTGGCTGACGAGTTGTGAAAATCCAATTTTTCACAGTTCTCCATAAATTGCAATATGTTTCTTCTTGGCGAATTTATGATCAGAGTATGATTTGAGTATGTAAATTTTTTATCTACCAGTGACGTTGAAATCTTTTCAAATTATAACTGAGCGTCTCGAAAATTACATAGACATATATAGTATGGAAAAGCACATCTTGTGATATCATTATATTTCTGAAAGCTGTCTTGTTACCGTGTAAATTAAACTTTAGTAGGGGCGTTGATTTCAAGAAAGCTTCATGTTCAGTTTTCAGATTTTTTTTTTTTTCTTTTCTTTTGAGAGAAAAAGAATTTTGAGAAAGCATGATGTGTGTAATTGGGTTACATCTTCCCATTCGTTTCCTATATCTTTTCTCTTCCTTCGAGAAATGTCAGGTAATTAATGCGAGGTCTCGCATAATGTGTATCGTATTTTTTGGGGGAGATATTTGTCAAATATGAAAATGTATTCGAATGAATCAGCGAAAAATCGGCAGTGTCTTTTAAACTAGATTATTTCTACGCATGTTGGAGTAATGATGTCCGTGGGGGGCTTTCTGGTTTTGCATAAAATATGTATTGCTATCGTTCGAAAATATTTTGATTTAAATCCGAAACAAGAGGGCGCTGAATTTGCTAGTATGTTGTTCTACAACTAGGTTTGCCAGATCACCAAACCAAATAGCCGGACAGACCAGCCAGTTTGGCCGGGCATTTGGGTAAAAAGGCCGGACAGCCTACAATATTGAGGATTTTGTCTAGCAGTATTAATAGGTACGACAAAAAAATTGTATGTAAAATCAAGCTTTTTTGATTATTACCATGAATCTTGTTAAAATTCTAATGAAATATAAATAACATCGAATGCCAAATCAGTTCAAGTACTTTATGACTCATCAGCCAAAGTCACCAGTAAAAAGTCTAACAAAAGCCGGACACCGTTCAGTTTGACCGGACACGCAATCAAAATGCCTAACTATGTCCGGCTTTATCCGGACGCCTGGGAACGCTATCTACAACGCATTTTTAGCGCATGTCGTTTATTACTTTTAAATTGATGTTAAGTTTTGACTATGTAAGTAAAAAGGATGTCTTCGAGCGGGCAACCATAACCTTGAAAACTACACTCGATACATTCATCTTTGTTTTCATTCTTTTAGTTTCATTCTTTTACAGTTACAATAGAAACAAAACCAATCGATCTCACATAAATTGTTAACTTTAACAATAAAAGGGAAAAATGATTTTTAGGGTTCTTTGACGAAATGTTGCGTAGTAAATAGGAAATTCAGTATTCAAGAAATAAAAATGCTTAAATATGAATTGAGTTATGTAATGTAGACAGAAAGTGGTTCTCAACCTTTTTTCCTTGCGACCCCTTTTAAATAAATTGGCTAACCCCTTGTCTAGTCGTTGTCTATTAGTTTATTACTTCCGCGAACACATTTATACATCTTGCAAAGCTCTGGGGGTCAGCGAGGCAACGGTTGGGAACCAATAAAACAGACCATTTACTTGAAGGTGCTTTAAAAATATTCGGATTTTAAAATGATACTGCAAATATTTAATAATTTCTTTATTTTATTGTATTGCATTGTGTTTCAGACAAACCTGGATAAGGAGATTATGGCTATGGGGGTTACCTTGAGCCGGGTACTTTTTAATGGTGTCTAACACGCATTCACGATACATCTGGAGAAAACAGACCAAAATGTGAAGGGGATAAAGCTGATGTTTTTTTGTAAAATTAGGCTATATTATTGGTCTTTAACGCCATTATTGATTAAATTATCTTCTATAATTATTGATTAAATGACCTTTAGAGACATAATGTACATATTCAAAGGCTTATTTTATTCGTACGAGAATGTTAGATCGATAGCCACGCGATAGGCTAGAACCCTGGACCTTCACGCTTTTGCAATCTATCATCTCCAGTGCCTTATCCACTTAGCTAGTTGGGGATTGAATTCTTTTACATGTGTGGCAAACAATAGTTTTAATTATCCGATGTCGCGCATGCGTAGGACACGATAGCCCTCTAGCAGGTCTAGCGACTTCAGGTACAAATATTCGACCTTTTGAATGCAAGAGTGTCTGGTAAACGATTTATATTCTCCAATTTTAACCCATGTGTATGCGTAACTAGCGCGTTAAAGTAAATGCGAGTTTTTTTCTTTTTTTAAATGAACAATGAAAGCTGACAAATGACGTTTTTGTTCTACAACGCTCTTTGAAACATGAATATAGTTTTTAAGAATGTTATGCGAGTTTTATAAAAAAAACTAGGTATGTTCCTAGGAAAGTGTTAAAAAAAAAACAACAGAGAACTCAATGTTACGCAAGATGGCGGCTTCGACATATTTGAAATGAGTTTTCTTTCTAACACGTCACACGCGAAGGAAAAGAAGTAAAGAAAAGAAAATAATCAAATTTGTGAAAATTTCTTGTTTGTCTAAAATGCTATAGAAGATGTTCCTATTTTCGCAGGGCTATGATTGCTATTGTCACGTACTTTTTTCGATGAAAAGACGCCATTTAAAGAAATGGCGCCACTAAAGGTGATTACGACGGCCATCAGCGAAGCTGTCCAGAAAAATCCGAAACGGGAGGAAGGCTTAGGGAAAAAATATTTTGCCGCTATTTTACTGTCAGCTAAATGTAAAATTGTTTCTGCAAAGCTCCTGTCATTGTGATTTTGAAAACTTCTTTGGGTATGTTTGAGGGGTGAGTGTTATTGGAAATATTCGAAGAAATTTTTATTCTTACATTTATAGAAAATCCCTTTGTTTTTGTTTTTCTTTCTGAATCTTCATTTTTGCACTGCACTCCGACTTTATGCGTAGAAATGAACAATGTCTTTTAATATTTCGAGAAACGTGTTTGTTCATGAAGTAAGCGCAAAACTGCAGTCGTAAAATGTCGCTGTTTCCATCACTGCTGCTTGAAATTTATGAATTTTAGTAATGCAGCATCCATTTTTTTTTTTTTTTTTGTACACTTACACATTCATTATTCAGAGTACCTTGAAATCCATGGTACTTTGTGTGACAAGGATATGTTCCTTGAATTTGCTCTCCAAATCCCTTTCCTAGCGTCATAGGCCGTTCGTTTGGGATGGGGGGGAAGGGGGCAATTACCCATTCATTTCCAAAAGTAAAGGAGCCATGCCCCTCCAATTTTCAAAGTTTAAAAGTGACGATCCTTCGAAAAATGCTAGAGGGGCAACCCAATAATGTAACGGAAAGATGAAAAGGAGTACTAGCTTAGCAAGAGTTTGCCTCTGAAAGTCGTTTAATCATTAATTAGAGAAGATAATTTAATCAATGATGACGTTAAAATCGAATAATATAGCCTAATTAAAAAAAATCCTCTTTACCCCTTTTAGACACTCACACACTCGCACACGTTTTAACCCCGCACTTTTTTAGTGCACTAGCCGCTTATGCCTAGCGTTGTGTTATTACTTCATGCATTAATCGTAAATTTACGGGATATTTGGTGGTATTACCTTTTCATTTCAATTGCATTTCAGGTGCATTTTGGCAGAATCTATGTAATAAGAGTCCTGCTGTGTCAACCAACAACGGTTCCAGGATATACTACTTCAACGCCCCATCAGTGGCCGAGAGAATAGCGTTCTCAACCGGGAGGCAGAAGGTACATGGTTCAAACACAGGCTGCGTCCATCGACCAAGCCGTTCGGAATTTTCCATTGTTTTCTCCGAAACTTAGAGTAAATATGGGTTCGAACCCCTTAGAAAGATCCTGCCGAGCGCACCCCCTTCGGCCTAGATCCCAAGTATCTATAATTGGCTGTATGAAATTTGTACACATACATATATAAAACGATTTAGAGAATGATGCCACCCACTCCTTCATATTTAGCAATGTTTCCTAATTTACAATTTCCATTTACTTTATCGGTTAGATTTTTGCTTGACTTTTGCTTGCTTAAGTAAGTAAATGATAGCTACGATATCTCACAATAACATATTCGATACAATATTGTGAGTTATCCTATCGAATGTCAACTTAAATTAATAGCATCTGACGTAAAAATTGCGTCACAAGGATAATAATTTCGGAAATTTACGATTTCAGTTAGCTTAAGAATAACGCTTTGAGATTCCAAGATTGGCATTTTTCGTGAGACAGAATAAATATACGTTACGTATATTTCAATGGTTTTCATGAACCAAATTACCGTGGATGCAGATTGAAAATCTTAATTTTAGCGCAATTCTGCAAGTGGGGATAGGATTAACCCTTTGAGACGCAAACCTTTCCCAATGCTGAAAAAAGGGCAGCCGTTGCCATCGCTCGACTTAACTACCAGCAAGATGGCGGACGATCGAAACGTTCATCGCGTGCCACAGATCTAGAGACCCTTTTTTGACGACAGCTGACAGCCAGCTGTCGTCAAAAAAGGGTCTCTAGATCTGTGGCACGCGATGAACGTTTCGATCGTCCGCCATCTTGCTGGTAGTTAAGTCGAGCGATGGCAACGGCTGCCCTTTTTTCAGCATTGGGCCATCTATCCAGATGTTCTCGCGTTCTTCCATTTTCCAGCAGATGTCAGTGCTGTTAAAAATAATCGTGACAATAATTTACGGGAAAGGACGTGCTAAAAAGTAAAGGAATCTCGTGGAGCTATGTCACCCGCAACTATTTTTATAGAAATCAAATCTTATTCTTCGTGATTGGCAACAGTCAAAACTTCAGAGTTTGGTGTTTCCAGAGCGGGAACACTGCGCGTTAAAGGGTTAAAACATGCTAATTTAAAGCAAATGTATGTAATAATCAATACACCTATATGTCAACTATAATTAATTGCCCTTCCTTCCAACATTTCATCTTTATTAGATCTGTATATTTTCTGTTATTTAAATTGCGAAAGTTTCAGAAAGTAACAGCCGCAATTTTTGACAATGATGGGTCATTTTCGTTCACAGAAAATTCCTCGTCTTTTCATAAGACTGCATTTTTATAAAGCGTAATTTAAAAAAAAAAAAAACATTTCAGTCGCAGGATTTCAATTCTCGCAAGAGAACTTTGTAGAAGAAAGTTTCCACCATGCATAGAATAGTTCCTACCCCTTTCTGCAAGTTATATAAAAACATAAATTCGATCGATCAAAAATTTATCCTACTTTCAAATTTTTCTTTTTATTTTGACCTAGATAATTCATTTCCCCCCCCCTCTTTAGAAGTCTGTGTCGTTAAAGAATAACTTAGAAGGTATAGCATATGGAGTTTCAAAGGCAGTGTAATTTCTTTGAGAAGAGAAACGCAGAAAATATTACATTTTTAAAAACGCAGCTCCCATAACTCAAGTTGAAAGGATGTAAGCACAGCTGACAACAATTACATTTATTTATTTCAAACAAGAAATACAAGGCGGCTGTTTATGGATTCCTGAATATATCATAAATTAAGTTGTGCATTCTGTAGCCTATGGCGTTACTTTGAAATTGAATGGGAAACGACATATAAACGAAATCTATGATATATGTACATGTGGATATGTATGAATGTAAAATATATTTTATATATTTGAGACGTCAGATATTTCAAGTAAAGTTTCAGAGTTAAGGCAGGTAATATGGTTTATTGAACATTACAATTAAGTTACAATTTTGAATGAGAAGAGGGGAGGGGAGACGCGTACAAGAATCAGCGTGGACTCATTAAGCAGTTCCAGTGGCAGAAGTCTCTCGATTTTCGATGTGCGGGAGTATTTACGCTTACCACACCACGTGGTTTGTGAAGACATAACTCCGCCTCTCTCTTATCTTTGATCGAAACACACACATTTACCAACATGACCCGCATCCGGGGCTACAAGGGCGTGGGGACACGTGTACATCTAAAGAACTCAGAATCGACGGCCTGATGTCTGACAAATAACAAAATAAATAAAACATAGCTCCAGAGCGCGCGTGGCAAGTATGACAGGAAAGCAAAACTTACAGTGAAAGTACCCGCTTGAACAATACCCAAACTAGTAAAACCCAAATTACCTTTTTATACATTACAATATCCAAATTACCTTTTTATACATTACATATATATAATATATTCGAGGATATATAACACACACACACGTATATACATATATATCTGCGTGTATGCGTATATATGTCGCGTATCCGAGTGGTGGACAAGCATTTAATTAATAGACATACATTATTGAGTATTTTTATTTATAGTAACTATGTACAAGAGGAGATTTCATACATCCGGATTACATGAATATGTTAAAGTAAGTGCGAGAAGAGAGAGTACAGCACCAAGTTCAGGAATTTTACAATGAGTAGTTCAGCGACATAGGGGATAACACTTCCCTCTAATCACCGATTTGACCAGAAATTAATAAGAAAACCCTAATAAGTTTAAAAGAGGCCAACTATGGCTTATATGATAAGATATGATATTATATATATATATATATATATATATATATATATATATTATATATATATATATATATACAGGGCAGGGGCGTAGCCAGAAATTTTTCATGGGGGGGATTACGACTACTACAACTGATATATATGTATACGTGGGTGTGATAATGTAGTGAAGAATATACATTTTGTATGGCAAAAAATTCCTCATGGGGGGGGGTTATGACCCCCATAACCCCCCCCCCTTTGGCTACGCCCCTGATACAGGGTGTTCCGGAACTTCGTGTACAAACTTGGAAGGGAGGCAGACAGCATCGTTAGGAACCATAATTACACCTTTCATAATATATAAGTAAATTCAAAAACCCATAGTTATTCTATTTGTGTTCACTAAGTATCGCCATTTGCCTTACATAAAAAGCATTTTATATTAAAACGAACAAATTCTCAGAAATCGCTGCTACGAGGTTTCTAGTTGTCCGGCAGCCACTGAAAAACTTCCCGCCAGAACCTTCTCTGATGTCACATAGATTCTGTTCAGTCAATGGACAGGCGAAACTGTCAAACCGCACCTTTACCTCTAGCGGTGAACCGCAGAAACAGGACTGTTTAACCGAAAAATCGCGGGAAAAACGGGACTTTTTTTTTTTTTCCTGGAATAACAATGCATTGTTAAACGTGATACACCTTCTTCGAAACTTTAGAAGTGCGTCCACGGGTCTCGGAGAAAAGAGATGTAGAAATTAATTTCTATAGATGGCGCAACGCACTTTAAAAGAGAAAAGATATTTCTACTTCTACTACACTCTCATGATCCTCTTTTGAAATGTTTTGTTTTGGTTCGAATTTTGTGCCAGAGAGCGTGCTTAGAGTTTAGATTTGAAGCGACGCTGTCGCTATTTGATTTAATTATGTAAAACCAAGTTTTTTTTTTGTGTGTAAAAAGATGTAAATAGTAATTCTTGATATATATGTTTCTTTTGAAAAAATGAGTTTTTTATTGCGTCTTGTGTGTTTTTACTTTCGGAGCCAAGCCATTCGAATTTCGATTGTTCTTGATTTCGAAATACGTCGGCTTAGCGAACCCCAACTTCGTTTTTCCTTTTTCCTTTTTTCAGAGAATAAAGGATAGTTCATCTTGTAAAGCCCGTATCACACCTTTTCCGGACTTCAATCTTCAATTAAGTATTTCGTTCCACTTGTTCGACTGTTTCACTCAACTGGTTTGATTGGAAAAGGGAATGAGCGAATCTCTGATGCCACTGCAGCCTCTCCATTTGCTTTGCATGTGATTGGTCTATCTGAGAAGTTGAACAAGTTGAACGAAATACTCAATTTTTCCCGGACCGACTGGGAAAAGTTGCGGCTGTTGAACATACTTGTCGCACAAGGCTTTTCACCCAACTGTTGTGGAAAACAGTCGAGCGAAAGTGTTGCTTGAATTGATGATCGGGAAGGTGTGATATGGGCTTAGGGCGTCCTCATTTCTGCTTAACTCGCAACAAGACTACCGGGATAGAAGTTTACGTTTTTCTTACATTTTAGTCAATAAAGTAAGATTGCTGTAAAAAACAAAAGCAAACTTTAGAAAATTTAATTTTAAATACTTCTTTCGGCCAGCAATAATACCTTTTAATGGAATTAAAATTCTCAAGAAGTAAAATTGAACTTGAAAACAAATCCGGCCTTAAAAGGTTATTCTCCTTTCTCCTTACAAAGGGTGAAGTCGCGGAAGACCTGACATCAGCGGATGCATTGCTAAAGTTTCAAAGAAGGTTTATCAGGTTGAACCAGGGGCGTAGCCTGAGGGCGCTGATGCCCCCCTGAATAGGGATCCTTTACTTATTTTTAGTGAGGAAGGTAGCATTTAACTGCAGGTTGATTAATATTATTTGCTCATATTTTGACAAACGATTTTTGGCATTTGGAAGAAAGAGACTTACTTTATAACACTATGGTGTGAAATCTGTGAAAAATATAGTTATCATTAAGTACAAGGTGTCCCAAATGGAACTATCACTCTAGAGGATTAGAACCATCATTTACTTCCAGTTGTGTTGCAAAAAGTCAGCTACATAATGTCAACGAATTATGAGTACAGCTTTAAGTACTATTGTTCCATCATGTGACACTGTGCAGGTTTGATACCGAAAGTTCATAAACAGTTATCTAAGGAGTTAGAAGGGAGTTTTTCAGGCAGATTTGGCGGAAAACTTTCGTTACAATCTGATACTTTGGTGTACAGCAGGGGCGTAGCCAGAGGGGGCAGGGGCCGAGGGGGCTGCTGCCCCCCCGAAACGGGACCCTTTACTTAGCTTACAATTGAACTTTAGCTTTAAATTTGATTCCCAGCCCACTCCTAAATAAAATCCTGACTACGCCACTGCGTTTCAACACTGCATTTCTATTCCTGAAAAAAAGCCCCCTGTTCCCGAAAAATTTCGGTTAAATAGTCCTATTTCTACGGTTTATTGCTAGAGGGGGCAAAGGGAACATTAATTTTAATTGACTTAAATTTTGATTGACAGTTTCACCTGTCCATTAACTACACAGAATCCACATGACACCAAATAAAGGTTCTGGTGGGAAGTTCGTGCGTTGTTGCCGGAAACATTGCAGCTGCAATTTCTGAAAGTTTAATTTTTTTAAAAATAGAATGTTTTCCATTTGAGGTGAATGCAGTTATTTAATGAAACAGAAGTACGGTTGGTTTTTAAATTTATTTATTTAATTTATTATAAAAGGATACACTATATTTCAAGTATATTAGAAAAAAAAAAAAAAAACGTCGCCGTTATAATTTAAGTTGGACATAAACCAGCTGACGACAGTTTTGAAGTTTTATTTATTCAATTTTAAAAATAAATGCAGAGTGGTCATTATCAGAGAACAATTAACATTAATTGACTTTTTACAGAAGCAGCAAATGCACCATTTCGTTAGTGTACTAGTTAGATAATGGAAAATCAATTTAGGCATATTAAAAAGGGTCGTTTATTTAATTGACTCAAGAGGCAAAAGTGGACGCAGGTTAATTTCGAGTAGTAACGTAAGGGGGAAGGGGGGGGAGATAACAAAACGAGCGTTTTTTCGGTGTTTTGACAACGGAGTCATTCAAAATGTCTTACTGTGTGTGATAACGTTGCTTTGAGAATGCACACAGTACAAAGTGTGCATGAAAAACATATTAAATACATTTATAAGGTGACTGATGCGAAAGAACCAAAGCTATGAAGGAAGAAGAATGATTGAAATAAAGATGAATTTTTTTGATTAATTGTTTAACCCTAGATTTACCAGACCAGTCATTTTGACTGGTCGTGCAATTTCAATTAAAAATTCCTACCTTTTCCTGTAGAAATTGTGACTGAAAAACTGTAAACAATTAAGTGTTTTGTTATTTGACAATGTCTATTAATTCATTTATCTATTACAATTAATATTGTTCAACATTTTTTGTCATTTTTTAAGAGTGAATAAAGACTAGAAGTCACAATAAGCATTTTTCTTATACACCAGTCATTTTGACTGGTTTTGGTAGAAATAGGTATATATAAATAGATGGTAAATCTAGTGTTAAAAAATAACAAGTTAATTGGAAATGCTTAGAAGATCAATTAAATGTTGAAATCAATACGTGATTGTTACATAATTTCTATGTTTCATTAAATTTTCGTTCACTACGTAAATATGACGTTTACTCTTCAGTTTTTACTTCTATTTGTTACCAAATCCTGCATGATTTTAAAAAAATATATAGTTTTAAAAATCCGGAAAGGGAGCAAGAACTCTTAAACATGCAAAAACTGAAAGTTATTTTTAGAAAAAAGTGCTAATTATATTCTGCCAAATCCCGATTGAAAGTTAAATGGATACAAAATTAAAAAAGAGGGTGTTAGTAATTTTCAAGAGAAAAGCTGGTTCTCACTTTAATTACTGCTATAAAAAAAATGCTAAAATACCTTAAAAAAGACGTGCAGAGACAAGAGGATTTGTTTTAATCCTTAATTACAGTGTGATGGTGAATTTTCTTCCTTTTTTCCACACTTTTAGTCTCGCTTTGTTTATAATTTCTTTTGTTCAGCATTTGTAAAAGTAGATTTTTGTTTCATCTTTTTAATCTTGCTAGAAAGCAACGGGAAAAGAAAAAAGACTTCTGAATACGCTTTTTAAATATGCTTTGATTTTTTTTTTTCGTGTGTGATTGTTCTGTACGCCCTGAACTAAAAAAACTTCTTGTTTGTTCTCCAATTTAAACTTTCATTCCACATATTCCGCTTTTTTTTTTTTTTAAGTATCAAAAGCTGTATTTTCAAATAATTTATTTACGTAAACGCTTTAATAATAATAAGTAAAAGTAAAAGGCATAACTTAATTCTGCCCAGTTTTTTTTAACCATTTTAAAGTTTTTATTAAACAGCGAAAATTTGTTTAAAAATGATGTTAAATCCAACCGTCACGTAATGTTTTTAAGGATAGTACAAAATTTATGTACCTATTTTTCCACAACATTGTATTTTCAGATATTAATCTTCCTTATAACATCGTCTGGACCATTTAGTGTCGTAATAAAAATTTGTTTTAATGCTAAATAAAAAAATAAATTTTTTTTTTCAGAATTTCTGGTGCTTACTACTACAAAAATTAAAATACTTCTCATACTTCTCGACTGATACTTCACTCGACTTAACTACCTGCAAGATGGTGGACGATCGAAGCGTTCATCGCGTGCCACAGATCTAGAGACCCTTTTTTGGCGACAGCTGGCTGTGCCGCATAGCCACTGCTTTTTTTGTTGCTACAATTTTAAGTAATAAAACACAGACTGAGCTCTTTATTCGAAAGAAAAATGGAAAACAATGGTTTTAGAGCAAGCTAGCTGAAGTAGCCGTCGTTGGCGGGTTAGATGCTTCATCAGTATTGTTGGTGTACAAAGAATGGAATGAGTATATTAGCAATTGCATAGAAATCATAATTATAACTTCTGTCTACTGTTAAGATGGCAGGTTTGCGAGTAAAAAAGTGATTATTAGTAAATACTACTATAGAGAACTTCTTTCTTTTAAAAAATTAAGTTTTATTCTGGTTGAGTGGGTTTTTTCAAGTGACGAGGTCATTCCTAACCTATACAGAGCTGCCATGTCTCCGGCTTTTTTCGGGAGATTTCCCACCACTAATTTTTACTTACAAATTTACGGTTAAAATAAGTCCAAATATTTAATGCCAAATAAAACTGTCTAAAAATTGTGGTGGGAAATCTCCCGGAAAAAGCCGGAGACTTGGCAGCTCTGCCTATAACTATATTTTGTTTCATTCTCTGTAGATATTTTAACATGATTCCTCGAAAACATTTTGATCAATTCTCACAAAATCTAATAAAGCAAATAAACATTAAAAAAAAAATTATTCAAATTTTTCAAAAATTTCCGACATTTGTTGTTGTTTTAGCCGCTGCCGATCATATTTCTAAACTTAATTGTATTATAATGCACTTTTAAGGTATGCGAGAACAAACCTTTATACGATTTTCACAAAACCCCAAAATTTACGAAATATTTAAAACTGTTTTGGCATCTAGAGTTCAAATCAACTTGCATTTAATATAATTCCAAATTTTATTCTACTACATTCTCATTTTCAGGAATGGAACAAACATGCACTAAATTTTCACAAAATCTCAAAATCTATAAAAAATATTAAAATATTTGACGCCTAGAGTTTAAGTGACGACAGTGATGATACGAAATTTTATTTCATTCGCTTCAGTGGTTTATACGTAATCGGTGAATATTTTTATATTTTGAATAATTTTTTCAACATCTCAAAATCTAGTCAAAATTTTTAAACAATTCATCACCTATAGTTTTAATTAAGTGACCCTCTTTCATATCACCAAATTTTATTTTATTCGCTTTAGTCGTTATTATGTGAAGCGCATTCGAATATTTATGCATTTTAAAATAATTTTCGCAAAATCTCAAAATGTAATCAAAATGTTCCAAAAATTCGACGATAGTTTAACTTGATTGACCACCTATCATGTCGCCAAATTTCCTTCATTCCCTGTAGTCTTTGTTACATGATGCTCGAACAAAAATTTACTCAGTTTGAAACGTTTTTTTACAAAATTTCAAAATCTAATCAAAATCTTTTAAAAAATTGGCACCCACCTATCATGTCACTTAATTTCATTTCATTCGCTTCAGTCATTTTTAAGCAGGGTTGGCTTTTTACCGGTAAAAACTGTTTTTTACCAGGGCATGGTAAAAACTAGGTTTTTACCGGTAAAAACCTGGGAAAAGGGGTAAAAACCTAATGATACAAAAAACTCCCTGAGTCATAAACTGGATATTAATGCTATTTATAAAACTGTATTTTCATGTAATTGATGTAGATATATCATCATCAAGACATCTTGATAATGCAAATTACATTATGTGATTGTGCAAACTACATTATGTAATAATTAATATTTGTAAGCATTTGGTTTTCATTAAAATGGTTAAGATAAGTTCAGTGTAACAAAAGTATATTTACAATTTTCCTTTAAGTAAAAATTATTAAACTAGCCTGCATTACATAATTGTAATAAATATTGTAATGTGCCTTCTCATAATAATAGTTTTAATAAGTTTCATAATGATAAATGTACATTATCTATAAATTTGAATTCTTGTAAGATGAAAACATGGATGAAAGTTTTCTGTGTTTATTATATGCCTCAAAATGAACTATTTTCATATAGCATTCTTTTACTTACCAAATCAGACACTGGATTAGGTGAATATTGTTATATGGAAATGGAAATAGTGATATTAAATGTCCTGAACTTTTATCCCTGAGAAAATGAAAAAATAGCAGATAATCTTCATTGTTTGCTTGTGGATTAAGGCCGATTGACTGCACTAGGGTCCCAGTCCTATAGGGGAATACCTTCCTATTTCTAAGGGATCCTAGCCAGTATTTATGTGTGGTTTCTGAAAAAAAAAAAACCCCCGAAAATCTCCAAACAGCTAGATCAACAGGCACGAACCTGGCACCTCCCACCCCCATTTCGAGAGCAGAACCTCTCAGCCATTGGTAGAGAGATAAATCTTCAAAAAAGTGACAAAAAATAGTCAAACTAATAAGTTTTTCTCAAAGGTTGTAAAAACCCTGGTAAAAACATGTTTTTCCAAAGACGGTAAAAACCGTAGTAAAAACCGGTAAATACAGCCCAACCCTGTTTTTAAGTAATGTGCAAATATAAATATACGCAGTTTGAAGCAATTTTCGGAAAATCTCATAATACAATCGAAATTTTCAAAAAATTCGACAACTGCAGTTTAAGTTCAATGACCCTCATCATGCCACCAAATTTCATATCATTCACTTTAGTCACTATTAAGGTGTGCGCGAACAAGAATATACACACAGTTTGAAACGATTTTCGCAAACTCTCAAAATCTAATCAACATTAAAAAAAAAAAAGAAAAAAAATCGACACCTGTAGTTTAAGTTGAGTAACCACCTATCCTATCACGAAATTTAATTTCATTCGCTTCAGTCGTTTTTTCGTGATGCGCGAACCAAAAAAGCGTCACGGACAGATTGACAGAACGACAGACAGACAAACTTTTTTTGAGGGTCATACTGGATTCCCAGGCTGTTGAAACGGATAGAAATCACAAAATTTTTGAATTCTCAGTAATGCACAGACAAAAGTCTAATTTTATTTATATAGATTAATTATACGACTTTAGTTTCTAATTTTAATTTAGCATCATTTAATATTTTGTATTATTCATATTCATAGCATTAATGTATACAAAAGTGTAATGTTGTTTCCCAGTATTAGTACATGTTGCTGGAAAAATAGTTGTACAGGCATTCCTGCAAGCGAAACGACTATGCGACTACTTGACCTTGCCGACTGTTTTGGCTACTTGGCAATGAATTTCACATCTTTGGCGAGTTCTCAAAACGAATGGAATTTTTTTCGTATCTCAAATAAATAAAACAGAGTGTAAACTGTCCGTTTGTCTGTCTGTGTCTCGCGTAGCTCCGAAACGGGTGATCGTAGACCTACCAAATTTTGTACGGAAATTCTCCAAGACGGGTCTCGACACACCTCGAAGCGATTTTTTCGAAATTCGAATTAGAAAATGTTTTATTTTATGTTTTGTCCGATTTTTAGCGATTTTTCTTGCGTAATACATAATAACGCCGGTAATTGCACTCGCAAGAAAACGATAGTTACATCATCGTATAGAGGAGAAAATTTTCTTTTAAAAACTGTTTGTTCGGACTGTGTAACATAATTTGCAGATTTTTGGGAATTTTTCAAATAAAATTAAATTTGACGCTGACTTTCGTAAAATATTTTTAAAACTGCTGCATCTTGAATTCTATCAGTCATAACTTTTTTATATTTCGGCAAAAGACGGAGCACACAATACGTCCACTTTTAAAAGAAGAACGGAGGAAAAATATAAATTAGGAGAATTTTTACGAATTTTTAAGTAAAGAAGGATTTTCATTTCAGTAGCACCTGCTTACAATTTCGGTTTGATATGTTGCAGTTTGGTTGTCCTGGATACAGTAACAATGATTAAAACTGCCAGTTGAAAAAAATAAATAAAAACGGGTCCCGCGCCATATCTCGAAGCGATTTTTTGCGAAATTCGAATTAAAACATCTGTTGTTTATTGCCTTAATGCGCCAAATACTACTGTTATTGTACAACTAAAAGTCAAAGCCCGTTGTGAAGCAATTACAACGAGCGCTCTTCTGAAAACGTGAAAAAAGTTTCTCATTCCAAAGATTTTGTTTTGTGTACATAGATATTCTTATGTCCAAGCAGACGATTTCTTTGCTTGGCTCGATTTCCTTTTATAAATACTGGATTTATTTGTGAGAAGAAAAATTAAACTGCATAATCTAGAAAAACAATTTTAAAGCCTTTATTAGTAGCGCAGTCTTATCTCTTATCTCTTTTCTTTTTGTAAAGGGTTGCAAGAGAGGGTGACGCATTTTTAAAATAAAAAAAATGTCCATTTCATGTAGTGTCTGAGGTATTTAACGCTAAAACGTGAACCTAAAAGACAGCATGTCTGCGGAAATAAGACATTTTGAAAGTGAGAAGTTCACTGCAAACGGTCCATTTTCACTCTTTTGATACCGAATGACGCTGACATAGTTTTTTTTTTTTTTGTGTGTGTGTCATTATATTGCAATGATCTGAGGTTATTACATATATGACGCAAATTTTAAGTCAAGAGTGAAATAATTTTGCTTTTTTCTAGATTCCACATCACTGGAATTCATTCGAATTACACATGTGAGGAAATTTTTCGTTTCCTACCGTTCGAAGAACGGGCACGCAGCTAGTTAGGAAATAAGTTACGAGAAAAATCGAAAATTTTACTATCCGATTTGCGTAGAAATCTATAAATATCAGTCTCTCTCGCTGTGAGATAGTTAAAACTGACTGTGGATAAAGAGCTATACGATAGATATTACGATTTGAATAGTGTTTTTGCTGATATAGTTAATTATATGCTGTTGCATGTGTTTAACTTCTGCATTTTTTGGTGAGATATTAGTGCTTCTATTTGTCGAATAAGTGTTGCATTCGCTTTTCGAGCTTGTTGGCCTATTTTAATGAACACCCTTGTGCATGTATATATACATACAGGAGTGATTCTTTGTTATATCGACAAAACTGAGAGGTATTAGCTGAACTCATGTATAGAGTAAATAAATATAAGAAGCTTGACCGATCCCCCACCGTTTTAGAGTTATTGCGGGTAGATTGGAAAATTTTTAATATCGCTTACTTGTGAATTTACTAAACAATCTACATAATAAGGAGAACGCTAAAACAGAACGGAAAAATCATATTTAATAACATTAGTTGTATTGCAATGTCTAACTTTAACGACAAGTTAAAAACTCTGAAACATTGAAAAAATGGCAAGTGGAACATTCGCCAAAATATTTAACCGGCGATTTTGCAAACACCATCTTAGCTACAGCAGGCAAAATTTACTAAAAACTGGCCCATTTTAATAAGCTAGCAATGAAACATATAGATTTTCTAGTCCAGGAGAAATTAAGACAAATATTTGCCATAATCACTGATTTTTTTTTTTTTTTAATCATTCGATTTTAAGCTCTTTCTTTGTATTCAGCTTAGTAGTTCGTTTACGACCATATTTATAAGCATTAAAAGCACGCATATAAATTTATACAATGCATAAAATGCATTTGTTATATGCATAATAAATGAACTGTAAATTAAAGAACGTAAGTATGATCAAAAGCAGGCGAGTAGCCAGGAAAATTTTTCGGGAGGGGGCTTTAATCGGCGCCTGGAAAATTTTTCGAAGGGGGGGGGATATGAACTTATATGTGTATAAATAGACGGAATTTCATCACTAATCCAAAAATTTCGGGAGGGGGAATATAACCCGATATCCACCCCCCCTGGCTATGCCCCTGATCAAAAGTGAATTTTAAGCTTAAGAACAGGGGAGTTATAGCGAAGATTGATTGTCAAAGAACATGGAATTCACCAATTATGACAAATATTTCTCTTGCGTCCTTTTGAAGTAGACAACCGATATAGTTCATTGTTAGCTTACTTTGTAATGAACCAATGAGTTTTGAGATCGTAGCTAAGACGATGTTTGCAGAATCGCTGATTAAATACTCTGGAGAATATTTGATTCTGCATTTTTTCCACAGTTTCAGCACTTGTAACATGTCAATAATTTAGATATTGCAATTTTTTCCTTTCTTCCTTAATATGACTCTTTTTTTTATGTGGTTTGTTTAGTAAATTCACTAGGGGATATTGAAGGATTGAAAGACTTTTCATTCTATCCGCAATAACTTTTAAACCCTTAGAGACTGCAGAGGATTCCTATATTGATTTATGCTTTAAATGAGCTCAGCTACCACAAGGGTATCCTTGTGGCTCTGAGTTTTTCACTATAATAAAGTATCGCCCTGTATATATATATATATATATATATATATATATTAATGACTATGTCATTTTTTCTCTCACCCCCTTTATTGAAAATTGTCCCAAAAATGCGACATAATTTTACATATATTTAAATACTATTAGTTCACAACAGCTTTAATCTATTGTTACAATATTTCGTAAGCTGTAGAATATGTATCATATGTATTTTTTACATATATTTAAATACAATTAGTTCACATCAGCTTTAATCTGTTGTTACACTATTTCGTAAGCTGTAGAATAGGCATCCCGTGTATTTTTCTATAAATAGGTTACACTCATAAAAATTTCAACATAGGGTTACCAGGCGAAATACACGAAAGAGGAGAGATAAAATGACATGGTCAATGAATATCGTTTTAATATGGCAATAATGAAACTAAAAAATTAGGGGGATTCAGAGGGGGTCTCCCCCTGACGAGGCTCG
Source organism: Cheiracanthium punctorium (assembly GCA_038373885.1). Classification (NCBI taxonomy): domain Eukaryota; kingdom Metazoa; phylum Arthropoda; class Arachnida; order Araneae; family Cheiracanthiidae; genus Cheiracanthium; species Cheiracanthium punctorium. The sequence goes on along the minus strand of JAWZYV010009918.1, from coordinate 139,431 downwards.
AACAGCCGAGTTTTATATATATTTATATATATAATAATTCATAAACAGTGCAAATCAAAATCTAAATATGTTTATTGCAATCAATGAGCTTGCTGAAACGAGTAAAATAAATAAATTTATTTGCAACAAAAGTGTTCTTATCAACTATACATGCAAAAAATAAAAATATTCTACATAGCTATACAAGGGAAACTATCTAACTCCTGTACCTCCTAACAATAAGGCAATTTAATGGCAACCTGCAACAAACACTCCATACTAGAACTGGAGCACAATGTCATTTCAACAGATCAATGCAGATTGCATAGAAAGAAATACACGTGACATGGTTACTTCTTTCTAGAAGTAACATTGTGCTTCTGTGAAAAAGATAGCACCGGAAAAAAAAATTTACAACATAAATGCGTGTCTAAGAAAACAATTCGCGCTTGCTTTGTAGATATTCGCTCGATAGACGCCGTGAAATCGGAAATTCAATCCCGAACTTTCTTTCAGCTGAATAAGCGTCTCCAAACAACTTTTGGATCCACCTTTTCCCTTTTATCTTCACATATAGATTTTTATTTCCCGAGCTCTCCGAGAAGAGAAAATAAACGGCGAAATCGATGTTCTTACCTTTTGCCATTTGTTACTAAACAGAGGAATAGAGGCATTACATAAAAATACGCTTCATTTGCAAAAACAAGTGGATGAAAATGGCTCAGTTTTTCTTTTGAGTTTTATTAAATTGTTTCGTACGTAGTAGAGATGAATGTCGTGAATTGTATAGTGTTTGAATGTTTAAGATGAGCATCTGTGGGGGGAATAGAAATGTCCGAATTCGTAGATTGTATATTTGTGATTTTTCTTTTTTTTTTCTCCGTAACTGGAAATTGATCAGTGTACAGAGATTTTGGTAGCGCGTCGAAAATGGCTGTAAGTTAAAATGAACATGGTAATAAAATCAAGAAAGGAACCGAGAATACTGTTCTAGAAGACGATATCAGTAAATAATAATAAAGGGCCGCGTTATCCCAGTTGGGAGAGGCGTCGGTCTCGCAGTTGAAAGGTTGTGAGTTCGATCCTGGGACCAACCAAAAACCGCCGTTCTCGTTAATGGCGACTGGGGTACGTTCAATACGTCTTGGTCGCAATTCGCAATGTCCTCAAAGTTCCCATACCAAACAATACCCCTGGGGGTGGCGAAACTAAGCCTTGGGTCTTCTGCTTGGTATTTGTTTCAAATTGAAGAAGTCCCCCCCTCCCGCTTACGATCGGTAGTGCTGCCATCTATCGGCTCCTGAATGAGGTAGAAATGAACTGTTCGGGAGTCTGAGGTAGAAATGAACACCCTTGGCAGAAACTCCTGCTATCGATCTAATTTGGATTTGGGGTGGTACAAAATGTTCTAAATCAGAAGTGCCTAAGCCCCCCCAAATCCAAGAAAACAAGAAAGACAAAAACACAAAGACAAGTAATAACACCATAAGGGATAAGGTTTATTTCCAGCCGCTCTAATATTATTTCCGGGGGGGACATTGCTTGTACGGCACAGTTTGCTGCTACTTTACACACTCGCTGTCAAAGTATTGAGATTGTAGATCTAATCTATCGATTTTATACCAGTGATATATTTTTTGTTGAAATAATGTTGTATACTGTTGAATCATATTTATTTTGATGTACGGGGTCATTCAAAATCGATGTTAAAGCGATTATCCTTTAAAATTGTAAGTGATAGAAACACACTTTCAATTAGAAAAGTTCGTCAAATGAAGAGTAGCTTCCAGAAGTGGCAATTTTTTTTTACTAGGGGCTGTATACATATTAAAATACAAAATTTAATTTTTATACGGTCTGTCATTGAAATATAAAAAAATATTCACCTGCGTTCAAGAAGGTAAATTTAAAAAATGCCATGTCTCTGAGCGGAATAGTTTACGAGATATTGAAAATTGAAAATTTTGGTACTTGTCGCCAAGCACTAAGGGGATGTCTCAAAAGTGAGAAAATGTAATTACTTTTCAATTGACGTTAATGTGTTGAGTTCCATGTTCCTTCCTCTCTCCAGACCAAAGCCCTCTCAGAATCCAGGTTCAAACTCAACTTGTCAGTAAACAATACTTGGGTCCAGGCAGGGGCGTAGCCAGAAATTTTTCATGGGGGGGGGTTACGACTACTACAACTCATATATATGTATGCGTGTGTGTGATAATGTAGTGAAGCATATGCATTTTGTATGGCAAAAAATTTCTCATGGGGGGTTATGACCCCCCTAACCCCCCCGTGGCTACGCCCCTGGGTCCAGGCTTCTTTGCTCCATTGAACATGAAGACGGACGGCAATGGACTCCCTCGGCAGCTGGAATGAATAAAACACAAACCGTTGATTTTCTCGCATACATAAGGTGACCATACATCCCGTTTTGAACGGGACAGTCCCGTTTTTAGGTGGCTTGTCCCGTTGTCCCCAAGCATAGCTTCGGGACACCGTAATGTCCCGTTTTTAGAAAATGTCCCCTGCAATGTCCCGTTTCTAGAAAGAGAGCATTCCACGGTAAGGATTTCAATAAAGGCCTCTAAAAATGTAAAATCATCCAACGGCAGTGTCTAAAAAAAAAAAAAAAAAAAAACCTGACCTCCCTCCCACCCCTCTCGAGACGCAAAGAAAATGCCGGGGGATATATTGTTTTTTTGCTTGTTCTTTTAATGTTCTTTTTTTTTCAACTATTTCAATTTATTTAATGTCCATTTCTTTTTTTAAAGTCATGTTTCTCTTTTGTTCCCCCCCCCCTCCCCCCGATTCCCGCTTTATTTGCCCTTTTCACTCTGGTTTTCTAAGAATTTTTTTTTCCTTCCGCATGACAACTTCATTTTTTTCTGTGTGTCCTTTTGTTTACATTTTCTGACTTTCCTACCTTAGCTGCCTCGTATCAGATGGTGCTTTGGAAGTCGAAGAAGGGCCTACCCTTTGTACCACCCGAAACGTACGTCTTGCACTATTTTTTTTATAGTACATGTGTGTTTTAGCAAAGTTCTTTTTTTCATTTTATTTTGAAATTATTATCATTAACACAAGCTTTTTTTGCGCGTTTTCTTAACAGAATAAAATATACTCAGACCTGAAATTCACTCTCCCTAACATTATAACCTTAAAAACGGTAGATGTCCCGTTTCAGGAAGAAAATAAACACGCTATTGCCCAAAAATTAGTAAATGTCCCGTTTTGAAGGAAGAAATTAATGGTCACGTTACGCATACAGTTCAACAGCATTATGCCTTTCTGTAGCAGCAGAAGGGGCAGTTCCATTCTTGTGGTATAGAGATGAGTTCGGGCTCATTTTTTGAAGCCCGAGCCCGAGGACTTTTAATCCGAGCCCGAGCAATATTATTTAAGTCGGAGCCCGAGCCCGAAATTTCAGTTGATTATTTCAGTTCAAGATTTTAAAAAAAAATTCAATTACTTCACTGATAAGATAGAATACAATAAATTTTGCCGTTTGTGCAAATGAAAGACAAATAAAGTCGCAAACTACCAATGCACTTTCTAATTCTTTGTATCCATCCTTTATCAAAAAAATGTCGGATCTCATGACTAACTAAGGAATATAAACCGCCGTTCTAAAATACTCAAAGAGCTTCATGCACCTTCTTGGCGCCCCCATGCAGCTATTTTTATTTATTTATTTTATAAGTGCTTTTACTTTCCTCCTGAATCACTTTTTTAAAATCTGTTTCAAGCAGTATGTTCAATAAAGGAGAAATTTTTCATGAGCCCGAGCCCGCACACAATTGTGAATTACAGAGCCCGAGCCCGGGCTTTCGGGCTCGGGCTGAGCCCGTCTCATCTCTATTGTGGTAGCCTGAAAGTTTTAAAACCAAACCTCTTGCAGCCACATCTCGTTTTCTTTCAGCTAATAATGACAGGTTTACAGATGCAGTTGTTGCTCTCGATCGATCTCGACAAGGCTGCCTATCAACTGATCCAGCACTTGAAACGCGGCTCCAATCTCTTGATGTGACACTTTGAGAAATATTTAAATCTTAGAACCTCCATTTGTGTTAGACCTCCCTCGATTCTACCAATTATTCGCCACTTTTGATCCTCACTTAAATTATGTATTTTAGTCATAACTAATGAATACGAATCCCTCGTATAAACCACATTCGCTTTCAATAACACTGCAGACCGGAATTCCAAAACGCGTCTCACCACATTGCCAGTCATCGAAATTTGCATATTTCCATCTCTAACGTACGCGCGGAAGTTCAATTTTGGGTTCAGTTGTATTGAATTAGCATAAATAATTGTAGCAATGGGCATTGGTTGCAACATTAACTTTGAAGGTAATTTTTCTCACTATCCTTTAATTTCGATGACCTGTGTACAACATCGATGATCTAATCACACACTCGAAAATCACACGTGTATTTTTATGTACTTTAATTGTTTATGTAAATTAATTGTTTACGGTTGTTTCAGCTGCTAGTGCGCAAAATAGTTTCAAATCTTATCAATCACAATTTGTTTTTAGTAAATGAATTAAAATTTCAACATAATACATAAAAGAGAGCGAAAAAAGAATTCGCTCTCTTTTCTGCATTTTTTTCAAATATATCGTGAACAGATATGTTTGAGATTTCTAAAACATTTAGTTATTATATGTAGGTTTCTGAGAAATAAATGTTCCATTTCAGTACGTCCAAAATGTATTATCCACTCTCCTTCTGCGGCCCAAACTCCTAAACATAGCATGTGTCTTCTGAACAGAAATATTCCACATGGTGGATGATTTGGATAAACAGATCAAAGCGGAACATTTCGTATAGCTGGTAAAGATATTCAGTTTGAAAACTATGAGTATTTTCTTGGATACTAGAGAATAAAGCTTAGAATAATTAGTCTAATTTGCCAGCAAAGGCCTAAAAGAACGAATGGCGAAGAAAAAAATGATAGTACATAATGGTTAAAAAATTATTTTTGTTGAGATATTCCAAATTGAAAAGTGCTAATGATTTTGGTTCGTTTGTCTGTTCGTCGGTCCATATTTTAACTTCCTAAAACTGCGAATTTTATATATGTTATAATTATGTACCGTACCATGTGTCCTTTTGAAAATTGTATATATATAACATTTCTAGTTCTTTTGCAGGATAATTCTTCAATACACGAAGCTCTGTGGGAAGTCATTGTTTAAAGCGTATTTAAGAGATGTTTTTGTTTATAAAATGTTATACGTTATTTAGGAATACAAAAGAATGTTCTCGGAAAATTGTGACTGTAGCATTTATAGTCTTCTTACAAGAGCTCTCAAAAGAATTCCAATACATTAAGATCTATGCCAGTTTAGATGCATTCAACCATTTCAAGCTCAATGGAATAAGCCTATAAACGTATATGAGGAATCATCTTCATTTAAAGGAATGATATGGAATAGTTCTTTTGCAGTGTTTCGAAACGATATAGCCTTAGTGGTGGCGAATGACTGATGATCAAGTGTACGTCGTTAGAGGAGGGAAATGTAAGAAAATTACTCTTAAAAATTGATTAGACAAGAATATAGAGCGTGTCATATATGTTTGTAACAATATCCATAATTTGTAATGTTTTAATCATTAAATTCCATACAGTATATTGTTAATTCTGCTACTCCTGGGGTTCGTCGTTCTAAAGTCCAGTTGGTGTAAAAAGTTCAAGTAAAAAGTCACTTGTCAGGCTGGAACACAAACTTTATTGCTTCTAGAACTTCGTAGAACAATCGGCTGTACACAATTCACAAGCACAATCTAGCAGTAATGTGCTTTTAACAGTTCGCTTAGATCAGAAACTCTCACAAATGCTGTATTTCTCACACAAAACAGAACACTTTCACTGGCAAGAATTCAGTGAAAATATACGAGAAATAACACTAACAGCCTCTCAAGACTCAGCGATGAAGAATTTACACACAGCACTTAAATTCAAAGCTTCACAAACAGCGCGAAACACAGCTTCCTTCACAAAGCAAGCGTATTCACTCTCTCAAAGCTTGATCAACACTGAACTGTCGGGGCAGCGCGCCGGTTTATATAGGGGAGGCAGAAACTGCGGGAAGCTTCTAGAGGAGTATATTTCTTGAAGATTCTACATAAAGCGAGAATATTGATTACGTCATAGAAGAGAAATGTTAGGTTATTATGCGTTTTTAATGCAGGAAAAACAACTTCCAGGCCCCATTGGGAAAATCGCGCCAAATGACCAAAAAGTCGCCAAATTTGGCGCCAAAAATAAGTCCTCAAAAGTGAAGAGATCTAAGCTCTAGGACTAATATTTCTCGAGATTTCTAGAACCTCCATTGAAAAATAATGGCAAATCGAAACCTCCATATCTCTGGTTCTAATTGGCCGGTTTTGATGCAACAAAAAGCAAAATTTATCTATTTGAAGCGTAGAATACGAATTTTAAAGTATTTTAATCCACAGAGCAGCGGGTTGCCCCGAAAATTCATAACATTATGTACGTATATACCGGGTGATTCAAAATAGATATTAAGGCGATTATTTTTTAAACCGTAAGCGATCGAAACATACTTCCGATTAAACAAGTTCGTCCAATTAAGAGTAGATCTCTAGATACAGCATTTTTTTTACTGGGGGTTGTATACATATTAAAATACGAAATTTAATTTTTATACGGTCCCTCCTTTCCTAACCTTTATATTCAGAAGAATGTTGCTCTTTGCCTAAGAAAATGAATAAAACAAATATCGTGTCTCTACATGGATTAGTTTCTGAGATGGTATATCAATTTGAAAATTTTGGCATGGGTCGCCAAGCAATAAGGGATGTGAGAAAAATGAGTTCAAAGTGAGAAAAATGTAATTATCAGGTTGTAACGAAAGTTTTCCACCATATCTGCCTGAAATACTAACTTCTAACTCCTTAGATAACTGTTTTTGAACTTTCGGTACCAAACCTGCACAGCGCCACATGATACAACAATAGTACTTAAAGCTGTACTCATAATTCGTTGATATTCTGTAGCTGACTTTTTGCAACACAACTGGAAGTCAATGATGGTTCTAATCCTCTAGAGTGATAGTTCTATTTGAGACACCTTATACTTAATGATAACTATATTTTTCAGAGATTTCACAACACAGTGTTATAAAGTAAGCCTCTTTCTTTCAAATGTCAAAAATAGTTCGACAAAATATGAGCAAATACGCCAACGAGAACTGTGTGCTGACGAAGTTTGCGGTGGCGGGAAACTTTCGTTACAAGCTAATACTTTTCAACTGACGTTAATTTATGTTAATAGTTACCCGATAGAGACAGTTGACTCCTCATATCTAAATTTAGCTAGAATTTTCCTGTAAAGCATGTTTGACAGTTTCTAGTGAAAGTGACCACACCATAGTAACCTACACTGTGTTATTTTGCCATTCTCTTTTACACTTTAAAATTCCTTCTTTAGAAGAGTGATGCAATCATATGATGTCCCCACTAAAAGACTAGATTATTGCTCATTTCATAAAAGCAGTACCGATCATTTTATGTAAAACTGTACCTGTTCATTTCATGCATTTCGACGCATTTAATTGCTTTTCCCAACAATGGGATCTTTATTTATCTTTTATCAACTCATACTGGGTCCCCTAAAGTAAAGTTTTTCGCCTGAAAACGGACGCCAACACAGTAGGTAAAGTGGCAAGTCACAGGGTTCCCATGAGAAAAAAAAATTGGGTGAGATTTCTTACCCATCCAAAAATTTTGAGTGAGATTTCTGAAAGTTAAGTGAGACCATAAATATTGTTTAACATCATTTTATTTATTTATAGTACAATTTCAATAACACCGATTTTTCCGTTCATTAAAACATTTTACAGCTTGATCATATGGAAAACTTTCTAAATTGATATTTCCATCAGCTATTCTAATAAGATTGCTTAAATTTGCACTTGAATTGATAATCGATATTCAAAGTCAATGAATATTCAAATTTATTCAAAGAATCACATCCAGTTTAACTAAGCAAAAGAATTATTAACTATAATATTTTATCTGGTATAATAAAATTATATAAAATAACTTAATATTTATATAAATATTAAATTATACTACAAAGTTGGTAAGATACAAATATGTGTGACAAAGTTAAAACAGATATAGTTAAGTTCAAATTCTTACTACAGTATAAGCTAGATTATCCGGCATTTAACCAGAATATGTCAGCTTCTTTTTTCTCTTTTTTTTTGGGGGGGGGGCTTCTTAAAAGATTGATTAACTCTTACTGTGAACGACAACTAAACTTAGAACGGAAGGGGGGGGTCTAAGTTTCAATCTGCCAGAGATTATCAATGATTCCATGAATCGTGGTGGTATATAAAAAAACAAACAGATAAAATGCTCTCAAAACTCATATACGATGGACACTCATACAAAAACAAAACATTTTACAGCTGGCAAGCAGGAGGAGAAAAATCAACACGTCAGCTCAGCGCCGATAGCATTAATTAATATTCCCCTCTGCATTCCGATGATTTAACAGTGTTATCTCTGAAGAGAAACTCAAGAGAGGAAGGGGGGGGGACGCTTCATTGCGGTTGCGGCCGCGGCACGCCCGTTATCCGACTGTAGTAGAGTAAAAACATATTTTTGCATTTGTAAACAGGCGTTTTTAAACTTTCAAACAGCGTGCGAGAATCTCGCGCAGGTGGCGAATATTTTGCAGCGCGAGAATACCTCGCGCTGTAATATTTTTTGCGCGTGATTTAAGAAATTTATGCGAGATTCTCGCGGTCTCGCACTCTAGCGGGAACCCTGGCAAGTCATCATTTTCAAAATAAATTTTCTCGCTAACTATTTGATTTAGAGACACGGGATATTTTTAATTAATTTTCTTAGACAAAGGGCAACATTCTTCTAAATATAAAGGGTAGGAAAGGAGGGACCGTATAAAATTAAATTTCGTAATTTAATCTGTATACAGTCCCCAGTAAAAAAATGCCCTATCTGAAAGATACTCTTAATGTAACGAACTTTTCTAATTGGAAGTATGTTTTGATCCCTTACGGTTTAAAAAATAATCGCCTTAACATCTATTTTGAACCACCTGGTATATAATACTACATATATCAGGTTGTAACGAAAGTTTTCCGCCAGATTTGCGTGAGTCAGCTCACGCGGTACCCAGCTATTGACCTTATATGCCAAGTTCATGCGATGCTTAGCGCGACTAATGGACAAGGCACTAAAGTCTGACTCTTTTATAGCAAGCTCTCGAGGGGATGAATATTTTATCTTCTTCCACACATTCTGGTAGGCTGGCCTCATCAGCATTAGTAGGATGACCAGAGCGCTCTGCTTCTTTAATATCCTAGTCCTCGTTTTTGAACTTTCGGTACCAAATCTTCACAGTGTCATATGATACAACAGTAGTACCTTAAGCTGTACACATAATTCAGTGTCATTCTGTAGCTGAGACTTTTTGCGACAGAACTGAGAGTAAATGATGGTTCAATCTGGTAGCGTGATAGTTCCATTTCAGACACCTTATACTTAATCATAACGATATTGTTTTACAGATTTCACAACACAGTGCTCTAAAACAAGTCTTTTCTTTCAAATAACAAAAATCGTTTTACAAAATATTGGCAAAGACACCAACGCGAACTGCTTGTGCAGGCAGTACTTGGAGTGGCGGAAAACTTTCGTTACAACCTAATATTTTGCTTTATAATACTTTTTAAACACTTTACATATTTTTTAGTGTCTTAATCATTGAATTTTTTTTTAAACTTTCTGTAATCTCGAAACAGTGAGCCTAAAATGACAAACCGATATCACAACCTTGATTATTAAAACATTGTGGGAATAACTACTGTTTTAGCTTCCGTCTCGATTCCGAAGTTAATCAAGCGACTAGTGTCAAAGGAATCTATTTCCTCCGAAACTTTTTGCGGCTCGTTGATATTCACGGTGAACAGTTACATGATGAATTATTTATGTACACTGAAAGAGTACCTTGCTTTTTTCGCTAATGAGATAGAGCAAAAATTGCGAAATGAGCTTATGCATAAATGGTGAATAATTAACGCTCTTCCAGCTTAGAGGAAATAAATGTCACACCTTCGTGATTGTGGAGGTGCAAGCAAGGGACCTCCGGTTAATTCTCGGAAATGTCTTTTTGTCATTCATAGGGTGTTAATTGAAAGAGATTACGTTTTGACGAGAATTTTTATTCCCAGCGTGGAGGGTATTAACGAAATGCATCATGTAATTACCCAGAGATGGTTTTTTTTCCCCAGGTATTACACGCTGGCGAGACGCTTCTATGGATTTTTAATGGTGTGCAACTTCGTATTCTACAAAATATCAAATTCAGTAGACAAGTTAATTTTCTCTTTTAAAGAAAAAGCAGCAAAAGATAAATCAAGCGAAACAGACGGACTATAAATAACTTTCCATCATAAACGTCTTGTTTCTACAACACGAATGTCCCGCAGTGGCCTAGTTACTCTAAGCTCGACTCCCATAAGAACACGGAGAGTGAAGCAGCCCAGGGTTGGCCAGTGCTTGGGAGGGTGAAAAACCTCTCTCGGCTAGGCAGCTGTGGGCCGGTGTAAGCTAATGAGAACGGGTGAACGTAAAAGTCTGTTCGTGGCTCCGATGCCTTCCATTTTGAAACAATACCACTGGGGGTGCCGATTTCAGGTGCTAGGTCTCTGATCTGGAGCGGGTTCAAAATCACGAGACCACTCATAGGGGCAAAGCTGGCCACCCATTGGGTGCCCCCATAATAAAATGGCCAGTAGTTCGGCCATTTGGTAGTGGCAAACGTTTGTGCAGCAAGTTTTCACTCATTACGAAACAACAACAACTAAAATACAAATCTTGCACCCCTCCCCCCTCTTGGTTCTAAACAGAGAAACTTTAATTAAACCTTTCACTCGAGACGTGCCTCCCACTCACCACTGCATGTGAAACGATAAATCCATAACTACCAACATCTACGCAATATAACCTACCAATTTTTGATTCACAGCATATTCTTTGAGTATTTTTTTCAAAACAGTAACCAACTCACGCGCTAAACTCAGAAATGTTACAATATTCTAAGTCCAAAATTGCAGTTTACAAAAAGTGGTTCATTGTATTCCGTAGATACTGGAAGGGGGGGGGTGTCAATTAACTCTTCTAGAGTTTACCTGAGCAAAAAAGGCCCCAAGAGCAAAGGTTTAAAACACCCTGTATATTCTATAAACAAGGACTTCGTTTTAGTTCCGAAGAATGATTTCTGTAACTGTGTATATTATACTTTATCTTGCGGAGTCATGTCCCTATTGAAAAAGAACCCCAGTTTTGAATGTTCAAAGGCCATTCTATCTCTCCATTTTTTTTTTTTTTACACTTCATATTTCAATTCAGAGTGCCAAAATAAAATAATATAGAACAACAACTAAATTAATGAAATTAAAATCCATTTTTTTTTGTTGATTTCTAATAATTACATCGAGTGGCAAGAATTAAAATGTGCGTCTAATGTTTAACCCATTGAGGCGCAACCCTCTCCCAATGCTGAAAAAAGGGCAGCCGTTGCCATCGCTCGATTAAACTACCAGCAAGATGGCGGACGATCGAAACGTTCATCGCGTGCCACAGATCTAGAGACCCTTTTTTGACGCTGCTGGCTGTGCGCACAGCAACGGATGCCCTTTTCTCAGCATTGGGCAATCTGTCCATCTGTTCTCGCATTCTTTCATTTTTCAGTAGATGTCAGTGCTGTTAAAAAGAATCGTGCCCATTTTTTTTACAGGAAATGACGTGCTAAAAAGTAAGGAATTCTCGTGGAGCTATGTTTTTATAGAAATCAAATCTATTCTTCGTGACTGGCAACAGTCAAAACGTCAGAGTTTGGTGTTCCCAGAGCGGGAACTCTGCGCGTTAAAGGGTTAAGCGAAATTTTGAACTTTTTGGGGTGACTAAAATAAAGGATATATTTTTTAATATTTCATTTCAAAATATAATTTACAAGAGCCTAAAGATAACGATAAATCATTTTTTATTAAAATTTTTTGTTCGTGTTATATATATGATGTATTATACCATACTTCAAAAAAAAAAATCACAAATATACGTATGTTTTCTTTGAATATGAACGAATAAAGCATTTTGAAAAATTTTCCCTGTCAAATGATACGGGCGTCTACTTTCATAAACCATTACAGTCCTTTGAAGTAACACAAGGCAGATGCCAAAAACTAAAAACCAACATCTAAAACTTTAAATCTCAATTCGCTGTTCACTGGAAATTTCAAATATATATTTCGCGAATATGTTGGTATTTTCCATGCTTTTATGTCACGAGGATTCAAAATTTTCATTAAAAATTACCGCAAGGAATCTTCTTTTACGTTCCAGAGAGTCCTATTTTAATATCCGCAAATATTTACTTTTACAAAAGAGGATTTTAACATTACGCATGCAGCATTTTGAAAATTCATCTCTGAAAGCGTAGCGATGACATTAGTTTTGGTACGGCAAATACTTCCATGCGACAATATTCGATGGGAAGAAAAATATATTCTATTCTTTACAGCTCAGCAGTGAATTTGAAGCAGCATTTTGTTGGCAATTTAAATTATGTATACACTGTTGAAATTTAAGGATTTCAGTATGTGTTTGTGTTATGGCAAGCCTGTATAAGGGGCATGTGCTTACTAGGGGAAATTCATCTTCCTTTTTCCTTTGTTAATGCAGTAGTCTGCAAACTAACTTATAACTGAACAATCACTTTGATATTTGGAACTGAAGACTCTGATAAAAATATTAAAATTCTTCAGATAACCTGAACAAGAAATGTTTGTTAACAAAGCATCAAACATTGTAAAATGTATCAAAAATATGTGCAGAAGTAGAGTCCTCTGGAAGCAATAGTAGCTTTGAGTGATAAAAGCAAGCATCTCCCATGAGGTTATATCTTGTATCTTGACTACTGGAGGAGGGGGTCTTTTTTAGGTTTCTAACGCGTAATCACGTTACATCTGGACAATACTGACCAAAACTCCAAATCGTTAGATCAACAGCGTGCTGACCGGGCCAAAAGCAGCAATGAGTGGCTTATCCACTCATCCATGTTGGGACCAAGGATTTCAATATTCCTTCAGGTGGCGCAATGGCTTAGGAACCATTCTACCAGGCCTTGGTTCCTGGTTCGAATCCCCGTCTTGGGCATGGATGTTAACTTGTCCGTCCCTTTATTGAGGGTAACTCACTCTGACCGCCCACTGGGTGCCCCCATAATAAAATGGCCACTATACCATCGGGCAGTTGTAATGGAAAATGCCTAATGCAAGTGCCCATCCATTGAAAAAAACCCAAAAAACTCTGCATACCGGGTGAATTAAAAGTTCGTAGAAACTTTAAAAAGTCATTGATAAACAATACCAATGAACAAATGATTGATTTTGAGCCAATGCCGTAGCCAAGCAGGGGTTTCGGGGGTTCAACTCGCCCGAAATTTTCAAAAACATATATTACTACTTTTTTTGGCTACGGTTTTGCTTTGAGTTCATTACTGGGTTTTCATGTTACATGAGCTTAATATTTTAATATGAGTTCGTGATTTCACTAAGAGTTTCACATTAGCGGGAATTTAATACAGAGATAAAATTTATCGCCACACGAAATAAATGTAAATACTGTTTGTTTGAGTATCCTTGTCATCGTAAATAAACATTTTGTGAATATTGTCTTCTTTTCGACGGCTGCACCAGACGTTACGAAGCGACGGCGTTGGGCCACCTGTACGCACAAATGGCATTATCCAACTTTCTAAGGGAAGTGCAACCGCTAAAAGGTTTAACCTTTTAACGCCCAGTGTTCCCGCTCTGGGAACACCAAACTCTGACGTTTTGACTGTTGCCAGTCACGAAGAATAGATTGGATTTCTATAAAAAGTCTGGATTTCTATAAAAAGACTGGATTTCTATAAAAGTTGAAGGCAGCTGGCTGTGCGGCACAGCCAGCTGCCTTCAAAAAAGGGTCTCTAGATCTGCGGCACGCGATGAACGTTTCGATCGTCCGCCATCTTGCTCGTAGTTAAGTCGAGCGACGGCAACGGCTGCCCTTTTTTCAGCATTGGGAAAGGGTTGCGCCTCAAAGGGTTAACTTCGTGAAGTAAGTAAACGCCCAAACACCGCAGATGTTTTCGAAAATCGCTTTATAATCCATACGCTTATAACTATTTAGTTTTCTTATTTACTTTTTATTTCACTACGATAATATAGTAATTTAATTATCACTGAAATTGAGGAAGTGGAATTCGTCCGTCATTAAAACGCGCAATTCCTCGGTTATTACCCAATAGCTGCGTTCACTTTCCTCAAACGCTTGAAAGTCATTGCCAGATCCATTGTTATTCGCAGCACGCCATTATTATTTGCACTAAAATACTAGTTTTTTTTTAACTCATCGATAAATACCATTAAGAGAAGCACACGTTTTCTTCGATGTCCTTCAAAATGTATCAGCGTGGTCAGTGACATAAACACGTCGTCTCGCAAGCTCGTCTGGTGTTTTTTAAGTTTTTTTTTTACATAATAATTTTCCCGTCTCCTAAAAAATAAAAATATAAATTCTTGCCTTGAAGTGAAGAGCAAACGGAGAAATAAAACAATCGATATTTTTAGAATAATGGGTGTAACGCTCATCTTGCTGACGGGGTGGGGGGTGTATGAGAACTTGTTACTGCGTTTGTTGTGGAAAACGGAAGAAGTACGCAGGTTTGATGATAGTTAACCCTTTAACGTGCAGTGTTCCCGCTCTGGGAACACCAAACTCTGACGTTTTGACTGTTGCCAATTACGAAGAATAGATCGGATTTCTATAAATATAGTTGCGGGTGACATAGCTCCACGAGAATCCTTTACTTTTTAGCACGTCATTTCACATAAAAAAATGGTCACGATTATTTTTAACAGCACTGACATCTGCCGAAAAAGGGAAGAATGCGAGAACAGCTGGATAGATTGCCCAATGCTGCAAAAAGGGCAGTCGTTGCCATCGCTCGACTTAACGACCAGCAAGATGGCGGACGATCGAACCGTTCATCGCGTGCCACAGATCTAGAGACCCTTTTTTGACGACAGCTGGCTGTGCCGGCACAGCCAGCTACGTCAAAAAAGGTTCTCTCGATGAACGTTTCGATCGTCCGCTATCTTGCTGGTAGTTAAGTCGAGCGATGGCAACGGCTGCCCTTTTCTCAGCATTGGCCCATCTATCCCGCTGTTCTCGCGTTCTTCCATTTTTCGGCAGATGTCAGTGCTGTTAAAAATAATCGTGACCAATTTTTTTACGGAAATGACGTGCTAAAAAGTAAAGGATTCTCTTGGAGCTATCTCACCAGCAACTATTTTTATAGAAATCCAATCTATTCTTCGTGACTGGCAACAGTCAAAACGTCAGAGTTTGGCGTTGCCTGCGCGTTAAAGGGTTAAACCATAAACATGCGTTTAACCAGCTAATTTCTGTGACTATTAAAACTTAATATATATCTTACATTTTTTTATTTTTTTTCCCTTCGCATTTTACACTAATTCTCATATTAAGCTTATAGGAAAACAGCAGGGAAAAAAAAACTGTTCTTGATTTAAAAAAAAATAAAAAAAAAAAATATATATACATCCTGAATTACAGTGGCCTGCCTATTCATGGATTGAATGTTAGATGGATTTTTACTTTAACTTTCTCACAATTGGTAGTGAGAGAGTTACAAATTTCTTTTCTTGTTCCTGATTGCTGTTACTCTGTACATCATCTATTCACTATTGTTGACAACTATTTAACTCTGATTGATTTACTCATCAGGAAAAAAAAAAGAAACAGGAATTGAAGTAAATTTCTATTAGTGAATAGAAATCTCGCCTTTTCAAATTTCCTTTATAGTTTTATTCTGTTCAAGGGAAAGAAAAAACATTAAAGGGACACAATAGCTCATTTACTAGACTATATTTTGTTATTTTACTATGACAAGAATGATTAATATAAAATAATATATCTATTTAAAATCAGTTCAATCGTTTCAATCATTTTTAACATACTGTGTTGAAAAGTTGTGATTTCGGTTTTTCCGTCTGTCCGATAATGTTCTAATTGTGGTCGATGGCTACAAAATTTATGCATGTTATTTCTGTACCCATAACCATACCGTGACCGAAGATATTGGAGGGGGGAGGATAACGTTTGTAAAAGTAAAATAAAAAATTGTTTAAGTTCTGTGAGAGTTTTCAAATAAAAGATTCTCTGAACAAAACTGAGAGAGCACTTGTCCTGCTACCCCAACGCTACACTTGTGTCTGTACCTTATTGAAAAGGGTGCATATAGCATAAATTACCTGATTATACTAGTAGATCCAGCAGTGTGTTTCAATACATTAAGGTTTATCGGTACTTATAAAAATCTCTCCCCGCAGAAAAAGGGCATATGTAACATTGATGTATAGACAAACAAGTGAACTGAAATTCATAAATTTTAAGGACAGAGATTAAGATAAATTTCATAATAAATAACGCAAGTTTTAGGGACAGTGATTAAAACAAATTCTTTAGTATTTAATTGACATTGTTTGCTCCCACAATTACATCTCTGAAATGATTGGAGCGAATAGCTTAAACACAATCTTGGTTGGAAAATGTTCTATAATTTATGCGCTCGGCATGATTTATGCTTCTTGTTTCAATATCATAACACGCCACTATGAAAGCCGCCGTTACCTCCAGCTTTGAACCACTGAAATAATTTATGAGACGTATTGCTTGATTTTATATATTTAGTAACAGCACCCAATAAAAATTCTTTTCGTGGATCGATTAAAAAAATAAATAAATAAATAAAGTTTCAGAACTTTTATTCACTTCATTTCAGTTTCTCCTGACACACGAAATCATTGCAAATATTGCAGCTGTCTTGAAACGCTGACGAAAAACCTTTTTTTATTTTTATTTCTTCCCTTCTTTCCACAGCGTTTGCAAAACTCTTTTACTTCAACTTATACACCTCAAGGGATGAAAGTTGGAACGAGAGAGGGGGGGGGGGGAGCTATCACAAATTTCTCGTACGTGTGGTAAAATATCGTATTTCTGAAAAGGATTTTTGAAACGTGGGCGATCTATACAATGATACACTTTCTTTGTGGAATAGAAATCTGGCAGAGCAGGGGGATATTTTTCGAAAATGGCGACATTTTCTGTACTATTTACTGATAGATTAGCATTTTAAACCAACCAGTTTCTTTTCTCCACTGATGTTTTCTAAATCTCCGTTGGTTGGGTGTTTGAAATTTCTTTTCACATCGGTCTTCGTTATTGCGTGGAATTGTAATAGTGTGCAATATTTTTTTCATGGTTTACTGTTTCGTCAGTTGATTGCCCATCGCTGTGTAATAAAAGGTCACTGAAATAATATCGCAATTCTGGAAGGTATTTTTGAATATGAAATATGGGCGTTCTATAGGATGTGACATTTTCTTTTTTTTTTCTTTCTTTTTAATCGAAATCTGGAAGCAAGTTTTTTTTTTTAATGGAAAATTGCTACATTTTGTGTATTATTTACAGTAGCACTTCATGATCAGGAATCTCTCGAACTTTGTCAATTTCGGAATAATAGAAATCCTATCCCATGAAAACATATTAACCATAAACGATCATAATAATCAAGTATAGTCGTAAAAATGCACTTACTTTTCTCGAATAACCCCCCCCCCACCCGAAAAAAAAGAAACAAAAAGAAAAGATATAAATTAAAAATAAAGTACATTTGTTAAAGAATTATGCACAGCACAGCATAAATATGTTAATATTTCAAAACATATCGCACTAAGTCTTAAAATACATTTTCCGTTTAATATCGATTTATCATTGGTATTTTCATTGGTAATTCCGGTGTTTGGAAGGCCGAAATAAAAGATAACCATTTTAAAAAACACCAGCTTCTTTTTTCTCTATTGATGATTTCTATATCTTCTCATTGTCTGTATATTCTAATTTTTTAGCCATATGCCTTTCAATATTGCGCCGAATTGTAATAGTGGTGTACCATATAGCGTTTTACTGTTCTGAAAATTGGCTGCCCACCAATCTGTAATAAAAGGTCCCTGAAAAAATATCTCATATCTAAGAGATGTTTGACATGTGGATGATGTATGCAATGATGCACTGTCGTTTGTGAACAGAAATCTGGAAGCGAGGGATATATGGAAAATTGCGACTTTTTGTGTACTATCTACAGTCTCAAGTCCACAATTGCCGAGACTTACCCACTCTGTATGATGCAGGGTGTCCCAAAAAGTGCAAGCACGCTTTAATTCTTTATCTATTACAGATAAAAGGGCAATGTAAATTGAAAAATAAATGTTCAAAATAAGGTCGGAAAAACGACTACTTTAAGAAAAATTACACCCTTTAATTTTTCAAAATATTACACTTTTTAAATTTGTATACAACTCCTGCACATAAAATTCCCAATCAGTAAAATGTGCCCCACGTACTAAGGAGGTGATGTACAAAATTTTAGCCTTTCATCATAAAGTGTCTCACAAATATCTTTGAACAAAGATGATCGGAGGCTATACATAGTTTTCGAATGTAAACTTTTATTGCTAGAGTAAAAAAAAAAAAAAAAAAAAAATATATTTTCTTTCATAATTATCGTACGACCTCTAAAACGCGATCCTTCGAGGTGATTTTTTTCCTTCGAGAGTTACACAGTGGTTCAAGTCAGCATATATTTATCTTCATATTTCTAACACTTTTTATAATATAAATCTCAAATTTTGTACATCTCCTCGTTAGTGCATGGAGCACATTTTACTATTTAGGAATTTTTCGAGCGGGAGTCGTATACAAATTTAAAACTTTCACTTTTGAAAATTAATGACAGGAGATTTTTCGCAATCTTTTTTCCTACCTTACTTTAAACATTTTTTCAATTTGCATTGCCAGCTGGCACGCACTGCGCGTTAAAGGGTTAAATACCGATTTATTATAGTTATTTTTAAGGCCCAGTTTCGTTCGGATTACAGAAATTCCGGAGTTTGCAAGTCCGAATTCGAGAAGTTTTACTGTACATTTTAAACTCACAACATCTTTTCTTTCTTTTCATTTTTTTCTAAAATTTTATGAGTAGAGTGCTTATAGTATTTCTCTTTCACGTTTCTTCCATTATTGCATTCTGCCGTTTCGAAAATGGATTGTCCACCACTTTGAAATGTAAGATCACTGAAAAATATCGAGTTTCTTTAAAGGATTAAAGAAATTCAATTTTTTTATCCAATTCAAATGAAACATATTTTTTTTTGAAATGTAGGCGATCTATACAGTGATACACTTGCTTTGTGGAATAGAAATTTAGAAGCAAGGGACATAGAAAATTGTGACATTTGCTATATACAGAGTAATTCAAGGTAAAGATAGGTAGGTTGTTATGGGATAAGGTCACTAGATGTACTAGCTGGCGCAAGCCGGCATTATTGTGCCCTAGGGTTGGCAATTGTACCCAGCTATTAGGTATAGACATATAAATTAGGTGATAGTCTATCCATAGTGTAAACTCCTTTGAAAAGATGAGAGTTGATTTCTTTGAAAACTACTATTAACTAACCTGATCATTAACGTTATTATGCTGATGATCACAGTGGTATAAGTGATAAAGACGGTTAAAATGTTTCAAACCATTCAAATAACAAATCTTATATTATGTAGAAAGTTTAATGAAAGTGGTGAACAAAGTCAAAAGTGGACTTGTGCCACTTTCAAAGAGAACGTATATATTGACCACTGAAATGCTTTATCTAATCATTCTTGTAATCACGTATCAGGCATTCAACATTCTGTCCATTTTAACCCTTTCAGGCGCAACCCTTTCCCAATGCAGAAAAAAGGGCAGCCGTTGCCATCGCTCGACTTAACTACCAGCAAGATGGCGGACGATCGAAACGTTCATCGCGTGCCACAGATCTAGAGACCCTTTTTTTGACGACAGCTGGCTGTGCTCGCGCACAGCCAACTGCGTCAAAAAAGGGTCTCTAGATCTGTGGCACGCGATGAACGTTTCGATCGTCCGCCATCTTGCTGGTAGTTAAGTCGAGCGATGGCAACGGCTGCCCTTTTTTCAGCATTGGGCAATCGATCCAGCTGTTTTCGCATTCTTTCATTTTCCAGCAAATGCCACTGCGGTTAAAAATAATCGTGACCATTTTCTTACGGGAAATGACGTGCTAAAAAGTAAAGGATTCTCGGGGAGCTATGTCACCCGCAACTATTTTTATAGAAATCCAATCTATTCTTCGTGACTGGCAACAGTCAAAACATCAGAGTTTGGTGATCCCAGAGCGGGAACACTGCGCGTTAAAGGGTTAACTGCAACGGAGAAAGTGGTTTGAGTGACCTTAGAAGTTAGGAGAATTTCATCATCAAAAATTTCGATTTATTTTCGATCGCGACATGATTTTTGCAACAAAGCTTACGAATCTAGTGATACTTTAAAATTGGGACATCAAAGTAATGGCGAGAAAAATATAAAAAAAAAAATTTGTATTTGTTGACTTTTTTCACTATCATGGTCATTTTTTTTTTTGGTACAATTGCAAATTATTAATGTTATATTATATTTTGCGGTTAAGGCAAAGTTATACGAGGGTTATCTGCCTAGGGTTGAGGTATGCTTCAGCTGGAGGACTTTTAAAGGGGTTCCAACACGTCAAAAATTGATTAAAGGGAAGATTTTTAAAGTAGCGCAAATATTTTTCTCTGCACTTATCATGCAGATTTGAGCACAATTGTAAGTAATATTAGGCAATGGTTTGATACAGGGTGATTCAGAACTCTTGCCAAAAAAATATGTAAGGGGTGGTAAAAGGAATTGAGTCGGTTCAGGATCACATAAAAATGTAGGGTCCAAAACGTCTCTTTCATTTTACCTGTTAATACTCACCTTAATAATCAATTTAATAATCAGCCTTGTACCCAGGTAGCCCTGGCTGTGCCGCACAGCAAGCTGTCGTCAAAAAGGGGTCTCTAGATCTGTGGCACGCGATGAACGTTTCGGTCGTCCACCATCTTGCTGGTAGTTGACCCGAGCTATGGCAACGGCAGCCCTTTTTCCGGCATTGGGAAAGGGTTGCGCCTCAAAGGGTTAAACTCGATTACAACATTACTAAATAGATGAGATCATTATTTACGACACTGCAACGACTTTTGCTGATAGTGGGCTTGTGTTCTATATGCAAGTGGTACAGAATATTTTGACGTTATAAGAGAGTTATAACTGTAATCGAGGTTTACCCCCAGACCGATTTCGTAAAAAAAATAAAATAAATAAAAAATTATGCAAATACTTTATTGTTTCTATGACGTGAATTTTTCTATACCAGAGATAAATACTGCATTGAAACAAAATCGTCGCTGACCCCTCTGGAAACTTTTCTAGTTACATGTTTGTATATGTACTTAAGACCGGCTCTGACTACATTCTCATTTAAGGCCATCAATTTACGCATTTACCCGGCTCAATGCATTTTATACCTGGTGAAAAATCCATCGCAAACAAATAGCAGAGTACTCATATTCATATATATGCAAATACCCCACCCCACAAGGAAATATGCATGCATTATTCATGAAGCAGGCAACCGGCATTGTTGTTCACCTGCTTGGATGGTATTCCTCAATCATCATTTCTACGATATTTTTGTTGTGATGATGATCTCTTCAAGATTATCTTCATTTGTCTAGACGCGTGTTGTCATCACCACGCCGTGGGGTTTTTCCTCACCACCGATGAGCCGGACCAACTGGCGCTGCGTTCGCAACCTCCAGAGTTGAATGCTGGGTGGTTGGTGCTGGATCACTTCAGTCGCTTAAAAGCAGCGAGGCGGGAAACAACTTTTATTTTTTTATCGGTGATTTACCTGACGCGAAGAAACAATTCACGCTCTTCTCTCTTCTCTTGCATTATTTCTTCCATCACTCATCCACTCCTGAAGCGCCGACTTTGAAGGGATTATAACCGATAAGGTGAGCGAATTGTGAAAGCGTGCATTGTGTCTGCCTTTAAATAGTGTTGTTGTTGTTAACGGTGATATGAATGATAGTAATTATTTTTGTAATTAATAATATTATTTTGTGAATAATCGCTTCGTTTTCTGTAGTCTATCGCGTTAATGTACGTTTCTAATTCAGTTTAGAAAGATAAATTGTAGGTAGGGTAAACGAATTAATATCTCTAAACAGAAAGTGCGTTTGATTTTCCGTCGTTTATTATGCATTAATAATTATATATTATGTGTACGTAATATATACATTCAATCATATAAATTCATTAAAGATAATATATATATTCATTCATATCAAGACATTCATATAAAACATTCATTCATATTTCTAACTTAATTTTATAAAGTAATAGCAGTTGAAGTAAGTTTAGTAATTGATATTACTAAACAGGCAATGCAATTAATTTGTTTTTCTATAGTTTATTATATTATGTATGAAAGAAACTTATTTGTATTTCTGATTTGATTTTATAAATAAATAGTAATTATTATCAAAGAAACAAAAAAAACCGTCAGCTAATATTTCGGAAATTATACTTAATAAATTTAAAAGCGATTTTTTAACTTTAATTTTTGGCAAAAATTAAACAATTCTATTGTATGCTTAGTGATATTAAACATCTGCTAATGTTTAATATTACCAAGCATACACTAAAATTATTTAATTTTTGCCGAAAATTAACGTTAAAAAATCTCTTTTCTTATATAAATTCATAAATTAATTGCAACTAAAATAAAATTAATTAAACTATTAACAATATAAGAATTATTTGTTCAGTTTTTTTCGCGAATTTCAGTTATTTTCATTATATCTATAGCTACATTTATATATTAAAAGGGTATTTTTATTCATTTTTCATTTTTTGGAAATGTATTGGAGTTTGATAGAAATATGCATCAATTTATTTTAAATAGAAAAGCTTCCAGTTAAATCTTTCTATGCTTAATATATATATAAAACCTGCCACGCAGAGTTGATATGGTTTTTCTGTTTCAAGTAGGCTAAAAATTGCTTTTATGTATTCATTTTCATTTTATTTAATAACTTAAAAAAAGACAGATGTTGAATTATCAATTAATTTTCAATACTTTTGTTGCTGTTGTACTGCAATGAAAGAGAAGAAAACAATTTTATAATTTACTAGCTGAAGTACCCGTTCTTCGCACGGAATGAATGGACTTTTTGATATTACGATTTGTGGTGATTACTATTCATTGTAATAAACAGATATAGCAAAGTGGATATCGCGTTATATTGTGTCCAATAATCATGCATACCGAATTGCAAGGCAATCGTTTGTACGGTGCAGAAGGCCATGCGGCGTAGCGCAATCTAGTAGCGAGTTTTAGCAAAACGGATACGGCGAAAATATTTTTCGCATTCAGATATCGATCTATACGAATTTTCATGACTATCGGCTGGACAGTCCTGAAGTTCATGTGTAGACGCGACATCTAGTGGCAAGTTATAGGAAAATGGATAGCGCCAAACTCTTCCCCGTGTTCAAATATCTATGTATACCTATTTTCATAGCGATTATTTGCACAGTCAAGAAGTGATACACTGCAGGGCCATCCAGTGGTTCAATAAAGTAATGATTTGCTACAGCGCCGTCAAGTGGCGAGTTATAGCAAAATGGATAACGCCAAAATATTCTCATTGTTCAAATAGCTATGTATACTGATTTTCATAGCGACCGTTTGAATGGTCAAGAATTTGGCCTGCTGCAGCGTCATCTAGTGGCGACTTAAAATAATAATGCATTGCAGTGTCATCTAGTGGTGAGTAACATCAAAAGGAACGCAGTTAGAATATATTCTTCGTGCTCAAATGTGTAAGTATAAAAAATTTTATGCCGATCGGTCGAACGGTATAGAAGTTGATGCTTTTCAGCGCCATTTAGCGGCAAGTTACAGCAAAATGGATAGTGAAAAATATTCTCCGTGTTCTAATATTCGCGTGTACCAAATTTCATCGAAATCGGTTGGACGATATTCGCATAGCAAACGGCTAAACGGAATAAAATAGATTTTTCATCTTTCAAGACTAAGTCGTAAAACCATTCCCTTGTGTTTCTTCTTTCTAAATAGATTGCTTAGAAAAAAAGTAATAAATTTAACTTTAATTCTGTTATCATTTGGGCTTTTATTATTCCTTTTCTAAAAAATGGCATTTTCATCAAGCCTTTGAAAAAATTAGTAATTTCGTTTTTCGAAAAAACTGAATGCAGAGCCTTAATAATAACTTCCGGCCATATTTTTTGAATATGTAAGAATAAAAGAAGAAAAGAAAAAATGGGTGCTTTTTTATTTAGTTAGATTAGAGGTTCTTAAATTATGGTAGGGGTGTCGTGTAGTCATTATCCCGTAATGCCACTAGGTGGCCCTTTTCATTTTGAATTCAGCTTTTTTTAATATATATTTATATTTTTTTAAGGGCAAAAGTAATTAATAAATGCTCAGAAACTATTGAATAAATCTTGAAATTGTTTGTACATTTAGAATTAGCCCTTTCAATTATTAAATTTCTTGTTTTATGATGCAAACCGCCACCTAATGTGCATTTATTGAACTAAATTTTTTTTTCGAAATCCTTTGATCGCATCTCATGCATAGTCTATAGGGTGATTCTCACCAAACGGGACAAAATAAAATTGGTAATTTTGCATCATTTCTCTCCATATGTATATTTTAAATGGAATTTCTTTTTCTTTTTATTTCTTTTAATCTAAAATTTATATTTGATGTCTAATGAAAAAAAGTGTATTTGACATTCTGTACTTTAGTATTTTCTGTATCCTTGGTTTGACAGAAATGACATGGGACAGTCAAGGGCGGATTAAAGGGGGGGCGGAGGGGGCGACCGCCTCCCACGAGAAAAAAGAAATTAATGTTAAAGATTCTATTTTACTTCCAAATATTGACGTATACATTCAATAAAATGGATGTCAATCTTCTAACTAACCGCCCCCACCGACAAGCTAACCGTCCCCCTCCACCCCTCCCGACAAACTTGCATTAATCCACCACTGGGGACAGTGACTGAAAGGACCAAAATGATTTTTACTGCTCTAAAAATAAAAATAAAAATCATGAATACCCAATAATGTTTTTTTATAAAAAAATCATGAAAAATGTATAACGTTCGAAAAAATAGCTAAAAACACTCTAGAAAACTAGCAGGGACTAGTTTTGTCCTGTTTTGTGAGAATCACCCATACACCAAATTTGGTTACAATCCGTTCTCCCGCTTCAGCTGTAGAACCATGTTTACAGGAGAAGTTTAATAATCATAACCGGCCTGCAAATCATGTTTGTTAAAATTACTTAATACGTATTTACATATATATTTAAAATTTTTGACAGGAGTTGACATTTTAAATAATATTTCTATCTTTGCACTAATTAGGTGACATTTTTACTAATCTTTATCATGGCAGAGTGTTTTCCAGATTATTGAGCTAGGAATTAAGTTTCGAGAACGACGCAACGGGCGGGAATGGGGTCCACAAGAAGAACATAAGTTTAAGAACTCTTGAGTTAGATAATCCATATAACATTTAAAGTTTTATATTCCACTGAACATGGTTATATATTGTTTTACAAGGAAAAGCATTTTTTTTTTAAAAAAAACGTAGTTTTGCCCCTGTTAGTTTGATGTAGTACAGTGTGTATGTTCAATATATCCTTCACATTTATAATTTTAGTAGTTTTCATTTTTTTTATGATGCTTTATATTTAGTTCTTGCACAATTTTTAAAAGGAAAATTTTCATCTTATGAAGCAAAAATGTTTTTATGAAAAAAAAAAAAAAAAAAATCCGTCATTGTTGCCACATTTGGCAACTTTTAGCAAAACATTGTCGAAATTGGCATCCAAAATATATTTCCAAAAATAAACCCACCTTGTTTCCAAAAATGAACCACTTCCCAATGTTTGGCGAGAAACCGCCGAAACTTAATATTGCTAAAATATCGTATAGCAATTTCTGCGTCGGTCTTCGAATTTACATAATATCGTTGACGTGAAATCTGATTAAATGACGGAAAAATAATATGTAAAACTTGATGACCAGCATAATTCTTCACTTCGCCTGAGAACCGCTTCTTTTGCTTGAAATCTGCAAAAGCTAAACACTTTGAATAGGTCTAATAAACGATCAGCAAACCAACCTCAACGAAGTCCGCTATTGTAACACCAGCTAATTGACGTTACTCAGTCCAAAAATCACAGAAAAGCTCTCTTTGAATGAACACGAGATGCAGAATAAAATTTTTTAAAAAAAGTACAAGGGTTAACCCTTTAACAGCTGGCTGTGCCGCACCGCCAACTGTCGTAAAAAAAAGGGTCTCTAGATCTGTGGCACTCGATGAACGTTTCGATCGTCCGCCATCTTGCTGGTAGTTAAGTCGAGCGATGGCAACGGCTGCCTCTTTTTTCAGCATTGGGAAAGGTTAATGGGCAAGACCTCAAATGGTTAAACTAACTATTCTTAGTTAGTTTAACCATTTTTTCCCACCATTTTTAACCACCAAGTTTTACTGAAAGCTTTTTCATTAAAACATTTCTTACATTTAGAGTTCTTCGATTTTTATTTTATTTTACTTTTTTCGAGTAAGATGAATTTTTTACTAAAAACAAAAAAGAACTCGGAAAAATTTTACAGAAAAGCAAAGTAAAATAAATAATATAGTAAAAAGAAAACACGCCGTCCTTTTTGCTGCAGAGAAAACTAGTAGCTTGGTTTTTTGGAAATGACTGCAACAGCTTCAATTTTCTCCCCAGAGAGAAAAATTCAAAGAAATCCGAAACACTTTGTGAAACAATATCATGTCTCTTTGAAGATCTTACCCGAAACGCTCCAAGAAAATTGCGCTTTGGACTCGAACAGAGAGAATTTGTAACTCATTTCTTTTATCTTGGAAATCTGAAAGTTTAGCATGCGCGGATCTCATTTCTGATTGGACGGCTCTAAAGGAAGACGTTTTTATTAGACGTATAAAGAAATGCCTGTGCATCTTTAAATATTCAAACTCTTCTAATAAAATAACGAGAAAAGTCATACTGAATGCATTATTTATAAAAAAAGACTTTCGCTTGCTCTGTAAAAGAGATATCAATGTTATGGACGCTGTTTCCGACCAAGCGCTTGATTTTATAAACTTGATGTTTTGTTTTGTTTAAAATAGATGTCTGTAAAATACATTTTTAGAGATACCCACCCGTAAGGCTTAATATCTATTTCATTTGATTGTCGGATACTGACAGCTTAGCTGTACTAGAGTGTTTAACCCTTTAACGCGCAGTGTGTCCGCTCCGGAAACGCCAAACTGACGTTTTGACTGTCGCCAGTCACAAAGAATAGATTGGATTTCTATAAAAATAGTTGCGGGTGACATCGCTCCACGAGAATCCTTTACTTTTCAGCACTTACATTTCCCGTCAAAAAATTGTCACGATTATTTTTAACAGCACTGACACCTGCCGAAAGATGGAAGAACGCGAGAACAGCTGGATAAATTGCCCAATGCTGAAAAAAGGGCAGGCGTTGCCATCGCTCGACTTAACGACCAGCAAGAGGGCGGACGATCGAAACGTTCATCGAGCGCCACAGATCTAGATACCCTTTTTCGACGACAGCTGGCAGTGCCCGGCTGTGTCACGTAGCTGGCTGTGCCGGCACAGCCAGCTGTCGTAAAAAAAAGGGTCTCTAGATCTGTGGCAAGCGATGAACGTTTCGATCGTCCGCCATCTTGCTGGTCGTTAAGTCGGGCGATGGCAACGCCTGCCCTTTTTTCAGCATTGGGAAAGGGTTGTGCCTCAAAGGGTTAAAAGGTATGAACGTCAGCTTAGGTTGTCACCGAAACTTTGCTGTTCTCCCCAGTTTAGAGAATCACTGGAAAAGGAGGTCATTCCCAGATCCGCACCTCTCTCCTATCAAGCGGGAGGACATGCGACCCTACAGATTTAGCGTGCCAGAGATTTCACCCCTCAGACGTGAACCCCCCCACCTATGGACTCCACAGATTTAACGTGCACATTCACAGCATATATACGATAGTTGATTGCTTTGATTTGCGATGAAGGCAAAGCTACACGAGGGCTATCAGCCTAGGGAGGGTGCTTTGGACGGAGGGTTTTTTTAAGGGGTTCTAACGCATATTCGCGTTACATTTAGAGAACCCCTTCCAAAAAACCACAGACCGTTAGATCGACAGCCGTGATTCAGTCCCGAACCTGGGACCTTCACATTTCGGCCATGCACCATGTTCAGTGTCTTACCCACTCGGCCATGGTCGGCCCCCGTATACGGTGGTCGTTGATTGGAAGCCGAGCCGGGGCCGTGTTTAACCTTTCCGGCGCCCTAGGCACTTAAAATTGTTGCGCCCCACCCACTATTTATCGAGCCCCTTCTTCCCCCCCCCACTTCAGTTCTGGCCTTGCCAGTTTTGGTTCCTGAGGGATTCTCCCTTCACTTGTTTGTGATATTGGGAGAGTCTTTCCACCTTTTTTCATCAATTATTATCATCATCAATCTTTACCATTTTCCCCCCATCCATTTTTTGCGCCCTAGGCACGTGCCTATACGTAAAAAGCAGCCCTGAGCCGAGCCTGTTGAACCAGAGTACGTCACCCTACAAATTTGGCTATCATGGACCTTTTTATATAGACTGGAGGTATTTTGGATGGTCCTGTAAATCAACTATTTAGGTCCAATGTATTACTGTGTACATTTACTGTAGTTAACCCTATGAGGCGCAACCCTTTCCCAATGTGGTTTCGATCGTCCGCCATCTTGCTGGTAGCTAAGTCGAGCGATGGCAACGGCTGCCCTTTTTTCAGCATGGGGCCATCTGTCCAGCTGTTCTCGCACTCTTCCATTTTTCAGCAGATGTCAGTGCTGTTAAAAATAATCGTGATCCTTTTTTGTACGGGAAGTGATGTGCTAAAAAGTAAAGGATTCTGGCGGAGCTATGTCACCCACCACTATTTTTATAGAAATCAAGTCTATTCTCCGTGACTGGCAACAGTCAAAACATCAGAGTTTGGTGTTCCCGGAGCGGGAACACTGCCCGCTAAAGTGTTAAAAAACGGATTAGAGAGATAAAAGTAATCGATAAACACCTTCTAACTTTTTTCTTTAAAAGCGTATAAAGCAAAGAAAAAACACTCAGAAACAATTAAAAAACTTGCAAATAAACGCAGCGCCGGAACTTGTTAGAACATGAATATTGATGACCTTCCAACAGAACCATAACACAAGAGCGGGTGGGGAAAAAAACAAATAAAATAAAATTTTGATCTTCGATTGAAATAAATAAATCACCGGGCGATATCGAACAACGTATTCCATTCAGTATCGGAGAAAAGAAAAATCAGAGAGAGAGAGATGGTATACGAAAGAAAGCAACGAGATTTGCGAGCGGATCAAGATATGCTAATGCAAGTCGATGAATTCTGAAAAGGAAAAGGGGGAGGGGGGGGGACGAATCAATCGAAACAAATCCAAGCAGACCTCAAAAAGGGGAGAATGCTTTTCTCTTTTGCCGGAAGAATCGAATTCACTCTCCGAAAGAGTTTGCCTGTATTTATACATAAAGATGAGAAAAGGGGGGGTGATCGATTCAGTATATAACAAATCCGAGTTCTCCCAAGAAACTTTTGCTCTCCTTACTCTCTTTTACCTCAAAAATCTTGGAAAACTTCTTTTCCTTTTATACAATTTGGGGGCCCGGCTTTGTTCTTTGCTATTATTTAGCATAAAAGAGAATGCATGTGTTTCCAAGACTCGGGTGCATTAAATGCTCGATCTTGTCGCGTATAGAGAAGTGATTTTGAGAGAGGGAGTTGGGGGGTGGGAGGGGTTGCTTTTTTAAATGAAAACTTTTAAAGCTCTGTTGAAAATTTTATCGGCAATTCGAATTTCTGTCTTTTCGAAAGCGATTTCATGTTTTCTTTTCATTTGTTTTCCGCTAATTTCACAGCATATAAAGATTTTGCATTCTGTCTTAATTAAAAAGGAAAATTAGAAGCAAAAGTTTTTTTTTTTTTTTGCTTTTTTTTTAAATAGGAAAATGTGAAGTTTTAAACAAATGCAATAAAAATGCGATTTTTTTAAAAAGTTTTCAATCACAGGGAAGTTTTGTTTGTAAAGTGCTCCACAGAGTAGTATCTTCACTCTCTAAATTCGGGAATTCTAGACAGCATTCAATTAGGCACTTTGGAGGTCCATGGAAGTTTTGTAAGGCTTTATAACATTCCAATGTCTATTTGGGGATCTACGAAATTTTAAAAGAAATTATTTAAATTAAGGTTTGTAACTATTATATAAGAAGGGGTGTTATCGAAAGAAAAAAAAATCT
Source organism: Cheiracanthium punctorium (assembly GCA_038373885.1). Classification (NCBI taxonomy): domain Eukaryota; kingdom Metazoa; phylum Arthropoda; class Arachnida; order Araneae; family Cheiracanthiidae; genus Cheiracanthium; species Cheiracanthium punctorium. The sequence continues at coordinate 108,999 of JAWZYV010009918.1, read as the reverse complement.
GAAAAATTTTCATATTTTAAATAAGCACTAAAGTGTTACATAATAAAAGCGTATCATAATCCATGCGTCGTCCCTATTTTTTTTCCTTATTCCAATAAGTTGTAAAGTGCATCATTATTCACGAGTGTGCCGTATTTTTTTTCCTTGTTTTATAAAACATTTCTTTGGAATCGAAATCTATATTAAAATCGCCTACTAAAACTATTTTATAATCTTTGCCAAGCATATTCTAATTACTCCTCACCGTTGTTTAAATAATAAAAGTCCTGTCATTAACGGTTCCGGGATCGACTCATCGCTCCCGGTGCATCGGCCATCAGCGGCCATGTTGAAATTTGGAATAAAACCGGCATTTTTTTTTCTACCTGAAAGCAAAAACTTTTTGTACAGTTCGAAAGATCTCAAAGAAATTAAACTTTTTTTTTAAATTTGCCGCTACTTTCAGCTCTAAATATCTAGCGAGATATCATGCCTTGAAAACGCAGAAGCGATCGATGATAGAAAAATTGCAACATATTGTTTGGCGACGACATCTATGAATTATATTGTTAACTAAATCCTTAAAAATGTACGTTTCAGGAGGATTAAACAATTTTCCAATTCCGCAAAATGATTTCGGGGCCATGCACCGCGCGAGGCCCGCGCACAGCCAACTGTCGTCAAAAAAGGGTGTCTAGATTTGTGGCACGCGATGAACGTTTTGATCGTCCGCCATCTTGCTGGTAGTTAAGTCGAGCGATGGCAACGGATGCCCCTTTTTCAGCATTGGGAAAGGGTTGCGCCTCAAAGGGTTAGGTTTTGCCCCCCCCCCCCCCCCGCAAAAAAAAAAAAAAAAAAAAAAAAAAACAATAAAAATCCTTCGTCTACCAACTTCAGTTAACGGGGGAAATACCAAATGCAAATTTTTGCAGAAAGCAACCAGCAGACACCGGCATACTGGTTTCTTGCATGGTGGATATGGAAAACGTGTTTCGTTCCATTCGGGAAAAGGTCAGGGGCTTCCGCGCAGCGGCTCACCATCTTAGGTCACGTGAGAACGAAAATACCTGGCCAAAAAAATGACATTAATTGCAGATGAAATGTAAATTCCGAGGGTCGCGACCTCTCTTTTGTGTCAGAGAGAGAGAGAGGCCTGATTGGGGAGGAAAAGGAATCCCTCAGCTATGTAAGGATAGGTTATTAGGAGTGAACTTTGATGATCAAAGAACGAAATGCATGAGGTACCTCGCGTTGTTATTTTGTTCTTCTAATAATGCTCGGTTTTTCCCCCATTTCTTTTTTTTTATCACTGAAAATGTTTATTTTCCTTCGCAATCTTTGTTTAATAAAATAGTTTATATCTTTGTAAGACAAAGGAAACGTGATGACTGAATTAAAAAAACTTTACTTATTTTAGTGACTCGGTCTAATCATAGGTAATTTGCATTGCACAGGCAGGCCCGTAGCCAGATTTTCTATTCAGGGTGGGCACCCTAACTTAAGTGAGGAGGCATCATATATTTTTTTGAATGATAACATTTTTACCTATATTTCTTCATTAAAATAGCATAAGCTTATAATTAAATAAATTATCAAAAGTCCTAAGTGCTTCCAAGAAGTAAAAGTTCGTCGGCTTAAACAGAATGGATTTAAAGTTGTCAAAGAACACACAAAACATAAATGACTATAATAGAGTATCACAAAGAAAAACTTATTAATATATAAAACTTACTATTAATATACAAAATTATTTCAAAACATCTGCATTAAACTTTTAATATGAAATCTTCTAGGGGGCAAATGATGCTGCTAGGTGGGGCTCAGCCCCATCTGAACCCCCTTGACTACGGGCCTGTGCACAGGCCTAAAGCCTGTGCGGTCGCACACGTATGATTTTGGGAGGGGCCCCGAAATGAGAAAAAAATAACAGGGTCACTTAGAAATTTTTGAGATATAGCTGAATGATACAAGTTAAACTTACCAAATTTTTGAAGCTTTCCAAATCTCATCTAACATCAATGCACTTTTGTAGGCGAATTTTCCAAAGTTTAGAAGCCTCAAGCCATCCATTTCTGGGAATCGATGCAAAATATGCTTTTACAGCCACATCAGTCTCATCTTCGGATGAAAACGGCGACCACATAAACTTTTTCTTAAGATAGCCAAAAGTCACAAGATCAGGGGAATAGGGTGGACATTCTACCACTTTGAAGTCATTTTGCAGAAAGTATTCCACTGTCGATCTTGCAGTATGAGAAGATGCATTGTCATGATAAAGCATGAGTCCCCTTCATTAACTTCCTGAAGAATTTCTGGAAGACATTAGTGGTGTACCAGTTAGCTGTAATTGTCTTGTGTCCCTCCCTTTTGAAGAAAACGGCATACATTGCTCATTGTCTTTTCACCATTCTTGATTATGGGGTCATCTTCAAAGACCCATACTTTACTTTCTTGACTCGTTGGATCGTAAAATAACAGTATGTGCGTTGGATCACCAGTTACGGTTTTAGAAATAAGGCGATGTCCACCATCGTTAAGTAGTTTTAGGGTTTCTTTGTCGATTCTGACACGCTCCGCTTTTTTGGTGTTCTGTTAAAATATAGGGGACCCGACGACAAACAAAAATTTTTTTCATAGGCAGTTCTTCGTGAATAATTTTATGTACAGCTGCGGATCCAGTGCTAAGTTCCTTCTGCAAGATCCAGTGCTAAGTTCCTTTGGTAAGTTCAGCGATTATCACCAATAAACATTTTTTTGTATAGCGGACGCATTTTCTGGGACTACAGCTCACAAAGATTCTTCTCCTGTGTGTTTTTCATCCAAGAGCGAACTTCGACCTCTATGAAATTCTGTGAGCCATCTGAATATAATTACACGATAAAGAGCTTCGTTTCCAAATGCTAATAACAGACGTTGAAGGCATTCTTGTTGATTTAACCGACTTTAAAATCACAGAAAATGTGAGCGCGATAGTACTCTCGCGTCAATTCCATTTTCCTTTCTTCCAAAATGTATTCTAGATCAGATAAATTGCAACTGTTGCCACAAATTATCGTCTGCTATCGTAAATGAGTTCAAATTTTTAACTTTTTTTTCTTTCTTTCGCCTATCGTCTGTCACTGTCTCAAAAATTTCAGAGTAACCCTTAGCGTATAGAAAAATAATATGGAAAAAAGTATAAATGTTTTATGTGATTTTAAAGGCAATTTATCCTCTTAATTACATTAACTGTTGTTCAACTATAATGTTACTTGAAAAAGCGTAGACTGGCTCCAATTTCGCCTCTACGTTATTATGAGAAAACTGAACAGTTGTAGATAGCCATAATCATTTTCGCGTGTTCAGTTCATTTATTATTCAAGTTGATATTTAATTTTTTCATGAATATTAAATTCATGAATTATATTTTTTTCATGAACAATAAATTCATGAATTATACTTTTTTTCATGATCATTAACATTCCAAATAAATCTTTTGTTGTAGTTATAAAATATGTCTGTTATTTTCTACCTGACATGACAATAAACCGACTAAAATAATGTGTTTGGAGTATGCTTTTACACGATGTCAATAGCTAGTTGCAACCGCAGTTAGTGAAAGTCCCTCAAAAACACTTTAACTGCAGTGCACAAGTGTTTGAGATTCCACCATAGTAGAGTGAATAAGGTAATGAACATGGTTGGCGGCTGAAGTGTGAAGGTCCCACGTTCGGGCCTACCGCGTGGTTGTCTTTCTAACGGTCTAGCGTTTAGTCGGCTTTCTGCAGAAGTAACTTTAATACGCGTTCGAACCCATTAAGAGTCCTTCTTGCCAGGCACCCCCTCCCTTCCCGTAGGCCGATGATGACCCTTGTACAGGCTTGCTATAATACTAAATACCCATAATTCAAATTAAGTTTCATATAGAAGTAGTGTGCTTTTCAGAAGTAGAGTACTTTTAATGACAGAGGATTTTGTCTACGCGGCAAAACAGCGAATCACTTTTCAAGGCCAGGTAGTAGCGGAGTAAAAACTGCCAAAAGCCGCCAAGTTTGGCCATTTTTGGCGACTTATTGCAATAAGAGGGATCCTTTGAACATTTTTGTAACTGGGAAAGAGCGGACCTTTGGCACTGCCCAACATGATTATATTGACCATACAATTCATTATATTTCCAAAATGTTCTATTAAAACTTTTTTGTCAGTATAGTTTAATAACTTCGTTTAGATAATTCTTTAAGCAGAGACAGAAGGGAAAATTTTTCTAGAAACAAAACTTTTCTTCAAAATACAGTAGGAAACATTTCCCTGATTTGGCTACCCCCCTGCCCCTTCCCGCTTTGACTGGGGACCCGGGGGGGCAACTGCCCCTCCCTTAGTCAGGCTCCGTGGGCAAATACGATTGTGTTGTAGATAAAAGTACTATAATTTGCGAGCTGGGTATGCCTCCTGCTCTCTTTTGATTCATACTGAGTAAGAAAACTCGAAAAAACTCGAATTCAAAACAAACTTGTTTACGACCTTCCGTATATTTAGATGATAAAATAACGCGCATTTCTCATTCCCTAACGCCTTTATGATAGCCTCCGAGACTGAAAACTTTATTACGCTAATATCATTCATCCTGATACTGGCAAGAGAGTGAGGGAGGGGGGGGGAAAGAGAAATGAGAGAGAGAGGGCTAACTCCCCTTACATTAAATTACTTTTCTCAGTTCCCCTTAATATGATCCTGTATCCTTTGACAGAAAGCGGGATGAGAAAGATTAATCAAATCAATATTTCATAAAAGAATGGGGCTCATTTCCCCCTGGATATTGGGATCGATATTATCTCGGGGACAGCTGCAGAAGAGGAAGATGGGTGGGAAAAAAAAAAGAAGCTATGAAAAAAATTCTGTGGATGTTTTGTTGAACTAAAAGTTTCGTGTGCGACATGTATAAATTGTTGACACTTTGAATGGTAAGTTTAGATTTAAAAGAAATTTCAGCGGAACTTTTTAATAAAAAGCCATGTCTTGTCAAATAATAATAATAACAGGAATAGTAATGAAAAAGAAGTATTCTGTGTTATTTTTTTTCTAACTCAATATTTTAAAAGAAGTCAGACGTTTAACAATTTAACAGCTATATGCGAGGGTCGTCAGGAAAGTATGTTTCACACGGCCAATAAAAAAGAGAACAAAACTTTATTACATGAAAACATTTATTGCAAAAGATACAGAAATATTTTAGCTACTTCTCATCTTAACCCTTTAACGCGCAGTGTTCCCGCTGTGTGAACACCAAACTCTGACGTTTTGACTGTTGCCAGTCACGAAGAATAGATTGGACTTCTATAAAAATAGTTGCGGGTCACATAGCTCCTCGAGAACCTCCTTTACTTTTTAGGCACGTCATTTCCCGTCAAAAAATGGTCACGATTATTTTTAACAGTACTGACATCTGCTGAAAAATGGAAGAATGCGAGAACAGCTGGATAGATTGACCAGTGCTGAAAAAAAGGGCAGCCGTTCCCCATCGCTCGACTTAACTACCAGCAAGATGGCGGACGATCGAAACGTTTCGATCGTCTGCCATCTTGCAGGTTGTTAAGTCCAGCGATGGCAACGGCTGCCCTTTTTTTTCGGCATTGGGAAAGGGTTGCGCCTCAAAGGGTTAAGATTCACAGGAATTGTGAGACATTTATCATACCGTCGCAGGGGCGTAGCCACGGGGGGGTTAGGGGGTTCATAAATGAGAAATTTTTTGCCATACTAAATGTATATTCTTCATTACATTATCACACACACGTATACATATATATGAGTTGTAGTAGTCGTAACCCCCCCCCCATGAAAAATTTCTGGCTACGCCCCTGTACCGTCGTATAAGTTTTTGTAGTCCAAGTGTCATAAGAGTCTGCCGCATGAGAATGGAGCCAGAGTGTCACAGCTGTTTGCAGTTTTCAACCGTGAGAAAGGGATACCCGGTCAGGCATTTCTTCAAGTGCAAGTCGCTGGGAGCAAGATCGATACTATAGGGTGGATGATTAAACACCTTCCAGCGAAATGCGTGAGTTGTATGACATACGCTGGTTCCATTCTCAGGTGGCAGACCTCTAAGACATTGCAGGGACGGATTCATGCAATTTTGTGTGTGGGAGGCGGCTAGTTGAAAGTTATATCTATTTTATGGAAGTCAAATAGGATCTCTGTGATTGCTTATGTAATTTCTTTTTGTCGAGGGGCGGTTGTCACCCCCCCCTTCCCCCTTTAATCCGTCGTGTGACATTGGACTACAAAAACTCATCCCACGGTATAACAAGTGTTACAATTCCAGTGATTCTTATGCTGAAACAAGGCTGGAATACTGCTGTATTGTACAGTCTGTCAATTAAATAACCAAATGTCGGAACCGTTTATGAAAAACACAGTTGTTGGGCCATTTTTTTTTGGACCCCAATTCTGAAAAAAAAAAAAAAAAAAAAAAAGAGGATTCCGAGACATAGCTCCACGAGAATCCTTTACTTTTTTTAGAACGTCATTTCTCGTCAACAACAACAAAAAAATGGTCAACATAAAATTATAACAAATGTATTTTAACCCTTTGAGGCACAACCCTTTCTCAATGCTGAAAAAAGGGCAGCCGTTGTCATTGCTCGACATAACTACGAGCAAGATGGCTAAATCTATTATTCTTTGTGCATTTTTTTGACAGACTTTTTTCGATTCACTACATACATTTAACAAATATATAAGTGGCATACGATGAACGTTTCGATCGTACGCCATCTTGCTGGTAGTTATGTGGAGCAATGACAACGGCTGCCCTTTTTTCAGCATTGGGAAAGGGTTGTGCCTCAAAGGGTTAAAATACATTTGTTATAATTTTATGTTGACCATTTTTTTTTGTTGACGAGAAATGACGTGCTAAAAAAAAGTAAAGGATTCTCGTGGAGCTATGTCTCGGAATCCTTTTTTTTTTTTTTTTTTTTTTTTCAGAATTGGGGTCCAAAAAAAAATGTCCCAACAACTGTGTTTTTCATAAACGGTTCCGACATTTGGTTATTTAATTGACAGACTGTATCTTTTGCAATACATTTTTTAAGTTAATAATATTTTGTTCCTGTTCACTGGCCAAGAGAAACTTAAAATACTTTTAGGATTGAGATTAATTTAAGAAGAGAGATTCAGTTAGCTTGTCGGACAAAATTAATTTCCTTTCTGAACAACTTCTGCTTTTTTTTAGGCGGTCATTATACAGTCGTTCATTGCGATAACGCACTTTGAACATCGCGCTTCACACTCTATAGCGAAATTTTAGAAACTTAAGGAAATTCTATATTCGACGCGCATTAACTTTTTTTTTTTCCGATTTCTGTTAAACTGTTTTCTATTCAGGTGTATTTTGTATGTCTACAGAGGAGCAGGTTGTGTGCAACAACAATGTGTAATTAAATATATTGGGTTGGCAACAAAGTAATTGCGTTTTCTGGTATAAAATTCAAGCAAATAAGTTTTCAACAAGTTTTTAATTACAGGTAAGCTGTGCCTGAACATACGATTCATATTTGTTACGTTTTAAAGAAAGAATTTCACTGGCAGTATTTTTTTTCGTCCATAAAAGATGGCCACCCTCCCTCTTTTTTCGCTTCTATCCTCCTTAGAGGACACTATTAAAAATGTCCTGAAATTAATTTTTAGGTATTCGTGACTGCTGTATTTTACAGAAAGAATTTCACGGATATCTCTATTTTTATTTGAGATCACGCGGGATATGTGAAAAGAACTTTTTGGCCCCTTACCCCCCCTAAGATTACGAATTTTGGAAAATGCTCTCTGATCTAGCACCTATGTTGAAGAACTCACGTACGTGCCAAATTTCGCATAATTAATTTCAGTAGTTTTGGCCAGGCGAAATATTGACATACGGAAAAACGCAATTACTTTGTTGCCAACCCAATACATTAATGATATGATATTTGTAATGTCTACTATGTATTAGAATTCACATCTAGAGACTCTAATATCGAAATAAAAGTATTTTGGTTGTAAACTGGTTTCTTATTCGCTAACTACGAAAATATTCGATTTCCTCATAAAGAATCGAATGCGAAATCATTCGATTTCGCAAATGATAGCATTCTATTCAAATGTAATCATTTGCGAAAATTTGCTTATCGCGGTGAAGATTGGAACGGATAAACCGCGGTAAACGAGGCACAACTGTACTGTTACGATCTGGGGGTTAAATTTAGGCTAAAATTCGTATTCTATAAGCGTCAAATAATGAATTTAAACATAGGGTTTAGCGGTTTATCGTCAATTATTGACAATAGGGCTCAGCTGACTTCAGTTTTGGGGACTTGTTTAATAAAAATAATACTCTCCAAAATATTTTGTCATGAAAAACCGAACTATCTCTGATACCTAAGGAAACATTAAAAAAATTCCCTCAAAACAGCAATTTCAATCTCATATTCACACGTTATAACTTTTCCTCCCCAAATTAAAGCCTACACGTATTTATGTTTTCCATCAGTAACCGCGAACGTTAAGGAAGTAATAAAAGGTGCTCGAGTTGTATGGAGCATTCGAACTCGTCTGTGAAAAAATTCGCGCATCATATGCAAGTGAAAGTTTGACCACCCCTGCCTGAACACTACACAAAAATGTCATTTATTCGGTTGAAAAGTATTGCGAAGCAGAATAAAAGTTCAAGAGAAAATGTTACATCCCTTTTTGCCTTTCAACAATAGTGTTAAGACAATTACACAATGGGTGCATGTTAAAATAGTCCAACAAGCTCGAAAAATGAGAGTAACACTTCATTCGGCGAATTTAAGCACTATATCTCACAAAAAATACAGCATTTTTAACATATGCCATAGCAAATCACTAAATATAACAGTAATGACACTATTCAAATGACAATATCAATCGTCCGTCACACTGAACTCGAAAGCGAGAGAGACTCTCTATTTTACAGATTTCCAAGCAGGACGTAACGTCATACTTGTCGATTTTTCTCGTAACTTCTTTCCTTAATTGAAATACAGCCAAAAATTCCACTACTTTCGAGAACTTACATTTATTCGCCAAAGATGCCAAATTTATCGCCAAGTTTGTTGGCAAGGTCAAGGGGTCACGTACTTATTTCACTTGCAAGAATGCGCGGGTTAGGATCCCTTAGAAAGACCTCCACGGAGGGCATCCCACCCCATGGCCTAGATCCCACGTGCAGAGCCTGATTATGACCAACAGGGGCCCCGGGCATTGATGAATTTTGGGGCCCCCAATATATGAAATTTGTTTTTATTTTTCATAAAACTGTGATATAAAAAAGAATATTTCAGAACAACATTTGATATTGGGGCCCTTTCGAGCCGGTGGCCCTGGGCAAAGTCCCGATTTACCCATGCGATAATAAGGCTCTGCCCACGTGCAGGTAATTGGCTGTAATCTCACAACAACAACAGCAACAGTAAGAATGCCTGTACAACTAACTCTCTTTCCGGCAACGCACGTTAATGCGGGAAAGCAACATTGCAGTTTTGTAACAATAGTTAATTTTAGAACAACAGACCTCGGTGTTCAAACGGATATTTGTGTTTGACGAAAGCTTTTATAAATTAGTTACATTCGCTGTCAGAGTCAATGTTCACATCGAATTTATATCAAACATCTTACCGCTTCTCAGGGGCGTAGCCAGAAATTTTTCATGGGGTGGGTTATGACTACTGCAACTCATATATATATATGCATACGTGTGTGTGATAATGTAGTGAAGAATATACATTTTGTATGGCAAAAAATTCCTCATGGGGGGGTTATGGCCCCCCTAACCCCCCCCCTTGGCTACGCCTCTGCCGCTTCTTTAAAAGCTTGCAAGGCCGAAAACTTCATTGCTCTAATATCCATCATCCGGGAGCTTTTTCGATTAAATTACTCTGTCCCTAATATGATCCTTGACAGAACGTAGGGTGGGAGAGGTTAATCAAATCGATATTTCATAAAAGAACGATGCTCAGTTCCCTGGAATACCAGATCGATATTATTCTATAAGCATTGGGGGAAAAAATATTGTTTAGTTTTTTTTATTTTACTTTACGACGCGTTAAATAATTAACAATATCCATGACAGATTCCAGGCGTGCAGTTTAATACCCACCTTCACACATAGGCGGCGTTAAGCACAAAATCGAATGAAACTATGAGATCGTCGTTAAGGAGAGGGTCTTGTTAAACTGAAAGGTATCCGCATTTTCAAAATAACCCAATGTCAAGACTTGTAAGATAACTTTTAAAATTAAAAACGAGAATACTGAAATTCTGCATTGTAGAGGCTAGAACTTGATGTGATGCCACATACCGAGCAAAGAAGTGCATGTGCTTCAAATTTTAAATTAAGTAACATGTTTCAAACACGCAAAAATTAAACTTTTACAAAAAAAAAAGTTATAAATTTGCAGTAAACATAAATGTTAGCTGGATTAGAAACTGGAATTTAATGGGAGGAAGTGGCAAATCAGGGAGGGGGGTCAATCGCTCAACTCGAGCGCACTTAACCCTTTAACGCGCAGGGGGAACACCAAACTCTGGCGTTTTGACTGTTGCCAGTCACGAAGAATAGATTGGATTTCTATAAAAATAGTTGCGGGTGACCTAGCTCCACGAGAATCCTTTACGTTTTAGCGCGTCATTTCCCGTAAAAAAATGATCACGATTATTTTTAACAGCATTGACATCTGCTAAAAAATGGAAAAAGGCGAGAACAGCTGGATAGATTGCCCAATGTTGAAAAAAAAAGCAGCCGTTGCCATCGCTCGACTTAACTACCAGCAAGAGGGCGGACGATCGAAACGTTCATCGCGTGCCACAGATCTAAAGACCCTCTTTTGACAGCCAGCTGTCGTCAAAAAAGGGTCTCTAGATCTGTGGTACGCGATGAACGTTTCGACTGTCGTCAAAAAAGGGTCTCTAGATCTGTGGTACGCGATGAACGTTTCGATCGTCCGCCCTCTTGCTGGTAGTTAGGTCGAGCGATGGCAACGGCTGCCCCTTTTTTCAGCATTGGGATAGGGTTGCGCCTCAAAGGGTTAAATGCAAATGTATAAAGGTGAGTCTTATTTTCTGTTGGCTTAACTCTTTGACGCGAGGTGGACCAAAAAAAAAAAAGCTAAATGATCTCAACGCTGTAAAAAAAAGCAGCCGTTGCTACCGATCCATTTAACTACCAACAACATGGCGGACAATCAAATCGCCCATCTGGGGCCACAGAGCTCAAGAGGTTTTCTGACACAGCTTCTTCAGCTCTGAGAAGAACAACTTCTTTAGCTTTCGAAAACTCCTTAAACCCTAGGGAGCCAGATGGGCAGTTCGATCCACCGCCATGTTGTTGGTAGTTAAATGGAACGATGACAACGACTGCACTGAGTTGGGCAGTCCATCCAGTTGGTCTGCTATACTGATCTGGAAATGCGTGCTCTTCAAAGAGTTAATGTGCTTACAGAGGAGCTTAAGAGTGTAAAAGAAACATACCGAGTTTCGTAATAAAAAGATTTCACGGAATTCCTTCAGTGACTTTCCAAGGTTTGATTTTAAAAACCCTGTTCTTTCATTGGACAATCCATTCCGATAAAATCTAACATTCTTCTTTTAATCCCGTCTTTGACAGATAATCCGCAGAAGTACTGTGAACCAACATGATTCATATCATTGATTTCAGCCTATCGCATTCTTTCAACAAATATCTGTCTTTAATCCTACCGTGAGATTGTCCGACCTGTGGTGTTTTTTTTCTTGGCATACGCTTTGCCATTTTATTTTAGAAATGACGACGGGTGCAAGACGAAATTCAGGTGCAAAAAGTTTACAGTCGTATAAGCATGTGAGTTAAAGCAATGTTATAACAGGGTGTCTACCGCTCCGGAAAATCCGGAAAGTCTGGAAAATGCCGGGAAATTGGAAAACGGGTCCGGAAAGTCTGGAAAAAACCAGGAAATTGGGTAATGGGTCCGGAAATTTCAACAAAAGAATCATTTTTTTTTTCGTGTTCTTTTTTTTACCCTTCCTCTTTAATTGTCAGACTGGAACCGAAAGCAACTGCAATGCATTTTTCGGACCGCGAAAGCATCAAGCGATGTGTTTGTATAAGGAGGGAAAAATGGGGGCTCATTAATCGTGATGGGAGGGTAAAAGACAAATTATCTTACTTGGTAACTTATGGGTTAGGACCGTCTTTCCAAGAACAGTTAGTTAATTCTATCATGAATTGCGACTACTTCTGTTTCTTTTAATTGATGAAAGCTTAATCCTGTATTTCAAGAAGTTGTATAAAATATGCAAATATAAATACAAGGGAGAGGGCATTGTGCAATTCCCCAAAGTAAAATGCATTGGTCAGGAATTTTTTTTCCGGGACCTCCCAAAAGTCAGGAAAAAGTCAGGAAATTGACTTTCAGAAATTTGGTAGACACCCTGTATAACTGTCAACGATTTAATTTGGCCTATTATAGGGGATCGGCTGCAAAGTAAGGGATGCTTTTATTTCATTGATCAGAAAAACTATCTGGAAGAAACTGTATTTGTAAGTGATTGGGGAAAATGATGACTTTTGCACAAAGCTGCCGACCTTTAGGGAATACCATCAACTACTTGTCGTAAACAGTAAATGCTTTTTACGGAGTGTAACATAGCCACGTAATCAGCTCTGAGAATTTGTTATATTCTAAGTTGAAAATTATTATTTACAAAAATAGATTGATTATATTCCGTAAAGGTTAGGAGCTTGCAGCTGTACTTTTGTGTTTGAAACGACTAACTGTTTGCGTTGGTCGGAGGACTTTCTAAGAGGTTCTAACGCGTATTCATATTACATCTGGAGGAAACGGACCAAGACTCCATACCGTTACACCGACAGCCAAGCGATAGGCCCAAACGCGGGCCCTTCAAACTTTAACCGTCTACCATGTTTGGTGTCTTATCCACTCGGCCATTGATTGGCCGACGTGGGGCCAACGACTCATCAAAAATTTTTCTTTTTCGGTACCGGCATCTCTCTGTTTCCATTGTCTGTTGGCATATTAGGTTATTTTATCTCAGAATCTCAATAAGTTTCGAATCATACCAGAAAGATAAACCCGATTTTAACCCTTTAACGCGCAGAGTTCCTGCTCTGGGAACACCAAACTCCAGCGTTTTGAGTATTGCCAGTCACGAAGAATAGATTTGATTTTTATAAAAATAGTTGCGGGTGACATAGCTCCACAAGAATCCTTTACATTTTAGCACGTTATTTCCCGTAAAAAAATGTTCACGATTATTTTTAACAGCACAGTCATCTGCTGAAAAATGGAAGAATGCGAGAACAGCTGGATAGATTGCCCAATAATGAAAAAAGGGCAGCCGTTGCCATCCCTGGACTTACTACCAGCAAGATGGCGGACGATCGAAACGTTCATCGCGTGCCACAGATCTAGAGACCCCTTTTTTGATGAAAGCTGGCTGTGTAGCATAGCCAGCTGTCGTCAAATAAGGGATCTCTAGATCTGTGGCACGCGATGAACGTTTCGATCGTCCGCCATCTTGCTGGTAGTTAAGTCCAGGGATGGCAACGGCTGCCCTTTTTTTCAGCATTGGGAAAGGGTTGCGCCTCAAAGGGTTAAAACATTTATTCATATTGACCACTATGATTTTAGATCTGCACTATACAAAACAGAACAAAAAATAATAATTCGAGAAGAGTCTTGGATTGTACTGCGAGTCACCTTCTGCCAGCTTTGCCGTGACCTTCCAGAAGAAGGTCTGCTGGCTCACGAAATGAGTGACGCTATGTAGGCCAGTGTTAGGCATAAAATGAAAATTTGTACAGAAAAAATCATGATTCTGGTAACTCATCATCATTCTGTCATGTTTATTACTGCTTTAGCCCTTTGAGGCGCAACCCTTTCCCAATGCTGAAAAAAGGGCAGCCGTTGCCATCGCTCGACTTAACTACCAGCAAGAGGGCGGACGATCGAAACGTTCATCGCGTGCCACAGATCGAGAGACCCTTTTTTAGATCTAGAGACCTCCCTTAGAGACGACAGCTGGCTGTGCCGCACCGCCAGCTGCGTCAAAAAAGGGTCTCTCGATCTGTGGCACGCGATGAACGTGTCGATCGTCCGCCATCTTGCTGGTAGTTAAGTCGAGCGATGGCAACGGCTGCCCTTTTTTCAGCATTGGACCATCTATCCAGCTGTTCTCGCATGCTTCCATTTTTTCAGCAGATGTAAGTGCTGTTAAAAATAATCGTGACCATTTTTTTTTACGGGAAAGGACGTGCTAAAAAGTAAAGGATTCTCGGGGGAGCTCTGTCACCCGCCACTATTTTTATAGAAATCCAATCTATCCTTCGTGACTGGCAACAGTCAAAACAGAGTTGAGTGTTCCCAGAGCGGGAACACTGCGCGTTAAAGTGTTAAAAACATTACTCTATTGATCCGCTCAGTATTTACTTTTCTGTAGTGAATTAATTCCCAATATCTCACTCCGCAAACGTGATTTACATAGTGTAACCCTTGATTTGCTTCCGAACTTCCATATTACTTACCGTTTACGCCACGTTACGGCAGGAACCGCGCATCCGTAAAGGCACGTTTAACCGCCAAAGTGGACTCCGGTCATCTAACGTTGTACTATTTGATCTTTGTGTTTCTCGTTTGATGCTCCACTGGAGGGTGGAGATTGTGGGAGAGTTTATGATGATTTAGGGTGTTTTCTGTTGGGCCGACTAATATTTCTGGTTTGCTGGAATGGAGTGCGGGGATTAGTTTGTGGGGAGATGTTTGCACTGGAATAAATCTCCTGGGAGGAATGTTCGTTAATATCTAAGTGAATGTACATCTCTAATTAGAACGCATTACAATTTATGATTATGAAAACGAATTACGATTAATAAACATGATAGGCAGTCACGATTTAAATAATTTTAATCAAACTGAATGTTGCCGAAAGTGAACCCAGTGCTATTTTTAAATCTAAATAATAAAACTCCTGTCCGTAATAATTAAGGGATCGACTCATCGCTCCCGGTGCATCTGCCGCCATGTTGAAATTTTGATAAAAGCGGCATTTTTTTCTCTAACTAAACGCAAAACTTTTTATACAGTTTAAAAGATCTTTAAAAAAATCACCTTCTTTTAACTTGCAGCTACTTTCAACTCTAAATATCTAGCGAGATATCACGACTTGAAAAGTAAACAGAGAAGAAGACTATTCATTTCTTGTTTCTTTGAAAAAAATTCACGGAACATAATCTCTCGCGTAGATCGATAAGAAGACGTCATATACTGGCGAAAATACTTCTTTTGCGTGACAAGCAATGCAAGGACAGTTTTAATTTAATATTTAAGTTCTATTTAACTGAGAAATGTGATAGATTTGGGGCAAATTTATTGAGAATGTGTAAAATTTTGTTTTCACAACACTTAAACACCTATTTGTAGGAATTCTTTTTTAGAAATTGGAAACACTCTTTGAGATGAGTAAAACGTATTTGTTGTTGTTTGTGGAAGTCACTTTTTTTTTCTTCCTCATTGCTCTCATCCGAGTGTTTTTAAATATTAACGGCGTGACGTTTGTGAAAGCGGCCATCGATAGCCAAAACTGGTCGCCGAAGGCGGCTACTACGTATATATTTTTTCAATAAACGGTCTGGTTTTCTGGTCGCGGTCTAGAGTTCTGGGCGGTTTTCTCCAGGTGTAGCATGAGTACGCGCCCAAACTCATCAAAATGTCCTCCGATCAAGAGATCCCCTTTGGCAGATACCCCCAGGGTGCTTTGCCTTACCAGAACAACAAAATTTAAAATTTATTTTTATTTTTATACTAAGATCGATCTTATCTGATTTATTAATATTTCAGTAAGATTTGTATGTACTTGTATTAAAGATTGCAAACTTCAAAAGTGTAGGCAAAGTGGAAAATTTAATGAATCAGCATTAGTACTCTTGATTGCAACAGCAATGTTGCTAAAATGACACCGTGGGCGTATGCTAAAATAGTCCAACAAGCGCGGAAAAAGGAAAATAACATTTTATTCTACGAATCGAAGCACTATATCTCACAAAAACTACAGAATTTTTAACCATGCGACAGCGAATCAATAAATATCACAGCAGTAACACTATTCAAATCGCAACATCAATTGTTCAGCTCTGCTCTCTATAGCCGCAGTCCGTCGCTATGAGCTCGACAGCGAGAGAGACTCTCTATTTACAGATTTCTAAGCAGGACATGGCATCATGTTTCTCGATTTTTCTCGTAACTTCGTTCCTAACTGAAGTACAGCCGAAATTCCAATCTTTCGTGAACTTTCTTTTTTTGTCGCCAAGTCGCCAAACGATCACTAAAGTCAAGGGGTCACATACTCATTTCACTTGGAAGAATGCCTGTACAACTATCTTTCCAGCAACACACATTAATGTGGGAAAACAACATTACAATTTTGCAACAGCAATAACTTATTTAAATTTAATGACGAATGAAATAAGGTTAAACAGGATCTTTCAGGAAGATTTACATTTATGTATCAGTATTGCTCTTGTTTCAATTTACTATACTATAATGAAGCTCATCGTTAATGATGCTGGAAATTACCCATCCATTAACCTAATCCTGTTAGAGTTAGTACGCAATATCGCAAAGTTGTTTTTTCATTAAAATTAGCTAATTAAATATGTGTACATAAACCAACCGGAAATGATATTAATAAATACGAATTTTAGTGCGAAATTACAGATGTAGAAAAGTTAGAAATGCATTTTCAGAAAATTTATCTGTCATTTTAATTTTTTTTAATTATTTTTTGTTTGGATATCTACAGTACAATCTTTAAAAATTTTTCATAGGGAATATTTTATCACCCGAGACATAAATGTTTATTTTAGAAATCGACCAATCGTTCTTAAAACATGTACAGGTACTTTAAAAGATAACATACTTGGTAACTTAATGTTTGTTATCAAACTTTTGAGGTGAACTATCTACTTGTCGCATCTTACAAATTCTCAAACAATTGTAAGTCGTTCTAAATATTTATTTATTATTTGCCAGGAGCGGACAGCTCTCGTCACTGAATGTGTCGCTTAGAGCTACATATATGTCCTTCTCGGAATTTCCTGCCACAAATTGGGACCTCATCAGAAGGTGGGGCACTTCTGAATGTTGGCACCCCTCGGAAACTGCTAGGACTTTCGTAACCACGGATTAAATGTGCACGTACACGGTGCACATGTATACGGTGGTCTTTAGTACTATTTCGGTATCGAACCCGCAACCTTCCGGTTATGAGGTGGCCTCATTGAGGCCAGCGCTTTAACCACTGGGCTACCACGTCCTCAAAAATATCTATCGTTATTTCATTGTCATTTTAAAGTCTTGATCGGCGTAACTAAATATTAAGCCAACCAAATCACAATAATTGTAACTTCGTTATATTGTGCCTCATTACATAAATTGAGCTCAATGTACAACAGCACCTTTATATAAACGAACGATGAGCATTTGCACATCACGTGTTTGCTACGTCACCGCCTGATTCATTGCCATTGTAATTTTTATTGATAAAAAGAAAGTATCTTTTAAAACTTTACGGTGTCTTTATAGAAACGTTACTTCGACCAATAAAATGACCACTCTCTTTGTCGAGAGAGAAAAATCTGTCCTCTTAAACAAGCGACTTTTCCCCCCTGAATTATTGCGATGGTCTCATCTGGAGTGTCTCAATTCTGGGTCGTAAAGTTGATGTGGGAAAACAACATTTACGTCGTTATTGCGTTTCAGTTTTATGGCCGCATCTAGCGTTCAATTTTGCGAAACCCCATGAATTGTGTCCTGGCGGTTTTCTCGAGAAATAAATTTAAGCGGACCCGCCAATGTTTACAGAGAGAATGATTCGCAAATCTGCACGTAGCCATTTGTGTCGTTAAATGTCGTTATGCGCTTATGACCTGAATTACGTAATCCCTCCCCCCCCCCTCCTCTCAGGGATAAAGATTGTTGGTAGAAATTGTGAAAAGTTTTATGTACTTTAAGATGACTTATACTGTCTCCACTATCTAAAAGGGAAGGGAGAGATGCTCATCAAAAGCTTCCGCCATAAATCATGATTAAAAAAAAAAAAAACAAAAAAAAAAAAAAAACAGAATTCTGAATTATGTATTATGCACGTAAACCGCATATTTTTGTTTATACAGTAAAATAAATGAAAAATTTAAACTATACAGCTGCGGTTCCGTGAATACTTCTTTCAGAAAGTTTTTCGGTATGTTCGGCTAGCCCAATTTTGAATACTCCATAAAAATAGCCTTTGAATACTCCACAAAAATAGTAAAGGATTCCTGTTTTTCATCTCTGATTGCACCCATGGGCGCCGGCATAATAGGGCAAAGGTGGCAATGCCCCCCCCCCCCGTGGATTTTTATATGCAGTGTTTTCCCTTGCAATTTTGTACTTTCCAAAATGGTAACCGTACGTTGAAGTAGTCTTTGTCCCCCACCCCCCCCTGGGAAATATTCTGCCGGCGCCCATGATTGCACCTGGGAGCATTCAAAGACCCAAGTGAGGTAGCAACGCTAAGCACAGAAGAGAAATCTCTGCTTTCATGCCCTTGCAAAAAAGGAAGGGCTTTTTTAAAGAAGTGGCCAGCTCACAAATTCACCACTCCTGGAGAGTTTTCCATTCAGCAGCATCGAGTCTCTGAGTTAATTGAAATTCAGCTTCTTTTTTGCATATCTCCAATAACAATTGCAGAATTCCACAAGAGATATATCTTCTGTGATTAATTGAAGGCCTGGATATGAATTTCTCACTCTTTAACTTTTAAACCTTTGAGGTGCAACCCTTTAGCATTGCTGAAAAAAGGGCAGCCGTTGCCATCGCTCGACTTAACTACCAGCAAGATGGCGGACGATCGAAACGTTCATCGGGTGCCACAGATCTGGGACGACAGCTGGCTGTGCGGCACAGCCAGCTGCGTCAAAAAAGGGTCTCTGGATCTGTGGCACCCGATGAACGTTTCGATCGTCCGCCATCTTGCTGGTAGTTAAGACGAGGGATGGCAACGGCTGCCCATTTTTCAGCATTGGGCAATCTATCCAGCTGTTCTCGCCTTCTTCCATTTTTTTCAGAAGATATCAGTGCTGCTAAAAATAATCGTGACCATTTTTTGTACGGGAAATGACGTGCTAAAAAGTAAAGGATTCTCCTGGAGCTCTGTCACCCGCAACTATTTTTACAGAAATCAAATCTATTCTTTGTGACTAGCAACAGTCAAAACGTCAGAGTTTGATGTTCCCAGAGCGGGAACACTGCGCGTTAAAGGGTTAAAACCTGCCATGAGTTTAAATTCCAAATAATTGTTCTCAAAGAAATGTTTTTCTTTCATAAAATTCCAGTAGAAGAATGTGAACGAATACTCTCCGTGCACATTTTTTTTTTTGAAGAACAAACACTCCGAATTCCCGAAACATTACAAAATAAAAATGGCTGAAATGTGCATCCTCCAGCTATATATGTCCATTATTTTGCGACATTCATCTTGCCGAAGACTAACGCGTTGGGAGGAAGAAAAAAACAAGAATAAAAATAGAACTCGAAAAGTCCCGATTTCAAAAGAGCAGAGCAACATTTATAACAAAATAGATGACCCAAGAATGAAATCAAAGGAACAGGAAAAAAAGGGGGGAAAAATCACAGCTTACAGATAGTCCGGCAAAAGGAAAATCTAATTTCGAACGTTGCCAGTGAAAAGGGCGTTACGGCAACGCTGCCAGGCAGGCCTTTTCCCCCTCTCTCGACGATCGATTCGGGGGTTCTCTGGGCCAAGTCGTATATCACTCAAACAGTGTCAAGCACAACGATAGGTTCGGAAGGGAGGTAGGTAAAGGGAGCCTTGCAAGAGCTGGATGCAAGGTTCCGAAATTCAACCGGAGATTGGCCAAGATTATGCGATCGATGAATGGTCCACCGGGAAATGTATGATGCAGAGATAATGAATCAATGTAGTATTGTCACTTTCAAAATTAAAAATCTGGAGTGACTCCACTCGACTTTCCGAACACTTACGATTAAGATAATTACCAAGCATTTAAATAAATTTTAATCGACGAATAATTCAAACATATATATACCAAATTGAAGCTCAATCGAATGCCCCGTTTAAATGCTAGCGCACTTTCAAGAATTCCCTCCCAATTTCAAGTAGTCCCCTTACGACCGGTCTTACGATGTTGGTCTTACGATGTTGGATTCATGTATACCCAATTGGAGCTCAATCGATTGTACCGTTTAAACGCTAGCGCACTTTCAAGAATTCCCCCCCATAGGCCATAATGTAAAAGAAATCTTTGCCGTAGCCCTATAGAAAAACTATAAGTCCTATACACACTAAAATCAATACCGGTCTTACGATGTTGGTTTATAACATGTATACCCAATTGGAGCTCAATCGAATGTACCGTTTAAACGCTAGCGCACTTTCAAGAATTTTCCCCCAGAGGCCATAATGTAAAAGAAATCTTTGTCGTAGCAATGTAGAAAAACTGTAAGTCCTATACACACCAAAATCAATACCGGTCTTCGACGGTGGTTTGTAGGCATATATACCCAATTTGAGCTCAATCGAATGCCCCGTTTAGGAGCTATCGTGTTCACTCACATACACACAAACACACACACACACACACATACACACTACATACAACATCTCGTAAAAATAGCATAAATGAATTCAGAAGACCTCAAAACGTGTCAATAAACCAAAATATTGAAGTCGAATTTTTTCAGAATTACAATACTTTCCTTACATGGTACATCTTTGGAAAGTAAAAAACAATTACCTATACAAAAACACAATGACCAATATGCATATGTAAATAGTAAAAATGTTGGCAACATCGACTCTATACGTAAAATTTTCTTTTAATATAAAAGAAAAATTATGAGAATATATTATTTTTTTTTCCCATCTCAAATTTGCTAAAAGTAAAAGGTAAGTAAAGGGAGTAAGTAGCAGAGAGGTGGAAATCAAGAGATATCCCTCCCCGAAATTTTTGCATTAGTTAGCATAAGCTTTATGCCGTTATGTTTAAAATTAATTGCTTGTGATGACGCTTTTGTAATATAAAGTGATTGTAAATTATTTAACTTGCAAATATAGCCTCCCACAGATTAGTTGTTCCAAAAAATTAAATTTCCAATGTCATGATAATAAACTCTGTTAGCAACGTAACAGCATAACATCGGTACGAGGTTTGGCCTAGAACCTCCCTAGAATAGTAAACCGGTGTTAGAGAAACTCCAAATACATAACCCCCCCCCCCCCCTTAGAACTGCTTTAAAATAATTCATGATTGAACAACGTCAGTCAATTATAAAATTAATGTAATAAAAAATACTCATTTTTAAACAGTCATAAATATTTGAATGTGTGATAAGATATACATTTTAATTAAAATACCTTTTTTTATAGGTTCTATGAAGACATAATAGTGCATTTTTTACTGAAAGCATTGGGAGAAATTGGAAATCCTGAGGTAACATTCAAATCTATAATCCTTATAATGCTGCATGATTTTACATTTATGCTACTAACTAAATTTATTATTAGTTGTGCCATGAGGAGGACAGCTGGTGCTTTTACTATGTTATACTCTACTAGAACAATTTTTCTAGACATACAACAAAAATAAACCATGTCAAACACACTGATTATAAAACATTTTGCAATATGGTCTTACATGCATACGAGCAACTGTAGAACGTGTAGTTAATTTGTAGCAACGTGTTAATGCTGTGTTAATGCAATTCAAGGTTTTACATTTTACATTGCTCTCTTAAATTTTCAATATTTTTGTGTACATTATTTAATTTGATTAAATAATTTAAATGTTGTGAGGGGAAATAGCAGGTATAACACATTATTTGTAGCTTAGTTAGACACAGTACATTTATTTATAAATTTAACGATAGGAAAAGTCATTACGAAAATTGAACACAGCACCACTCGATGATCAAATGACCGATACTGAGACCGATAAAATGCATATATATATATATATATATATATATATATATATATATATATATATATATATATATATATATATAAACATACTAAATCAGAAGCCCGCTAAAATCCCAAACTGCTAAACTGCGTTGTTGAGAACAAAGGAAATTCGCTTTCGAAAACCACAACGAATACACAATCCCTGGCAGTGTCGTTTTAAATTCGTTGTGAGTCCCCGCTGTTTAGTCGCAATTGCATTTTTGAAACAAAACCTCTTGCTGCCCAAATGTCTTGCATATATGGGTTGGCCCAATCATTGCAGGTTGCAAGGTCACGTGCTCTACAGAGTAATAAAAGCTTGACGCATCTGGAGAGACAGGGGATTGCGTGGCATCTCTTGCTAGAATAATTTTTAACAAATGGGAAGGTAAAATAATGTAACCGAGCATCGTTTGATTATAGTCTCGACAGCCGTAGCATGCCCAACGAATCAGGGTTGTCGCTGTGCTCTGCGGACTCCAGCAACGGTCCTCGAGGCCCCGATGCTGAAATACTGCGCTGCTCAACCGGCGTGATAGTCTCGTTCCACCACCGGGCAAGCCACGACAACATCCTTCCCGTACCCGTGATGATATTTCATATATATATAAATATATAATTAAAAAATCTGGAGTGACTCCACTCGACTTTCCGAACACTTACGATTAAGATCATTACCAAGCATTTAAATAAATTTTAATCGATGAATAATTCAAATATATATACCAAATTGAAGCTCAATGGAATGTACCGTTTAAACGCTAGCGCACTTTCTAGAATTCCCCCCCATAGGCCATAATGTAAAAGAAATCTTTGTCATAGCCCTGTAGAAAAACTATAAGACCTATACACACCAAAATCAACACAGGTCTTGCGACGGTGGTTTTATAACATATATTACACTTTTTGAGCTCAATCGGAAGTACCGTTTAAACGCTAGCGCATTTTCAAGAATTTCTCCCTATAGGCCATAATGTAAAAGAAATCAATGTCGTAGCCCTGTAGAAAAACTATAAGTCCTATACACACCAAAATCAATACCGGTCTTGCGACGGTGGTTTATAACATATATACCCAATTTGAGCTCAATCGCATGCCCCGTTCAGGAGCTATCGTGTTCACTCACATACACACAAACACACAAACACACAAACACACACACACATACATACATACATACATCTCGTAAAAATAGCATAAATGAATTCAGAAGACCCCAAAACGTGTAAATACACCAAAATCTCGAATTCGAATTGTTTCGTGATTACAATACTTTCCTTACATGGTACATGTTCGGAAAGTAAAAAGCTTTCAATTTTTGTTTTTCTTTTTATGCAATATTTGTTACAGGATTTGTTTAATTGTCTCAATATGTTAAAGGACATTTGATTCTGAATAAAGAAATATAAAACCTGTTATAAAACGAAGGTGCTCGGTTAGTTGTAGCGTTAAGCTTTTCAGCAAATACATAGTTTCTGGCTCTGAAATATAAAGGATGCATTAAAAAGTATTTATCAACGATTTATTAGAGAATATGCAGCAGCACCTGAGATTGGGAGATTAAGGAATAAAGCGGATGAGAGGGAAATATTCTCGCAAAGGATCAGATGTCTTCTGCCCTCAGACTTGGGCATGTGTAGAATTAACCACTACTTCTGCCTATCGTTCGGCAGGGGTAAAAGATGCAAGTTTCATCTGCATTTTCAGAAAATAAAAACGAAAGAGTATTTAATTTCATTCATGAAGTTTATCAAAGGCTCGCTCTCTAACTCCACCCTTCCACCTGGATTGAGAAGTTTAAAAGGATTTGTTTTACACCACTGCTTGAATTTTACTCTGCAGTGTGAGGATTTTACTCTTTTGTCCTGTTTCAGAATTACACTGAAAGGGCTCATATATTTTTATTTGTGCATTTCTTATGCGTTGAATTTACGTCGTAGTGACATCTCTTATATCAATGTTTCTACGGACCTGGAAAGTCAGGGAAATGAGTTTTGGTCAGGAAAAGTCAGGGATTTGGGAAAAAAGTCAGGGAAATTGGCAGAAATGGAAGAAAGGCCAGGGAAATGCAAGAAAAATTGAATTTTGCAGTAAAATCAAGAAAATATTTGCTGCTTGAACCTGAGCATAGAAATTGCTTTATTTTCATTTTCTCATTCAACCTTACATAGGCGTAGAGTTATATGGGCCCGTGGGTCTCGAGCCCCCCCAATAAATTGTGAATAGGGGCCGAGCCCACCCAATAATTTACCACTCAATACAGAAAACTAATTTATACTAACCTAAAAAAAGTTCACGCCATTTACAAACGTTTAAAAAAAACCTAACCTTGTACTTTAAAAAATTATCTTCTTTTGATTTCAATCATGATTTAGTATTCATTGAGCCGCCACGTAACACCCAATGCTACTATAAGCAGCCCTCGCCAGGGTCTGGTTCATTAAAATCAGATTATGCAATGTAAATTATGAAATGAAGAAAAGTTCAGATGTGTCTAAAATGCACTATCTCATCGAAAATGTTTTTTTCCTCGTTTGGATTTTTTACTTTGCTACTATTTTTAACTTATAACATGGTAGGAAGATACTAACATGGATACTTACCTTACATAGGTGCAGTATTCTATGGATCCATAGAGCTCGAGCGCCTCCAATAATTTACACTTACTATATATAAGTCATAGCTGCCAACTACAACGGAATATAATTAACCACTTTTTGTTAAGAGTATATTTTTTACTAAATAGTAACCAGCTCGCGCGCGCAGCACACAATTTTTGCTATATTTTAAGCCGAAAAATCATGTAGAAAAAGTGGTTAATTATATTCTGTAGTAGTTGGCAGCTATGAGTAAGTTATATGTACGTGAATCGGTGGCGTAGCCAGAAATTTTTCATAGGGGGGGGGGGTTACGACTTCTGCAACTCACATATATGTATACGGGTGTATGATAAGGGAGTGAAGAATATACATTTTGCGTGGCAAAAAATTCCTCATGGGGGGTGGTTATGACCCCCTAACCCCCCCCCCCCCCCCCCTTGGCTACGCCACTGATGTGAATATATTTGGTTGTGGGGCCCAGCCCCCCCAATAATTTTGGAAACTTTACGCTTATGCAACCTTATAATAATTTTAAAATGTTTTCTTTATGAGCATATCTCGTGCAGTTGAAATATGCTTAATTTTATCCTAAATTATTATCAAACGTGGTTTTTGGTAGAATCCAGTGATGTCAAATAAGATTCTTGTATATTTTAATTTTATTATTATTCGTAAAAAAAAGGGCCAAAATATATAAAAAAATTATTAATTAAAGGATGTAATGTTAAAAATAGAAACGCAAAATTCGGGAAAGCACGCTAGATAAAGTCAGGGAAGAGCGTGATAGATGTCAGGGAAAAGCCAGGGAAGCAAAAGCTGTGAAATCTGTAGAAACCCTGTATATTAGAGATGAGACGGGCTCAGCCCGAGCCCGAAAGCCCGAGCCCGAGCCCGGGCCCGAACCGGGCTCGGGCTCTGTAATTCACAATTGCGTTCGGGCTCGGGCTCGTGAAAAAGTGATTCATGAGGAAAATAAAAGTACAATCAACTCCGGTTGTAGTGAACCTCTGGGGACCATCCAATTTCGTCCCCTATATCCGAAGTTCACTAACTGTCACTAGACCCAAGTGTCTTCATGATGGATTGAGATACGGTATGTGAATCAGAACTAATGGTTTGCGTTCACTATAGCCGATGGTTCACTATATCCGGGTTCACGTTAACCTGAGTTAACTGTACTAACAAAAAATAGCGGCACTGGCGCCTAGAAGGTGCGTTAAGCTCTTTAGATATTTCTGAACGGCGGCTTATATTCATTAGTTAGTCATGAGATCCGACATTATTTGATAAACATATGGATAAATAAAGAATTAGAAAGTGCATTGAGAGTTTGCAACTATATTTGTCTTTAATTTGCACAAACGGCAAAATTCATTGTATTCTATCAATGAAGTAATTGGATTTTTTAAATCTTTAAATGAAATTAAGGGCTCGGGCTCCGACTTAAATAATATTGCTCGGGCTCGGGCGGGCTCGAATTAAAAGTCCTCGGGCTCGGGCGGGCTCGGGCTTCAAAAAATGAGCCCGAACTCATCTCTACTGTATATGCGAAGGCTCATCACAAGATCTTTCTGCACCCAAAGACTATCGCACCTATCTTGTATAGGTAAGCATTTTTCATGCTTTTCTCTGTGTGGCATGGCTGGCTGACTTATTAGCGACTTTCGCTAGAGAGCAATAAACCTAGGCACATTGTAAGTAAAACTGATCTCATCCGACCTGTCGTCTTTTCTTTTAGAGAGATTAGTGTCTGGGGTCATGTCAGGTATAACATTCGAAAGGTCGTCGGCAGTGCCAAAACCTGCCGACAGCCGACCTTGGCAGTTCAATCCTAAGAGTTCACAGGCTCCATCTCCGCCTACCTGATTGCGATAACGTTTCTTTATTTTTTTTTACTTCCTAATGAAAATGCACGTGGGAAAATTATAGAAGAAGATATTACAGTTCTTTAACCTCACTTACAGAACAAATATGTATAAGGAGAGGAATCCGGTTAAGAAACTTTCACAAGTGGATCTGAATTCCACTTAAGAAAACGTGTTGCACTGTAAGAATTTATAGACATAGATGTGTAAAAAATCAATAAATAAACCTTACGGATAAAGTCTTTTTTATTTTTGGGAAATATCTTTGAAACGTAGAACTCTACTTTGAATCTTTCAATATATAGTCCCCCCCCAAAAAAAACGTACTATAACTCTAGAAATATACCTTATTTGGTTAGAATTTTTGGAGCTGTTAATTATAAACAATCTTTCTATGCATATTTGTTTGTATTGTTCAATCAAGGCTGCTCAAGGGCTATCTGCAAAGGATGGGGGTTGCCCTAGTCCATGGACTTTCTAAGGGGCTATAACGAGTTTTCACGTTACATCTGGAGGAAACCGACCAAAACTACAGACCCTTAGATCGTCATCCACGCGATGTGGCAGAACGCTGAATCTTCACACTTCAACTGTCTACCATGTTCAGCGTCTTATATACTCAGATACTCTTACATTAGTTCATAAATGTTATATGACTGAACATTGGTTGACTACCACATTGCCCCACATATGGATGCATTTTAGTTCTAATACTTGGTGATCCAAAACGTAAAAATCTAACAAAATCTAAGTAATCTCGTCAGCCACGGTTAATGTTCTCGTATTCTTAGGATGGATCTTAAAACCATTTGAGGTGCAACACTTTCCCAATGCTGAAAAAAGGGCAGCCGTTGCCATCGATCGACTTAACTACCAGCAAGATAGCGGACGATCGAAACGTTCATCGCGTGCCACAGATCTAGAGACCCTTTTTTGACGACAGCTGTTTTCGCATTCTTCCATTTTTCAGCAGATGTCCGTGCTGTTAAAAATAATTTTCTTACGGGAAATGACGTTCTAAAAAGTAAAGGATTGCAGAACAGTAAAGGATTGCAGTCCTTTGCAGTCTTAATTTAAGCATGCAGTCTTAATTATCTTTATTAAAGCAAAGGATTGCAGTCTCTGCAATCCTTTGCTTTAATAAAAAGTAAAGGATTGCAGAGTATGCTGGAGCTATGTCACCAGCAACTATTTTTATAGAAATCAAATCTATTCTTCGTGACTGGCAACAGTCAAAACGTTAGAGTTTGGTGTTCTCAGAGCGGGAACACTGCGAGTTAAAGGGTTAAAATGTGTCCTTGACACTCCAGGACTACCAAAGACATACGTTTAATATCCGCTTATTGAAAAATATTCTTGAATTTTTTTTTATATATTTTTTTTTTTTTGAAATGCAAAAACTACATTTTATCGGTCAATGTCATGAAAAGCAATTAATCGAAATTTTACTGCAACCAATTTTTTAAATGAAGCTTCACTCACCAAAAACATGATGCACGAATTTGAAATGTCTTTTTCTGTCTAAATCGGAAACTAGTTACAGCTATTTTTCTTCAATTTTAAATCTTAACACCTTTTCATTTTCCTCCCCCCCCCCCAGATACATCAATTTATACTCTCTGAAGTAACATCACCGCTGACCATTTATCATCTGAAAACAGCTTATTTTATCGGAATAAGAAGAAAAACGCTGTTTCATTAATCTTTCCTCTGATAAAATCCCCGTTTCAGAAGATGTGCCATCGGTGTATTACAGTTTCAGATGCTGGGGACAGGGAGGCAGGTACCGTTAAATCTCGCACTGTTTGATTTAGTGTGTTAGCTGAGGAGAGTATCATATAATCTCCTTAGAACAATTTCTCAGTTCTGGACCGAGGCCAGGAAACGCCAAGGGCGTCTGTAGCTGTCCACGATGGGTCAATCCCGGTATTACATGAGATCGGAAATCTCGTATCCTGGGTGGACAGGAATTATTCAGTTTAATTGGGGGATTGAAATTTTGTCGTGAAATTGGGATTATCTGTGGCGTTGCTGTGTACCAATAATCATAGCGAGCTGCTATAGATAGCTGCTATAGAGTCGCTGCTATAGAGTCTTTAAAGTAAAACACATTATTTGTGCATAAGACCGATATGAATCATTGCATCTAAAGTACTATATTGGAAGGAAATATCGGTAATGTAATGAACGTGGTTAATGTGGACATTTATGTGCTAAATATTTCTTTTCCCTAATATCAATGAATCGACACCAATGTGACAAGTATTTTGACGCTGTTCTACTAAATGTTGCGCGACGAGTGGCATACTGCATAGCGCACTGAACTGGGAGACGGTAGGTGCCTGGTTCGAAACCAGGTCACATCCGCCGACCTAATCGTTCGGAGTTTTCCGTCGTTTCCTCCGAAACTTAGCGTAAATACGGGTTAGGACCCATTAGAAAGACCCCCAAGGAGGGCACCCCACCCATGGGCCTAGATCCCTAGTGCAGATAATAGGCCTTAATCCCAAAACACAACACAACTCTTATTTATCTACTAAATGTTCTCTATAAAATATGCACATTACATAAGTACAGTACCAACATAATAATATTTCACAAGTGTTAGGTTTAGATTGAAATTAACTATAATCGCTCGGAGAAAATTTTAGTACACAGATTAAAGATTTTCTGAAACTTATACATGCAAATTTTTTCAAATATAATTATTTTGTTTGAACTTTCTTAAATGTATACAAATAGTGGTATAAAAGTTAACCTGATATATTATTAGTTCACGAGTACCTAGAACTACAAGCACTTTTCCTAAGGCAAATTTTATTGCTATTTCATTCAGTGAATAAACGTGCCCGATAATCTCGGAATTAAAAATTCTAAATACAATCCTGACAACATTATCCATACTCTATCCAATATCATAAAGAAGTACTCAAAAATTACCAGCTGGTATAAGTAGAGCTAGAATAAGCAGAGACGAGCGTCTTTTACCATACTTCAAAAGAATATGTCTTAGAAGTTTATGTGTTTTATAAAAGTAAAAATCCTTTTCTAAATATTTGCATTTTTCCCTTTTTCAGATAAATATTGATCGAATTTTGCATCACTACTCCAGACATGGGCTTCCTACTTCAGACTGCAACAGTTTTATTAGCGATGGTGCTGAATCATATGCAGGTATTGTTCTTTTTTATACGAAATAAATATGAAACGAACGTAACAAGAGCTTCTTTTGAATCCTGAGATTTTTAGTTTGTGTTATCTATGAATAATCCATGATTTTATAATTATCCCAAGTGATAATTTCATTAATAAAACCCTCCAGAAATATATTTTAAAAAAAAAGGTTCAACAGCAAAGCTTTAGGAAAACTAACCTAACCAAAATTCATATTGTTGCAAAACTGTAATGCTGTTTTCCTGCATTAATGTGAGTTGCGGGAAAGAGACTCGTACAGGCGTTCTTGCAAGTGAAATGTGCAGGGACCCCTTGACCTTGACGTCGAGAAGAAAGTTATCGAAGTGCAGGAATTTCGGCTGTATCGCGTTTGGGGAAAGAAGTTACGAGAAAAATCCAGAAATATAATGTCACTTGCTATATGACGTCACTTTCCGGATTAAAATCTATAAACCTCTCGCGCTGATCTCTCTCGCTGTTGAGTTCAGTTTGCGACGGACTGCCGATGTAGCGAGCAGAGCTGTACGATTGATACAGTGATACTGCCATTTGAGTAGTGTTATTGCAGTGATATTTCATGATCCGCTGCACATGTGTTAAAAATGCTGTATATATTGTGAGATACAGTGCTTTATTAAATGATTAAAGTGCTAAAAGTCTCTATAATAATACATTAGATTCTAATGACAGAGAGGAAGGGGGAGATTTCACGCACATACTAACGAATCTTTGAAACTCCCATTGAAATCGCCAAAACTTAATGGCATCATATCAGGTTTTTTCGATTTCCCGCCAAACATTGCAGTTATTGCCAAATTGGCTTCAGTTCTGGAAAACTTATTTCTGCGCACATTTGGCTATGTATCGCCAAAAATTGGCATGATTGGTGACTTTTGGCGCAATTTTTGTCAGTGGCGTACGAACAACGATCAACGTCCTCGACGCTGCCTATGCGGATCATTAGCTAATCAAATAGTAGGATACTTGTCTTTGAGTAATTTAACGCAGCAAAGTTTTGTTAAATAGCTTTTCAATAAAGTCTCTATGTAAAAGAACATAATTTATGCGTTATTTTCTTATGATTTTCAGCCTATATTTCCCTCCTTAAAATTTCGCTGAGTGTTCTATATTTGCAAGCCGTAATGTTGCTCATTACAATATATTTACAGATCATTTTTCTGAATGTAACATTATTCTGAGGTGTTTCGAATCACTTTGATTGTATCTTTACCAAAACGGAAAAATAATTAAATAACGCAAATCTTGACAATTTGCATTAACTAATTCATTATTTACTTAAATAAAGTAAACAAAATCTACTGTTATGAGTTGAAGTATACTTAACTGAATCTTTAACTTGTGTGAATTGCTATAAATGTATATTTTTCAAAGCCTTTTTAAAAAAATATACTTTATCACCACATATCATGAAAAGGCGTAGAGGCAAATCAGCTTTTGTTGTATGCATGGCAATTTTATTTGCCTGCGATTTATTTGAAAGTAAAAACCTCTTCTAGGTCTCAAGGAGCTGATTATCAGTATACTCCTCAACAATGGAGACGGTGATACTAAAAATAAAACTTTGAGGTTTTTCATGAAATATTTCGTACATTGAAAACTAATGTGAATTTTATTGAAAAGGAATCAAAGCCCCATCTGGTATAGATTAGTAGGGGTGATTGTCAGAAGATGACTTTGGAAGTACTAAAAAATATTTCGAGCCATTTCTTTGCTGCTTCTCACTTTTTTTTTTCTTTTCTTTCTCTGCTGTCACTATTTCAGTTTATTAATGTAGATTTTCATTAGTAAAAGAAACATCGCACTTCTTCTGATGAAACGTATTTTATGTGCCACATATTCTTCCGTAAAAGCTGGGAATAAAAAATGTCCATGCCCCCCTGCCCCCCTCCCCGCCTGTTCTTTAGCAGTTCTTGTGGTCGGGTCAACTGCCCACCATGGGCGTTGGCAGAATATTATCCAGGGGGCGGGGGGCAAAAATTACTCCAACATATGGTTACCATATTGGAAAGGACAAAAACAAAAACAAAAAAGGAATACAAAAGTTTAGGACGGGACAAATGCCTCCCATTGTCCTATGCTGCCAACTATGGGTTTGACCTTTATGAGGACCTGGAATATTAAGCCATTTCATTATGGAGGCGCCTAGTAAGCAGAACAACGTTGCCCCCTATGGGTGGTCTCCTAATTTGTAACCATTTCCAAATGAGAGACCTAGCACCCGGATTCGTTAACAGTTCTTGAATCTGCTTTCCTTCTATGGCTTGTCGTTGCATCTGATGGGGTTCGTAAGCAGATATTCGACAACGATGTCTCTCTATAAGGGCCAGCCCCAGGCTACGTGGTGCCCCCTACAAGCGTAAAAAAGGCACCCCCCCCTTTTATATGCACCAGATCAAGTTTTTCTCAGTTTTTCAGTTCGAAATGACGCCCCGATGCAATGTTTACCATGTTTAATGTGTCGGGCAGCCCCTGCCAATCCATTGAGCTTTTGATGTATTTGTGGGGAAAAGATTGAGCCGGAAAGAGAGGCTGGATTTTAGTATAGTTTAATTTCAAGGGTTCTTCGCCTGTATTTCTGTTATGCATATGATTATAACTACGTGTGGCCAACCTTCCCGTATTATACGGGACAGTCCCATATTTTGAGGTTTTGTCCCGTATTTTAAAGCAGTCTCGTAAAATCATTCCTGTGATTTACAGGGACGTAGCCAGAAATTTTTCATGGGGGGGGGTTACGACTACTGCAACTCATATAAATGCATACATGTGTGTGATAAGGGAGTGAAGAATATACATTTTGTATGGCAAAAATTTCCTCATGGGGGGTTATGACCCCCCTAACCCCCCCCGTGGCTACGCCCCTGTGTGATTACCACCCAAAAAATGTAGTCGCTCTTTGTTAAAAATTACAATTTTTGGGGCCAACTAATTTCAAACAAAAAGTTTCTTTTTTTTTTAAATTTACGAAGAACAGTGCAAAGTTAGAAATATTCTAAATGCTAATAATTGGGAATTAAATGGGAAATTTTACGTAATGAGCACCTTTCTATACGGTAGTGTATGTGTCGTAATGCGAAAACATCACCCGTTTGCTCACTGAGCAGGCAGAGTCTGAAGGAAGTGGTTAATGTTAGCCACGTACAAGAATATTCTTGTGCCTTTTATAATGGTTTAATCTACTGATTAAAATTTGACCTTAAAAAATGAAGTCAAAATTGAAACTTATTAACTTATTTTCAGCAATTTTACCCTCCCCTCCCTCAATGTGGTTGTTCCGTATTTAATCTTAAGAAAATGGTTGCTTTATCGTAATAGCTCCAAATTTCATGATCAAGTCAGTTATTGCAAATGCACGAGAACGTAGTTTCGTATCAACCTTACAGATACGTTTAGCAATTTGTCAGATCGTGCTCGCGTCTACAGACTTAACTAACAAAAGCATGATCACTCTGGTTAAATCTATCTTGATTATATTTTACGTAGACCAGGTGCAGGGGTTAATGGAAAGAAAATCATAAATACTTTTGCACATACAAAGAGCCAAAAATGTGTATTGTTTTCGAGGAGACTTGGGTTTAAATTTTGTTAACTATAAATGTAATTTTTCATTTATGAATTACTAGCAGACCCGCACGGCGTTGCCCGTGAACCCCTTAAATTATGCGATTTACATTATCATCCAATATCCATCCATATTTATCATTATTTCATCCAATTAAACAAATTATCATGTAAAATCCGCAATTTTCGATTTAAATTTCTGAAAATTAGGAAATGTTAGGTCATTAAACGTATTAAATACCAAAAAAAATTTCATGAAAAGGCCCCATTATGAAAAACGCGCCAAATAAAGAAATATCGCCAAATTTGGCGCTAAAAATAAGTCCCCAAAGTTAGTTTTTCGAAGACCTACGACCCATAGAACCCGAGATTTCCAGAACATTACATATCAAGCAACAAAAAGCAAAATTTAACTATTTAACGCATAGAATACGAATTTTAAACTATTTTAAACCCCAGAACAGCGGGTTGCTCCCAAAATTCGTAACACAGGGTAAGAAAATTTCCGTTTTAGAACGGTTTTTAATTAATAATTAAAAAAAGTAATTAAAATTTTAAAATTCTGATTCTCAGGTGCACATTATCGGCATTCATGGGCTTATATATTCAAATTTTCAGAGTTCTGTGTGCAGTAGATTTGCCTGGAGACCGCACACAGACAGATTTACAAACATTCATTTTTATTATTATAGAGATAGATTTGGCGTAAACCTGATGAAATTTTCGTGCCATTTCATGCTTCTCAAATGCAAACGATTTGTTTTATAGTAGCATTCGGGCGAAACTCGCCAAGCATGGCAACGTAAAAAACGGTTTTTTACTTTTGCGGTTACCACTCACTTCAAGCATAAATCTTTTCATGAGGCCAAAGTTCGCCAAACATGACGATCTAAAATCGGTTTTTAATTAATAATTTAAAAAGTAATTAAAATTTCAAAAATTTTGAGCCTCAGGTGTACATTACCGAAGGAATGGGCTCATATGTTCGAATTTTCAGAGTTCTGCGTCCAGTAGTTTTTTCTGGACATCGCCCGCATGCAGATTTTCAGACATTCATTTTTATTGATATAGATTGGCGCAAAACTGACTAAATTTCTGTGCCATTTCATGTTTTCCAATGCATGCGATTTTGTTTCACAGTATCATGCTGGCGAAACTCGCCGAGCATGGCATCCTGAAAACGGTTTTTAATTAATAATTAAAAAAGTAATTAAAATTTTAAAATTCTGATTCTCAGGTGCACATTATCGGACTCATGGGCTTATATATTCAAATTTTCAGAGTTCTGCGTGCAGTAGGTTTGTCTGGAGACCGCACACATACAGACAGACAGATTTACAAACATTCATTTTTATTATTATAGATGAAATCAATTTCGGTATTGATAAATAATTCTTAAAACTTTTTTCATTTTATATTGTTCAAGCTCATTGATTGTTCATTTTAGGTTGAAAGCTTCAGTTTAATGACACACGAATGCAGATCTCCTCTAGACTGTGGACCGGGAGAATGCTGTGTTCTAGGTAAGAATAAGAATGTTAAATTTAGATGTGTAGTTAAGAACTCTTATAATGCACGGATTCAGTTACGAAATGAAATTTTTCTGTTGATTGTAATGTGATCGATTTAACGATTCATATTAAGACCAAACATTTACGCGGGATTTTAATTCTTGTGCAAGCATTTTCGCATCAATATAAAAGACCAACTGGATAGACTTCCCAATGTTGAATAAGTGCAACAACATAGCAGTCGATCGAATAGCCCATCTGACGCCCTAAAGCTATAGAAGTTTTCTGACAGAGCCGGCTGCGCATCACCATGTCGCTGGTAGTTAAATGGATCGAAGACAACGGTTGCACTTTTTCAGCGTTGGGACCGTTTAAGCATATTTTTTTTTTTTTTTTGCGACTAGCAGTGAAAATTACGAATGAAGGTGGTTTCATGGCGCAACCACCGCTCGTCAAAGGGTTAAGAGTTTTTGGTTTGACACTTCCCTCGAAAATAATAAATAAATCGACAGTTTTCGAAAAACCGTTTCGAGACATCATTTGATAGTACTTCTGTAAAAAGCATTTCTGTTTCTCGTGTTCACTAAATAATAGGTTTGCGAGCTACGATATAATTAGGTTTCGCATCGTTACTTCTCCACTCCTTCCACACATGAAAATTTATTGAAATACTCTTAAATCACACCGTTAATACTTTCGAATCGAGCTGTTATCAATAATAATGATAATAATAATAAGCTAAACACCCTGTTGCTTTTGCCGCAAATGATGTTACAGTATGCCCTTTTAGAAGCTAGCTCCAACTGTGCAATAATAATAATAATAATAATAATAATAAATAATGAAAACATTTTATAGAAATACTGTTTAACTTGCAAGCTGTAGTTTACGTTATACTTTTACGTTTCCTATTTTTACTTTCCGAACATGTACCATGTAAGGAAAGTATTGTAATCATGAAAAAATTCGAATTCGAGATTTTGGTGTATTTACACGTTTTGAGGTCTTCTGAATTCATTTATGCTATTTTTACGAGATGTATGTATGTGTGTGTGTGTGTGTGTGTGTGTGTGTGTGTGTGTGTGTGTGTGTGTGTGTGTGTGTGTGTGTGTGTGTGTGTGTGTGTGTGTGTGTGTGTGTGTGTGTGTGTTTGTGTGTATGTGAGTGAACACGATAGCTCCTGAACGGGGCATGCGATTGAGCTCAAATTGTGTATATATGTTATAAAGCACCGTCGCAAGACCGGTATTGATTTTGGTGTGTATAGGACTTATAGTTTTTCTACAGGGCTACGACAAAGATTTCTTTTACATTATGGCCTATGGGGGGAAATTCTGGAAAGTGCGCTAGCGTTTAAACGGTACATTCGATTGAGCTCAAATTGGGTATACATGTTATAAACCACCATCGCAAGACCGGTATTGATTTTGGTGTGTATAGGACTTATAGTTTTTCTACAGGGCTACGACAAAGATTTCTTTTACATTATGGCCTATGGGGGGAAATTCTGGAAAGTGCGCTAGCGTTTAAACGGTACATTCGATTGAGCTCAAATTGGGTATACATGTTATAAACCACCATCGCAAGACCGGTATTGATTTTGGTGTGTATAGGACTCATAGTTTTTCTACAGGGCTACGACCAAGATTTCTTTTACATTATGGCCTATGGGGAGAAATTCTTGAATGTGCGCTAGCGTTTAAACGGTACATTCCATTGAGCTTAAATTTGGTATATATATTTGAATTATTCATCCATTAAAATTTATTTAAATGCTTGGTAATGATCTTAATCGTAAGTGTTCGGAAAGTCGAGTGGAGTCACTCCAGATTTTTTTTTATATAAGTGAAATTAACAACTTCCTTTAATTTAGACATGTTATTTTCTGCTATTGTAAGATGAATAATTTCGCTAGAAGGCGTCTGTTTTAAATTACATTTGTTTCAAGACTTTATTTTCAAGTCAGTTTTGATGACAACCCTTTAAAAAAAATATAAATGAATAAATAAATGTGAATTGTCGTATTCCGATCTCAATGTATTACGAACATAGTGATAAAATGAAATGGATCAATGTGTATTAAAATTTAAAGCAAGTACGACATGACAAGTGATATTCAAGGAAACAGCCTTTAGAGAAGCTATAGGGATGGACGCGAGATGAAAAATCGGCTGTCTCGTCTCGCAAAAATCCCTATATCACTATGTAAAATATGCCTGTCTCGTCTCGCAAAATAACTATAAATCTCTGTCTCGTCTCGCAAATTTCTGTCTCGCAGTCCATCCCTAAGAAGATACTCTTTACTAATGAAATATCTTAACAGATTCGGTCGACATTTATTTTATTTTTTATTCATTTAATTTTTTTTTCATTTAGAAAGCATTTCATTCTAAGACCCCACCGGCGTGATGAAATTAGTACACCCTCTAGTGAAATTATTTTCTAGTTTAAATTACTAACATCTGAAAAAAAATTAGTTGATTATGAAAAAATAATAAACCTATAAAAAATGACATTTTTAGACACAATACGTTATGATTAAATTCTTATTAAACAAATCTTTTTGCTGTTTTTAGGATATGCATTTTGCAATCTTAGCTCACTTCTTTTACTTGTGGCACCACCAGTGGCATAGGGCTAGCGCTTTGAACTGGGAGGCGGAAGGTGCCTGGTTCGGAACCAGGTTGCGTCCGCCGACCTAACCGTTCGGAGTTTTCCGTGGTTTTCTCCGAAACTTAGCCCCTTAGAAAGTTCCCCACGGAGGGCAATCCCACCTCCGGCCTTGATACCTCGAGTAGATAATTGGCCGTAACCTCCATTTCTATTTCTTTTACTTGTGTTCAAAGACAACTTTACAAATATTTATTTATTTTAGGAAGTAAGTTTAGTGAAATTCGCCTTTAGTGTTCCAAACATATATTTTTAATGATTCCCTGCTTACTAGAAAACACACATTCTGTCACAATAAACTTAAATGTGGCCTTCTCTTAGAAATTAAACTTTTTCTTTCTAAAGATGTCCAAAACCTTAAAAGGAATACACATATTGTACACGCACTTATTTCTATACAATTTTATGGAATAAAAAAAAAAAGGAAGTTTTCCGACCGTTTTCTTGGAAATAATACGGCCTTAAAGGGGTTAATGGGCTCTCTCTCACCATAAAGAGACACAACGGAGAAGGCTCTCCTACTTAGACCTTATGTTGCTTCCCAGTCGGTTCTTTGAATGCGGAATGGGGAGAGAGAACAGTGTTCAACAATGGGTTTCAGTGGATGAGATCGCCCTACGTGGGGGGACCGGGAAGCAACGATGAATACAGAATAGCAATCCGTGTTGCTGCACTTAAGTAAAAATTGAGAATTATTCATTATGCCTTAATTCATTAGATTATGATAAATAATCTCTACTTTAATAATAAATCCTGTTACTATTCAGTTTTAAACAAGTGCTTTTCTGAAAGATCCATTAGTTTTTGACAAACCATGGTCGTAAAGTTCACTATTGCAAAATGATCATTAACAAGGACATGAGGAAGACTTGGTGATTTATCGCCAAAACTCGAAAATACCCTGGGGGCAGGGGCGTAGCCAGAAAATTTTCATGGGGGGGGTTACGACTACTGCAACTCACATATATGCATACATTTGTGTGATAAGGGAGTGAAGAATATACATTTTGTATGGCAAAAAATTCCTCATGGGGGGTTATGACCCCCCTAACACCCCCCCTTGGCTACGCCCCTGCCTGGGGGCGGCATTAAAATTTATTAGGCGGGCGTTTGGGAAACACTGTGCATTCTACGTTCCCTTGATTTGATTGATAGCTGTTGGCGCGGGTGCAACTGACCCCCCGCCATTTTTCTTTGGCGATTTATCGCCAAAACTCAAACTGTCTGTCTCCCCCGCAAGGGGGCCTTTTAAACTAGTTTTGTTTCTAAGGTAAAAGTCTAACTTCCGCTTAACCTTGGCGACTATTTTGGCTACTTGGCGACAAATTTGGCGACTTTACCGACAAAAAGTCGCCAAATTCCAATATGATTCTGAACCGTCTTAGTTTCCTCTACCATCCTTTTTTTGTTCATGAGTTTCGAAACATCCTGTATATGCGGAGGTTATATCTATTCAAACAGAAACAAACACTTTAACCAACATTCAGCTTTTCTATTTCATCCACCTTATTAATTCCGCTTTATTTTTATTTTTCAATCTCCCCTGAGAACAATCGTATCAGTTAGCGATAACTTCATTAAGCAAAGAAAATATATGCCCAAAAAAGAGAGCATCGGTGCGAGATTGGATTCCAAGTTCTCGCACTGCACCAGCGGCCTATTAATTAGCAACCAGAGAATCAATGGGCCTCGCGGTGAAACTCCATCAGGGACACATGTTTTTCGGTTGCGACGCTTTATTGGGAGTTGAAACGCTAATTGGGCTACCAGTTTTCTCATCGATTAATTGAATTTCGCCTTCAAATTTTTTTTCGTTTAGTTTCACTTACTAATGTTATTGTTTAGGATAGAACTGAACAGATTGATTTTTAATTCAATTACGGACGCGTAACTTAAACAAGAAGATTTTCCGCTGTTTTGTTTGAGATCTGGTCGGGGCGTTCTTGCTCGGGATTATTATTTTAGTGGTTTGCTAAAACAGAGTTCAACAATGTTTGTTTTAGTTTATTTACTAACACTTTGCACACAAAGTCGACAAGTGTTAGTAATTTCAGTTAGACTGTCTTTCTGTCTAGAGCCGTTCAAGATTTTTTGCGGTCCGGTGCCAGATCCAAATTTTGCAGCCCCTATAACACGCATTTTCTAAGTTACTTTCCGTATAAAAATGATGAAATAAATGCTTAAACTTTTCTTACTATTTTATAACTTTATACACACACCCCAAAAAAGAAAATCATTTATAGATTTGAAATATTTTATATGACTAGGGGCCAAGGCCCCCAGACTCGCTACGCTCGCTTTTCGTATGAGGGATTCGGCCCCTAATCAGGCTTATTCGTAAAAAAGACATAATTTCAAACAAAACCCGAAGATTGGATCAGATAGAATGTTACTGAGCTAAGCTACACATTGCTTGGTTGTGGCATCTTCATTGGTACATAAAAATTTAAACTTCACACTACAGTAGACCCCCTCCCCCTCATAACACGGAAGATATTTTGTTATGGGAATCCGTGTTGTACGGGTCCTCCACCTGGATTGCGGAATCCGCTTATAATCGCTAGAAAAATTATTTGCACTCCTCAGAAACACAATGATATTTAATGTTGCCATTCAAAAGTTATATTAATTAGGAGCTAAAGCATGGCTCACTGGGATAAGTACCTTGGAACACCTATTGGACACCTTGCGAATTTGCCACCCATGGCGATTTTTCATTATTTGGCGACTTGCGTACATGTAAAGTTAATAAAAGCTACCGAACAGACAGAATAGCCTGCCACCCATGGCGACTTTTCATTATTGGGCGATTTACACATGCTCACAACCCATATTTACTGTTCATTTAAGGTTACCGGAAAACCGTTATCCATATTTTTATTTACATAATCGTTTGCAGACTGACGTACTTAACACCACGAATTATACCATCTCGTCGCGCTAGCAAATATCCAAAGTGTACTATAACTGCTATAATGGCATAGTTAAATATTTCTACTGGTAGCCAATAATCCAGCTGGACGAGAACCGGCTTTAAAATAATCTGCATTTTAATTATTTTTCATTTTCAAGATATTAGTTTTTCTGTTTTGGAAAAACGAATAATCGCTCATTCTAAACTCCCGTTGTCTAAGCGAACTTACTATTTGAAAATTGTCAACTTTGTGTAACACATTTTGAGTTACTTATTTCATATAGCTTTTATTTTGGCGTAAAATGGGCGTCATTCTAACTCATGTTAGTAAATTTCACCCGATTCTAGATACTTGGAAACGCTTTGTTGTAAAGGAGTGAATGATTTTATGCCAAATCTGGCAACCATTCTGTTTATTTTTTCAGTTTTTTTATTAATATCTTCTAAAATAATTCGATTTTCGAAATTTAACTCAGCTTAGCAGGTTCCTAGGAATTTTTCGAATCTGTGGGCACCTTAGTCGAAACTCAAATCCCCACGGTTTAGGAGGAGATACGCTGACAAGCTTTTGACAGCGGCGGCGACAGCGGCCTATACTTTTTTTTAGAATAGAGAGAAAATTAATTTTCTAACGATGTTAATAAGACCGAATCATATCAACCGTGTTTATTTGCGTAATAGTCGCCCTTGCATAATAGTCGCACCCCCGTTTTGAAGCAGAAAAAGTAGCGTTAGAGTTACAGAATTATGTAGTAGATTTTTCCAGCTTAATAGTCGCACCCAGAATTTTATCATGAAAAATTGGCAAAAGAAAGTGCGACTATTACGCGAGTAAACACGGTATTCGAGTTGCTTTGAATATTTTTCCTAATTTTCCCATGCATTTCCCTGGTGTCGTGTCCATGATGATTCATATACTGTTGTAGGCGATTCAGTATGCTCAACCCCTAGCTTTACGTAGGTATGAGTTTATCTGTTATTAAAACTTATCGTGAAATACTCTTAAAGTACTGTATCAGTAAACGGAAAAGTTGCCCGGTTCATTACTTTAAAAATGGATAATTTAAAAAAAAAAAGTTGGACATTCAGATTTTTAAATTTTATCTACAGTCACGTAAGTGTGTAACACAAAGAGTATTAGCCAAAGAAATCTAGTAAAATGTCGGAAAATATCTCGATCTTTCGGGAGGATATTTTAAGTAGTTCATCGAATAAAGCTCGACTTTCTTGCGGCCCCGGTGCGATTGCACCCTTCGCACCTTCCCTAAGCACGGTCCTGTTTATGTCTGTACACTGAACTGCCATCAATATGCATTTATTATAAACATTAGTTTAAAACTGCGCCCTTAACCTTAACCCTTTGAGGCGCAACCCTTTCCCAATGCTGAAAAAAGGGCAGCCGTTGCCATCGCTCGACTTAACTACCAGCAAGATGGCGGACGATCCTGGCACGCGATGAACGTTTCGATCAGTGATGGCGCCAGACTTTCCCCGACAGGGGGGGGGGGGCAAACGATAAAACCCCGAAATTTTACGTTCCAGTACTTGCAGAGCCTCTCAAAAAAGTATTCGAGTAAGAGATAAATTTCCTACTTTGGTTTCGTATATTAAAAATTATCATGATGAGATGGTCATTAATTATCTGTTCTTGGTTAACAGGAAAGCCCAGTGATTTTCACCAAAGTCGTAGTTAAAAAGGTCTTTACGAAGGCAATTGTATGAATATCGTATAATTCCCAGCAGAATGAGATTGGAAGTGAACGGAACCTCTACGGTCCGGTCAGACACTTTGAACGGAATTTTTTATCTGGTTGCAAAATTTCCTTCGTTTTGTTAAACCAACAAATTCTAAGACAACTCTCTAAGAAAATCCCCGATGACACTCCCCGACAGGGGGGCCAGTGATCCCCGACGGGGGGTGCATGCCCCCTCCCAATTCCCCCGCTGGCGCCACCCCATGTTTCGATCGTCCGCCATCTTGCTGGTCGTTAAGTCGAGCGATGGCAACGGCTGCCCTTTTTAGAACATTGGGCAATCTATCCAGCTGTTCTCGCGTTCTTCCATTTTTCAGCAGATGTCAGTGCTGTTAAAAATAATCGTGACAATTTTTTTACGGGAAATGACGTGCTAAAAAGTGAAAGGATTCTCGTGGAGCTATGTCACCCGCAACTATTTTTATAGAAATCAAATCTATTCTTCGTGACTGGCAACAGTCAAAACGTCAGAGTTAGGTGTTCTCAGACCGGGAACACTGCGCCATGAGCCTTAAGGCAGTTGGGCAAACGCCTAACGTATAAAATTTTTCTTCCTCCGAAACAGCATACTTTCAATTATTTTAAGAAAAACAAATTACAGTAGGCTGTACAGCAGACAATGGCCTACGTAGAAATCTTCATTTTTTAAGTATATTGAATTCCAAAAGTAGTTTTGACATTTATATATGCGACTGCCTGAATTTTCTATCTGAAAATTAAAAAAAAATCAGAAATTAGGATTCAGAAGTGTATAATAGTAGCACAATTTGTGAAGCGACATACCAAAAATTTTCGAATCACTTATGTACTGCAAAATCTCGTTGTAACGTTCACTTTTGCAATCATTTCGGAGTATCCAACGAAGTATATCTGTCAAAACAGAATCGTAGTCTTCTAATTCGGTTACAATGAAATTTCAGTACAACGAATTTTTCAGCATTACGTATTTTAAATTCTTCATACGGAGATTTTTATCGTTATAATTTGTTTTAAAATATGTTCGTAAATCAAATGAATTTTTTTTTTCGAACCACCTAATTTTCTTTTTATCCATTAAAACAGAAACAAACAATTTATCCCATACGCACAGCTTTCCAAGCTTTTCTCCCTATGTTATTAATTGCCTGTTATTTCGTTTCCCTACTAACAAATGTATTAGTTGCAGCGATAACTTCATTAGGAAGGGGGAAAAAATACTGCGCAAGAGAGCGCGCTCTAGCTCTAAACTATTAATTAATAATCCAGAGAATCAATGGCCGCACTCACATGATAAAACACTCTGTCAGGGACACGTGGTTTACGCTTGCCAGAACATCATTTGGAGTGGCACGCTAATTGGGGCCCAGTTTTATGTTTGGTCATCGATTAATAGAACTCCCCCCCCTTCCTTTTATTTGTTTGTTTGTTGTGGTGCTGTTTAGAATGCGGCTGAATAGATTGTCTTTTAATTTCATTACAGAATCGCAAGTGGGACAAAATTTTAGATTGTTCCAGAAGTTGGTAATAGCGTTGTGAATTTTATCGCTCCAAGAAAAATTAACGCTGTGCATTTCTAAAAATGGAAATGATTTTGTTTGTGGTTTTTCATTCGATAAAATTTCCGGTTCTGGTATTTTTTTAATTTGATGTCAGATTTAAATATTCAGTCTCATTTATTGTAGGATCACGTTCCTGCATAACGGTTCTAAGCTGATGAACAATTTTGTTTTCAGTAAGGATTAATAGTTCAGGCGGATGTGCTAAGGACAGAAATATCGGAGCCGCGTTCAACTTGTTAATTATACTCCGTAAAGGTTACCATCTATGTACGATATACAGACACACACTCCGCTAAGCTTGAGGTCAGAACTCCACCCATTGTCAAAATTGGTGG
The DNA here is from genome assembly GCA_038373885.1 of Cheiracanthium punctorium. NCBI lineage: Eukaryota > Metazoa > Arthropoda > Arachnida > Araneae > Cheiracanthiidae > Cheiracanthium > Cheiracanthium punctorium. The sequence continues at coordinate 65,030 of JAWZYV010009918.1, read as the reverse complement.
AAGAATGAACTAACGTTCTGTATGCTCATTACTTGGGCATTTGATAAATTGCATATACCATTTTGAAATATCTAGTTAAACAAGCACGATGAATTTTGCTGAGCTCATGGATTAAAGACATTATCCAACACGATCTTATTTGCATTTACACTACTGGTTAAGTAACAATTAAAACGTTCGCTTCTATCGTTGCAAAGAATCTACGGTTGTGATTACCTGCCCATAGATCTTAATGCACTTTGTCTTTTGCATTCCCTGTGAAGAGACCCAAATTAATTCTCTGCACACCTTTTTCAGTAGGGTACAGAAAGGACATAACACTGCATTAGCACATGTAAATGTATTGGCGATCTTTTAACATATGAAGCATTGCAGCACGGACATACTGCCAAAGCGAAATCATAGACACGTTCCAATATTGCCGGAAAGAGTTTAAGTGTTGAAACAGCCGATTATGATATAATGTCTGCATCAGGGGCATGATTTATGGTTGTTGGACAGTCACCCGTTTGGATTCACTAGCTCCACGGTAATCAAAGGGGGAAATTTTCTCCCTCCGAAGTACTACATTTTTAATTATTTTAATAAAAACATTACTGTATGTTGTTCAGAAGACAATTGTGTATGTAGGAATATTTTCAGTTTGTGCATAATCCTTTAATAAAAGGGTTACATTTCAGTTAAAATTTTGAAAAATCTGCCAATCGCAGATATAAACAGTCAAAATTAACTCTAAAATTCAATACATTTAAAAAAAATGATAAAGTATCTACACAGACAATTGTCTTCTGAACAGTATACAGCAATTGTTTTATTAAAATAATTCGAAGTATACTATTGCGGAGGGAGAAAAAAGTTCCCCGTAGGTTAAGATGGAGTTAGTGAATCCCAAATGACGGGCATACAACAGGCTTAAACGTACACTTTATGAACCTTTCTTGGCCTCAGGCTTGAAATAAAACCAAGAAGCTTATTCTTTTTACTAGACGGGGGTAACCCCAGAGAACATCAGATTTCAGAGTTCGATGCAAGTCACTCAAATGCTCATGTCTTTTTCTTTCCAGGAATGATGAGATACAGCACGGCCCAGTGCATGCCTCTGGGACAGGTGGACAACTACTGCCGGGAAGAGAACATCCCAGAAAACAGAACCCTCTACTATCCGAACGGCATATCGGTGGACGTGGTTGACATTTACACGCACGTGTGCCCGTGCGCCGACGGACTGACGTGCGAGGACAACTTCTGCGCTGTCCAGGAAGACACTTCGTACGAGAACAACTACCTGTATTAAAGTGGCTCAAACGAAATCGAATCGAACTAACTAACCGTCTGCTAAACTTTTTACCAGGGACTTACGACTGAAAGCAGTGCTAGTGGACGCAATATTTTACCCCCCGAACTTCCTCACTGTTTTTGCAATTAGAATGTGGAATCAAATGGTGTGTGTGTGTGTGAAAAGATAATCTATTCTTCCAGTTAGTCTGTGTAGGTTTAGCAGAAGCTCGCGCTGACGAACAGAATGACAGTTTCTGTAATGCAAGAATGCAGGGAAATGTCGTTTAAAACAGAGCATCCAGATTAAAAAGCAGTGAGCGTGAAGTCTGTGTAATATTCAAAAAATCCTTCTTTAACAACCGACTGCTCAAAGTAGATCCACGAAAAAGTGACTGTGTTGTTGTTCTGTGTGTGACTCAAAATTCTATGCAAGAAAAGACGATTCCCTCCTATACCATGCAAAAAATAGACATTAAATACACGGAGTACACGCTATTCCCGAAAGCGAATTTTTAATTTTAGCCAATCTAGGAGAACAAATTTTAAATTTATTTTAGTCTATATTTTTTAAATTTTTGTCGCATGCATGTTAAACAAAATATCAATTTTAGTAGTTCATTGTCAAGACTATCGTTTATTCAAGATTTTTTTTTATCACGTAGGAAAAAGTCAAAATAATTTTTTGTTAAATTATTGAATAATAATCAGTGAATTGATATAATATTTTGAAAAATGAAATTTGTACTGTTAAGATCAAATTAATGTTCAAACTGTAAGTCATATATCCTAACAGATGTGTTACATTCCTTTCGTTTTCAAAAGTAATTTATAAAATCTCAGCTACAATAATAGCATTTATTGAGGGATTTTTTTTTCAAATTAATCAAGCATTCATAAATGATTTTATAAAATCACGTAAAGGAGCGAACATAAATGTTCTGGTCATTGGAATAGCATGACTCAAAACTTATGAATATAAACTTTGCTTTTATTTATGGAATGAGTTTTGAAATTATGAGCTAATATATACTAATGCAAGATTTAAAAAAACTTCCCGGATTTTATGATTTTTCTTCGTATTGACAGGGCTTTCTCAAAGCAAATCGAAACTGCTAACACATTCACTGTTCATCGCAGGAGAATAAAATTTTGCATTTGAAGTGAAGGTATTCAAAAAAATAACTATACGAAAGCAAAAAAGAATGATTTAAATTGAAAATAACATCGTTAAATCTATGTTCATGATCCATCAAAAATATTAAAAGATAGAAAAATTTAATGTACTTGTCTTCTACAATAAAGACACTTCGATAAGATGGTACTTTCAACATATCCCTTGTGATTGGATTTTTGTTTTGCTTTCAACATCTTTTAAAAAATTTAGTGGCCAGTCTTTTATTACGATGCATTTTTTTTCCTATCTCATAGATCGTTAAATTTGCACACAAAAATTTTTGATCATTCATTGGTGCTTTTCGGAAGTTTTCCTGACTAAGCAGTCAATTTATAGTTTATTGACAAAAAAAAAAAAAAAAAAAAAAAAAAAAAAGTAAAAGAAATCCACGGATAAATTTTATTTGGAGAATGCATGCTCCTGCACTGAAACAACCTAACGTTTAATAGAAAAATCTTCCCTGAAAGAACTATTTTTTTGTAAGGATAACTTCGAAATTTTATTATAGCTATGTGCACACCTATTTATGATTAAATATCATGAAAATTTAAAGCATGCGATGATAAGTAATTGACCTGTATATTTAAAAATTGTAATTTTTCAATGCTTAAAGTTCTAGAAAGGGATTTGACACATCTTTTATTTGTGAAAATATTTTATGTAAAAACTTATCAGTGTTTCCTCACATCATATCAGATCATCGAATGGCACAAACTCTCTATCTAACCTTACATCCGTAACGAAGGATCTCAACACCCTATGCGCCGGTCACGTACAAGTACGTTTTTCCGGAACTAATTTAGAACCCTGGGTCGGGAAAAGCTCCACCTTCATAATGAAACTTAACGCCCACTATGAACTATTTTGTTCCACAACAAACATTAGACATTTAATAAAGCGAGACCAGTTTATTTACATGAAAAACAAAAATGTAGAAAAAAAATTATTTGGATCATGTAACCTGAATTTGGGCTTACTCTTTCCATAAAGCTGCCGGCATACAGTGTGTTAATATCATAAGTACGGAGCAGCAAATGTTCTAAACTTGGTACGAGTAATACCAGAACCGAAAATTCGATTTTTCTGGACCTTGAAGACAACTAGCTAAGAGCATGTCGTGTATTAACTTATTTATTAGTGTTTATTTCACAAAAATATTTATTAATTTGAGTCGTGTTTTCTAAGAGTTTAATTTCTAAATTTTATGTATAATAGTTTACACAAGTATTGAGGAGGAAAAATTATGTAACTCATTAAAATGGTATATAACTGAATCGAAGACATATTTTCCAAGTATTAATCTTTTATCGCCATAGTGAAGCTATGTAAATTGCCATCATATAATGAGATATAACGCGCGAAATACTAATTAGGTGATTTCAGAACTACTTTATCCCATGAATTACTCATAACTGTGGTTGTACGAGACAATTATATCTTCAATTCAGAATATAATTTGTTATTGTACAAGCGCTCAGCAAATACACGACTGTCGGAGATCTTAAATTCGGTATCTCACTTATCGGTTATGTCACCCATGCATATAGGGTTGCCAGGTCCCCAAACCAAATAGCCGGACAGACCAGCCAGTTTGGCCGGACATTTGGGTAAAAAGGCCGGACAGCCTACAATATTGAAGATTTTATCTCAGTGTTAATAGGTACGGCAAAAAATTGTATGTAAAATCAAGCTTTTTTGATAATTACCATGAATCTTGTTAAATTCTAATGAAATATAAATAACATCGAATGCCAAATCAGTTCACGTACTTTATTACTAATCAGCCAAAGTGACCAGTAAAAAGCCGGACACCGTTCAGTTTGGCCGGACACGCAATCAAAAAAGCCTAGCTATGTCCGGCTTTATCCGGACGCCTGGCAACGCTACATGCATATATCCCAGAAACAGTTTGAAGAAATGCCGGATCAAAGGCATCGTCAAACTTATGCAGATAACAGTTTATGCCAAATTATGTGTTGCGCACTTCAAAATTTGTGCATTTTGATCGACTATCTGGCAACCTTCAATTTCGGAGCTACGTCGAAAATGTGTCCTTTTTGCGTCTCAGGTAACGGTTTTGCACTGTGGCAAACTGATATTTTATACCTTACCTACATCTCTTACTAGTTAGAATTGGTTTTTGTTTAGGCGGACATTAGTGACACAATTTAGTTTCGTTTGCTTTGTCGAAAAGGTTCTTGGCTGTCTTTTATAAGCTATCGAACTAATTTGGCTGTCGAAAGTAAGTCGTGTGTTTGCTGGGTGACTTCCTGATTCTGTGTATACTATAGTTAATCTACAGTCCAGAGAAAATGCTTGTCACAACTTCCACAATTCTTCATATGTAAATAATTACATTTTTTCTATATTTAATGCCATGACAATTATTTTATACACTCCTTGTTTTTTTGCCAAATTATGTGTTGTGCAATTTATAAAGGCCTGGCGCCAAAATCATTTCGTATTTTGTGGTATTTAATAAATGAATTTTGTGATATTCGATGTTGTTCTGTTTGAAGTTTAATGAAGTTTGTTTTTTTTCTCTCTTGCTTTTTTCCACCAACTTGTTTCAGCACAACTTGTTTGTGTTCAGAGTATTGGTTTTACGGTATGTTTTTGAAATCGTCGCTGTAACACAATTGGGATGCAGAAAGCCAATCGGAAGTTGAAAATCCTGATACATTTCGAAGTAATACTTCTTAAAAGCAGTGTTTAAAAACTTATAACTCATTCTTATAAAAACCTTATGAAGTTTTCTAAAAACGTATTTCTAAATTATTTTAAAATCTATCAAAGGCATACGTAATTGTTTGTCTTGTTTAGTAGAAAACGACGTTCACTTAATTAATTTAGGGCGTACTTTTAAGGAATATGTGTACAACTTTTTAATGTGAGCAATAGCAGAAATGCTAAAACTCGACAATGTTTCATCAACAGATACTTGTAATATATATTTTTTGAACGGCGCAGCACTTGGTATATGAATCCTCGGTCGGCGGTCGCCGAAAGTGAAAGCCAGTACTGAAGGTGTACCCAATTTGAAGGCATCATTATTTCTAACAATGACACCCTTGCCTAAGTCGGGAATAAAAGCCGGACACAAGGTGTGGTAGAACGGTACGTTAACCATCTTACTACCTGGGTGTCTGTGTTATAATACATTCCACAGTTAAGTTAAAACTTTATTTTTTTTAAATTCAGACCGCAACTAATTGTAAAATAATTAAAACCAGATAGAATCTGAATAAAAACGCCACGTTAATTTTGATACAAGCAGCCAACATAACTGCAAACACTAACAACTGGCAGCGAACCCCCAGCTCGCAAACAAAACGAACTGTCAGCACAAAATCCAGAAGATGGTTCGGACTAAAGGTTTGACATCCATTGTATATATCCAACACCTCCTAGATATAGAAAGCCTAACAACTGCTACGTCACCAAGCTTCCACGTCATTAGTTGGCCTTCAAAAATGACGTCATCACAATTTAACTTTCATAAAGCAAAACTATTTAAAATTTCTTGTGAGTTTACTCACGCACAACAGCATTTTAATGATTTGAGATAGAAAATTTAATTTTGCGACAAAGGGCAAGTTTTTAATTTTAACTAATTATGTAATATCTAAGTAAGGAACTAGATCATAATGAATTGTTTTGTATCACAAAGGTATTTTAATTTTTATCTTTAACTTAAGATATTTTCTAATATTTGTAGCACTCACCAGAAAATTCAAATAGTTTCACTTTATGAAAGTAAAACTGTGATGACGTCATCACTGTAGGCCTAGTGGTGACGTCAAAGTTTCAGTTGTTAGGCTTTCTGTATGTAGGAGGTGTTGATATATCACGCCATCTGGGGACTACTTATTAATTTCTTTCTCCCCCAAGTACGAATCAGATTATTTTCGATGACAGTATCAATGATAGTAAAAAGTCGCACCCTATTTTCCAAATCTCCTATTTTAATTAAAATTTACTCTATCTTCTCCTTATTTCCATTATATTCGTATGATATTAGTAACAGGATGCTCCACCTAATAGTGACACAACTAATGGTAATTTTCCAGCATTTAAGAGAAAAAGAAATTTTTAAGTGAGCTGCTCTGTCCCTGCATTTCGGCCTGCGACCATAGCCGTATACACAGCGTCATTATTTTGCTGCAGACTGAGAAGGTTCCTAACGACGCACGGTTCCTAAATTGAGTACTCAAAACTGACACCCCGCGCACAATTTGCATCAGGGAGGGTATTTAAGGTTGTTGCACAACCACCATTCTGGATTCACTAGCTCCACGGCAATCTATCCGAAATTTTTCTCCCTCTGCAGTAGGACACTTTTAATTATTTTAATAAATTACTGTAGGTTGTTCAGAAGGCAATCGTGTATGTAGAAATCTTTTCATTTTGTGCATGATGTTTTAAAGAGTTAAATTTCATTACAATTTTGATAAATCTGACAAATGCAGATATAAATAGTCAAAAATACTTTTGAAATTCAATACATTCAAATGAATGTAAAAGTTTCTACATAGACAATTGTCTTCTAAATAGTATGCAGTAATTTTTTATTAAAATAATTCGAAATATATAATTGAGGAGGGAGAAAAATTTCCCCGTAGGTTAAGATGGAGCTAGTGAATTCAAAATGACGGACATACAACAGCCTTAAACGTACATTTTATAAACATTTATTCGTCTCAGTTGCTGTTATCTGGTTTTGCATCCGATTTTCAGCACAAAATATTGATCTCGTTGTTCTTTTTTCCCTTTAGAATGGATTCTGCATACGGAATAAACATTTGGTGAGCACTCATTAAAAAAGATTCATCGTCTTCGAAAAACCTAAAAGATTATCTGTCGTAGTTTTCTTTAATAGAGGAAATCTAAACGAATTTTATTGCAAGATAACTGCAATCTGCTGTTATGTATGCAATACCGCATACAGCTCGTAGTGAAGCGAAATTCGTGTGAATGTCAGAGCGAATCTCGCCAACGATCAATTGCTAAATTTGCATCTTATCATGCATTCCTCTTTGCACCGAATGCGAGTGCATTCCTTCACTGTATGCATTACTATTCCAGGTATAATTAAGGATGAGAGAGTTATACTCAAGCGTGATGATATTCTAATACATAAGTTGAATTAGCAGCTAGCAACTCTTACATTTAGTGTACTTGCAAAAGAAATTAGCATGCATGACGTGTGCTGAGTACTTAATGATAACTATGAACGGCTATAACAGGCAGAAGGTTAAATGGTATTGAACACACAAGACTAATATCTTCACACGTCTAACGTATATTTCTTGCGTTGGGTATTGATTTTACGGAATTAAAAAATTTAATTGAAATGGAATTAAAAGATCCCGAACACCCGAAATTAAAAATGGTATTTCTATGTAAATAAAAACCAATTGTTTAAAACCCGATATTGAAGAACCAGTTCTGTATTTATAAAACTTGACTGTTTGGTTGGGTAGGTTTTAAGCTGAGCATACATGTAGGTGCTTAGGATTTGACAGATACATGATTTATCTATCTCGTGCATAGTTTAACGTTTCGGAAAGCTGTAAGTATCCGCTTGGAAATATTGATGCTGAGTGCAGTAGCATTCCTTTGAAAATCCACCGCCGAAAATCACGGCTGTTAGATGAACAGGAGCATCTATATAAATAAAATTAGACTTTTGTCTAGTCCCGCAGTGAACTGGGCGCTAAACTCCGTTCCCATAAGAACACGGCAAGTGAAGCAGCATCCGGCTTGGCCAGTGCTTGGGAGGGACTTCCCCCTCTCGGCCCGTCCGCTGTGGAACCGTGTACGCTAATGGGAGCGGGTGCACGTAAAATCCGTCGTGGCTCCAAAGTCCTCCAAGTTGTTAAACGATACCTCTGGGGGTGCCGATTTCAGGGGGTGGGTCCCTCCTCTGGAATGGGTTCAAAATGACGGGACCCCGAGCTAAGACGGACTTCCTCCCACTGGGGCTCATTGAAATGGAAGCCGCTCCTTCGGCCCATCGCCTGCCTATATAGGGGGATCTGTCACCGCAACGCGGTTGCCAGAGGGCATTAGCAACAACAACAACAACAACAGACTTTTGTCTGTACATTTCTTAGAATTCAAAAATTTTGTGATTTCTATCCGTTTCAAGCACCTGGGAATCCGGTACGACCCTTAAAAAAAAGTTTGTATGTCTGTCGTTCTGTTTTTACTTCCTTGTACGTAGTATAAGGAAGTAATGTGATCCCGAAAAATTTTGGGGGCCAAATTTCGACAAAAAAACCGATTTTGACTACCTCTAAATTTAATTTAAAAATTTTTTTCGATGCATCCTATCGTAGGCTAGCATGCACGATCATATTAACGCGTCTGCAACTCATTTTGACCAGCGGCGAGTCTGCTGTGGCCAGTTTTTCCATGCCGTCTGTACGTACGTACGTATGTATGTAACTCGCATATCTCAAAAACTATTGGTCGTAGAATGTTGAGATTTGATATTTAGGATTGTTCTATGATCTAGTTGTGCACCTCCCCTTTTGGTGGCAATCGAATGGATAGTTTATTTACAGGACCGCCCAAAAGATTCGAAATACATTACGCTCTATGGGCCGAAATTCATTAAACTCGCCTAACTCAAAAGCTATTAGGCGTAGAATGTCGAAACTTCATATTTTGGATAGTTGTAACATCTAGTTGTGCACCTCTCCTTTTGGTTCCATTTGACTGGATAGTTTATCTACAGGACTGCCCAAAACATTCGAAATACATTACGCTCAATGGGCCGAAACTCATTAAACTCGCATATCTCAAAAACTATTAGGCGTAGAATGTTGAAACTTTATATTTAGGATTGCTGTAACATCTAGTTGTGCACCTCTCCTTTTGGTTCCATTTGACTGGATAGTTTATCTACAGAACCGCCCAAAAGATTCGAAATACATTACGCTCTATGGGCCGAAATTCATCAAAGCGTTTTTTAGAGGTATTGGGCTATTTCAAACGACTCAGAAGTGATGTATGCTGTAAAGAGTTAGAAAATGAATTTCTCCATTAAAAAAAGTGTCTTTATCATTTGTAGTTCTGCTACAGGAACACTCAAAAGATTTCCAATACATTACGGTCAATGGCAATTTTAGGGGCATTCATCCATTTCAAGCACAATACCGTCCTACCACATAAGTTAGGTAATGGTCCGACCACGGTCACGTGCCTCCCTCAAGAACTATGCCAAAAGTCGCCAAGCTTGGCGACTTTTGGTGTACGTGTGTGCATATTTAACTCTCAAATCTCAAAAACTATTATGAAATTTCATATATAAGAATGTTGTAACATCTAGTTGTGTATCTCGATTTTTGGTTCCAATCTACTGGAGAGTTTATATACAGGACCACCGAAAAGAATTTTAGTACTTTAATGTCTATGGACATCTTCAATATAATACAACTGTAGACAGTGATTGTTTGGTACATGCCCAAAAACTCGCCGTCTGTCCTCGACCTTGGCGAGTTTTGGCGAAATATCGCCAAATTTGGCGATAGTCAGTCATTTGGTCCATGCCCAAAGTATCGCCATTTGTCATCGTTCTTGGCGAGTTTTGGCGAAATATCGCCAAATTTGGCGATAATCTGTCATTGTTTGGTTCATGCTTAAAATCTCGCCAAATTTCGTCGACATTGACGAGTTTCGCCGAAATATCGCCAAATTTGGCGCCAAAAATTATTTCATATTTTGTATAACACTAAAACTTTAACCCGTAGATTTTTGAACTTTTGTATTTAGAAATATTGTAATATCTAACTGTTTTCCATATCTTTTTTGACAGCAATCGACTGAGAATTTATTTACAGGGTGAGCCAAATGACTTTAAATACATTGAGGTGTATGGATGCATTCAATTCATTGAAAGTCTGTGGTCAATGACTACTTTGGCTATCCCCAAAATCTCGCAAACTATCTCAAGTTTGTCGGCTTTTGGTGAAATATCGCCAAATAAAGTGTCAGAAGGAAATATTTCAAATTGAACTCAGCTTGGCGATATCGAAATATTTGTCTAGAAATCGCTAAACCTTACTATTATTGATATTTTATCTCTTTCAAACAAATAAGTTTAGAGGAAGTGCGTCGAAAATATTTTTGATCTAATGGACGTGCAAGGAAGTCATGTGTTGGACACATCAGATTTTTTTCTTTAAGCATCACGTAAAAACGACTGAAGCGAATGATATGAAATTTGGTGTCATGATAGGTCGTCACTCAACTTAAACATAGGCGTCGATTTTTTAAAAGATCTTGATTAGATTTTCAGATTTTTCGAAAATCGTTTCAAACTGCGTAAATTTGTGTTCGAGCATCTCGTAAAAACGGCTGAAGCGATTGAAATGAATTTTGGTATCATGATATGTGGTCACTCAACTTAAAAATTGGGCAGCGTATTTTTAAAAAATCTTCATTAGATTTTCGATTTTGCGAAAATCGTTCCAAACTTCTTAAAATTGTGTTTGAGCATCACGTAAAAACAACTGAAGAGAATGAAATGAAATTTGGTATCATGATAGGTGGTCACTCAACTTAACATTGTCGTCGAACTTTAAAAAATCTTGATAAGATTTTGAGATTTTGCGAAAATTGTTTCAAACTGCGTAAATTTGTGTTCGCACATCACGTAATAACTATAAAGGTGAAAAAATGGTATTTGGTGAAATGATAGTGGCCATTCACCTTAAACTATAAGCATCTTAAAAAAAAAATCGATCAGATTTTGGGATTTTGCGAAAATCGTTTCAAACTGAGTGAATTTTTGTTCACGCATTACGTAAAAACTACCAAAGCGAATGAAATGAAATTTGGTCACATGATAGGTTGTTGCTCAACATAAAGTATTGGTGTCCAATTTTTTAAACATCTTATTAGATTTTGAGATTTTGCGAAAATTCTCTCAAAATGCGGTTATATTTCTTCAAGCATCGCGTAATAACGACTAATACGAAATTTGGTGATACGAAAGCTAGTTGCTAATCTTAATTTATAGGTGTTGAATTTTTAAAATATTTTGATTATATTTTGTTGTGAAAATCGTTTTAAAATGCTGAAATTTTTGTTCCAGCATCACGAAATAAAGACTGCAGGGAATGAAACAAAATTTGGTTACATGATAGGTTGTCACTCAACTTAAATTCTAGGCTTCCAATTTTTCAAAAATATTGATTAGATTGAGATTTTGCAAAAATTATTTCAATTTGCGTAAGTATTCGTTCGCCCATCACATAATTAAGACTAAAGCAAATGAAATAATTTTACTTATTTACTCTCTAAACTGCAATATTTTAACAATACATAAAAATTATAACTTCGTTTTCGTTACTTTTGGCAGTATACTACACCCATTCTGTGTTCTCCTACAATGCCGACGAAAGTTCTTGCTTTTTGGAAATTTGCATTCAGTACTAACCCGTCAACAATGGGTACTTTAACTAGTCTGTAGATAAAATTTATCCAAAATAAGCTGACACCAGTGCAATGAAGTTGATTAATTTTGAGCGAAAAGCATCTTTTGAATGCCCATGAAACATTACAATAAGAGGAGTTTTCAGTTTAGATAATAACAAAATTCCTCTGTTACGGATTGTACTGAATATCATTTTCAAAAAGTTCACTGTTTATAAAAAGTGTAAATAAATTCCGAAATGATTGGGATCATGACCGCACACGGAATTTTCTGTTAGATGGGGGGTCTATCCCACATAAGTCGCGACATCAGCCACCTGAGAAAATGCCCTCGAAAAATCTTTATTAGTGAACATATCCCATAACTCCCCCCTCCCCTCTTCGTCCCCCCAACAGCTGGCTGTGCCGCTGTGCAACCAGCTATGTCAAAAAACATCATTAGCTCTGTGACGGCAGATCTGCGATTCGATCTACCGCCATGTTGCTGGTAGTTAAATACATCGCTAGCAACGGCTGCACTTTTTCAGTGTTGAGGAGTGCATTCAGCTGGACTTTCATACTGTTGCGAAAATGCTTGCTCTTCGAAATGTTAAGCACATAATCGGGGCAAATTTCCAGATGCACAAGCAGTGAATCCCTTACACAATTATCTTCCAAATCTTAGCTTAATTATCGTTACATTCCTCAACACAAAGTAGATGCGTTTCCTTAGCTGTAGGTATTACAATCTGAGTAGGCCCCAACAGCTGGCTGTGCCGCTGCGCAACCAGCTATGTCAAAAAACATCATTATAGCTCTGTGGCGGCAGATCTGCGATTCGATCTACCGCCATGTTGCTGGTAGTTAAATACATCGCTAGCAACGGCTGCACTTTTTCAGTGTTGAGGAGTGCATTCAGCTGGACTTTTATACTGTTGCGAAAATGCTTGCTTTTCAAAATGTTAAGCACATAATCGGGGCGAATTTCCAGATGCACAAGCAGCGAATCCCTTACACGACTATCTTCCAAATCTTAGCTTAATTATCGTACATTCCTTAACGCAAAGTAGATGCGGCCCCAACAGCTGGCTGTGCCGCTGCGCAACCAGCTATGTCAAAAAACATCATTATAGCTCTGTGGCGGCAGATCTGCGATTCGATCTACCGCCATGTTGTTGGTAGTTAAATACATCGCTGGCAACGGCTGCACTTTTTCAGCGTTGAGGAGTGCATTCAGCTGGACTTTCATACTGTTGCGAAAATGCTTGCTCTTCAAAATGTTAAGCACATAATCGAGACAAATTTCCAGATGCACAAGCAAGTGAATCCCTTACACGATTATCTTCCAAATCTTAGCTTAATTATCGTACATTCCTCAACACAAAGTAGATGCGTTTCCTTAGCTGTAGGTATTACAATCTGAGTCGGAGAGATTATGCCAGAGATTAATATTGGAACACACGCAAACGCAGTTTGGTGGGAGTGAAACTCGCAAGCGGCATTAGCTTAATCGCCTTCAGTTAGAGAGTGCGGACGATAAGTTTAATACTTCACTAAAGAATGTGAACAGACGCGTGTGTTTGATTGGCATGGGTTAAACCTCGAATAAATATGTTGCATTAGATTTATTTCAGAAAATAGACGCTTTCGAGCTGCCTTGAAGTATAAATGTCATTCCATTATTCTAAATATTGTATCGTTACAAAATTGTAATGTTATTTTCCCGCATTTATGGGTGATGCTTGAAAGACAGTTTCAGCCACAAGTCAGCCATTTCTGCAAAGAAATGTGTATGTGGCTGGAAACTTGGCAATCGTTTTGTCGACTTGGCGACAAATTAGGCGACCAAAGAAAAGTTCCTTGAAAATAGTGGAATTTCGGCTGTATCTCAGTTAGGAAAGAAGTTACGAGAAAGATAAAGAAATATGACGTCACGACCAGCACGACCAATCTCAGTTAGGAAAGACGTTACGAGAAAGGTAAGGAAATATGACGTCACGACCAATCGATAAATATCAGCTCTCTCGCTGCGAGTTCAGCTGAAACAGACTGCGGATATAGGGAGCAGAGCTATACGATATTGATATTACGATTTGAATAGTGTTACTGATGTGATAGTTAATGATCTGCTGTTGCACATGTTAAAAATACTGTATTTTTTGTGAGATATTAGTGTTTCGATCCGTCGAATAAAAGTGTTATTTTCGCTTTTTGAGCTTGCTGGACTATTTGAACACCCAACCCACTATGTAACTTTCGTAGCAATATTAACCCATTTATTCCTAGTGTCCCTTTTTTGGGACGGCATTTTCGCTATTAGTCGAAAACGTTATTTATTTTTCCTAGCCTTTATTCATGAGTATTGAGCCTCAACTCTACAAAATATTTTAACACGACCAAGTAGGATGTTGATATTTCGATTTTTATGCATAATGATTTTTAAAAAAATCATCCCTTGTTCAAGAAGTTGACATCAGAAATTTATCTATTATTTCTGTTATCAGTAAAAATATAAGGAAGTCGCAAAAATATCCAGGCACAAATGGGTTAATATAAAAAACTTAGGGTTCATTGAACAATAAAATTTGCCTTAACCTTTTATCTACTGAGGGTACTAAGATGTACCGTGAAAAAATGTTTTTAAAAAAATTTAATTGATTCATTGTAACCATTTCTTAAACAATCACTACCGAAAACTTTGTTTAATCAGATTACATCATGATTGCATATTCTGTTAAGTAATATTGGTAATAGTCATAATTTCACGGGAAGTAAGTATCTCGACAGCATGACAGTATTATCTGCATAAATAGCAAGTGTAGTACGTTTACGGCGGGAAATGTCACATTAAAAAGGGTTGAACTAAAAATGCCTAAAATATTTGTTTCAAATGTGTCTTTTTAAGCTTGTTTTTTGGAATGTGTTGCTTATCTATCTAATATTTTCCTATGCCAGTATAATGACTTTTTACTATACAGTAGAACGCATAGGGGATAGTCAACCACTTTGCGTAAGCAGTAATCTTAGATGTAGAATACAGCAAAAGCAGCATCAGTTCCTTATTCGCTCTTCCAAAACGTATTTCAAAAATATTATTTCCAAACAGATATTGATTTTTTTTCCGTAAATGTTGGCAAGTCTGAATTTCCAGCAACAGTAAAAAAAAAAAAAAAAAATGAATGTTTGGTGTTAGAAATTTGGGGAAAAATACAGTAGATAAAAATCCGACCAAGAAGGGGTTAAATACATTTTTTTCCATTTGAAAAGTTAAGAACTAAACACACGACAAACAATCACATCAAACAAGTATTCCTTTATACTGTTGTAACGATAATCGATATAAAGATAATCGTTACAAAAATCTCTTTTCCAATAGTCACAACATGAGTGAGGCTCGCTGATATGATTTTTTTTTTTTTTTCTCTGGAAGTTCTAGTTAACAGAGTTACAAAACTTTGTGCGATCGACAAGAAAGATTTTCCTCTGATTGACCTATTTCTGAAATAAAACTTTTAATGTAGAAATTACACTTCATACTTTTTCCTTAAGACTTAAAAAAAAATATATATATTTTTATTAGAGTGACGAGAACAATGCAATAACATATCCTTTATTTAACCCTTCAGGCGCAACCCTTTCCCAATGCTGAAAAAAGGGCAGCCGTTGCCATCGGCTGCCACTTTTTTGAGGCAGCTGGCTGTGCCGCACTGCCAGCTGTGTCAAAAAAAGGGGTCTCTAGATCTGTGGCACGCGATGAACGTTTCGATCGTCCACCATCTTGCTGGTAGTAAAGTCGAGCGATGGCAACGGCTTCCCTTTTTTTCAGCATTGGGCAATTTATCCAGCTGTTCTCGCATTCTTCCATTTTTCAGCAGATGTCAGTTGCTGTTAAAAATAATCATGACAATTTTTTGACGGGAAATGACGTGCTTAAAAAGTAAAGGATTCTCGTGGAGCTATGTCACCCGCAACTATTTTTATAGAAATCAAATCTATTCTTCGTGACTGGCAACCGTCAAAACGTCAGAGTTGGATGTTCCCAGAGCGGGAACACTGCGCGTTAAAGGGTTAAAAGAAGAGGAGGAACCCCAGTATTAGGCTACAGGTTTATTCCTTATGAACATTCATATTATATGCTAAACAAACTTATCTATTTTAGCAGCGTTTACTTATTTCTTTATTAGTTTTACTTTAGTTTGGCTGTTATTTTAATATCCCGAATTGAATATAATTAGACTTCTTCGAGAGCCTTATTTATCTAAGGAAGAATCTTTTGGTTGACAAAATTCCTTTCCTTTTAGCCTCGTTCATTTTATGTATATGTTAGCAAGAGATTAGTTTATCTTGCTTAGTTTTGAGGGATCTACTAGATATGAAACTTGAAATACGCTTTTCAGTTTGACATTGCATGAAAGTTCTTTTTAAAGCTCAATGTCTTAATAAACATTGCAATTTCACATTTAAAATATCAATACAAAATGGAAAAGTGCCAAAGTAAAGAAAGCGAAGTTATAATTTTTATGTATTGCTAAAATATTAGAGGCTAGAGAGTCACTAAGTAGTATCATTTCATTCGCTTTATTCGTAATTATGTGATGCGCGAACGAATATTTACGCATATTGAAATAATTTTCCCAAAATCTCAAAATCTAATCAGTATTTTTGAAAAATTGGAAGCCTAGAATTTAAGTTGAGTGACAACCTATCATGTCACCAAATTTCGTTTCATTCCCTGCAGTCTTTATTTCGTGATGCTGGAACAAAAATTTCAGCATTTTAAAACGATTTTCACAACAAAATATAATCAAAATAATTTTAAAATTCTCTCAACACCTATAAATTAAGATTAGCAACTACCTATCATATCACCAAATTTCGTATTAGTCGTTATTACGCGATGCTTGAAGAAATATAACCGCATTTTGGGAGAATTTTCACAAAATCTCAAAATCTAATAAAATTGTTTAAAAAATTGGACACCTATACTTTATGTTGAGCAACAACCTATCATGTGACCAAATTTCATACCATTCGCTTTAGTCGTTATTACGTAATGCGTGAACAAAAATTCACTCAGTTTGAAACGATTTTCACAAAATACCAAAATCTGTTCGATTTTTTTTTAGATGCTTATAGTTTAAGGTGAGTGACCACCTATCATTTCACGAAATACCATTTTTTCACCTTTGCAGTTATTACGTGATGTGCGAACACAAATTTACGCAGTTTGAAACGATTTTCGCAAAATCTCAAAATCTAAGCAAGATTTTTTTTTAAAATTCGACGACAGTGTTTGAAGTTGAGTGACCACCTATCACACATGATACCAAATTTCATTTCATTAATTTCAGTCGTTTTTACGTGATGCTCGAACACAATTTTAAGGAGTTTGGAACGATTTTCGCAAAATATGAAAATCTAATAAAGATTTTTTAAAGATTTGACGCCTATCTTTTAAGTTGATTGACCAACAATCATGATACCAAAATTCATTTCAATCGTTTCAGTCGTTTTTACGTGATGCTTGAACAAAAAAAGCGTCACGGACAGAATGACAGAACGGCAGACAGAAAAACTTTTTTTTGAGGGTCACACCGGATTCCCGGGTGCTTAAAACGGATAGAAATCGCAAAACTTTTAAATTTCAAGAAATGTGCAGACAAAAGTCTTATTATTTTATTTATACAGATTAGGCTAGAATATGATTTTAAGGCAGGAAAACGACCTTTACAGGCCCCACTGGAAAATCTCGTCAAATGACCAAAATGCCACGAAGCCTGGCGACTTTTTGGAGAAATATCGCCAAATTTGACGCAAAAAATAAGTCCCCAAAAGTGAGGTTAGCTAAGGCGAGGGACCAATATTTTTCGCGGTTTCTAGAAAACACTATGCTAACAAGTAAGGATGCAATTTTGCAATGAATGCAAAATTTAATTATTTGACGCGTGGAACACGAATTATAAACTATTTTTAACCTTTAATCGGCAGAAAGACACAGAAATTCGTAAACAATATCTAAATGAAAAACCCTTCTCCAAGGAAAAACCACACACACTGCGAAGACAATTTAATTTCCCTTCCTCTTTACAAGCAGAATTATGTGCCGTTTGAGTATTTCGTTTTCTCCTTACTGAGTTCCGCTTTTTATTTTAAAAATCATTATTATTCATCAAATGGTAGTGAACCATCGATTCCCGGTGGGGTTTTCATGCTGACGAAGACGGGGATAAACAGATTCTCACACAACAGGCAAAACCAGCGATGCTTGTACCAATCGATTTTTGAGATAATGTCTGTGAAAAAGATCCAATTTTTATTACGATGTTGTGGGGTAAGGTCAGAGAATCCGAGCAGGTGATTTCGAATAAAGAAAATTGTTACCTGTGAGGGATGAACTCTGCCGAACATAGAGTTTTCTGAAAGTAGAGAGTGCAGGTATTTTGTCAATATTGTTGTAAAATTGTAATGTTGTTTTCCCCGCGTCAATGTGTATTGCGGGAAAATGCGTTTTACAGGTATTGTTACAAGTGCAATGAGCATGTGACACCCTGACCTTGGCGATAAACTTGGCGACCCTTTTAGCGACTTGGCGACAAATTTGGTGATTTTGGCGACAGAAAGAAAGTTTTCGAAACTGATGGAATTTTGGCTCTATCCGCATTAGGAGTCTAGAGAATTATGCGATATCCTACTTGACGTCACATCCGCTGGAAAATCTAAAATTAAAGAGATCGCACTTCATATAAGTATTATATTCTTTTTTTTCGGGCTTGTTGAATTATTTTATTGTACATCGACTACCAGATTTTCGAAACAGTAACCAAGGAAATTTTTCTAAATACACATAATGTTGGTTTTTAAAGTAGGATTACTTTTCTAATACATAACGGTTCTATGCAGCGATTTTTCTTTTTCCTATGTCGTCGCAAGTTCCTCCAATTGAAAACTGACTAAACTAACTGGGATTTCCTTTACGGCAGACAAAAACGTGACGTAATAAATAAAAAATTACACGAGATTGATAAAATATGCAATAAGATTTACGTCGTATAAAACTAAATTCAATATTTTGTGCTATTCTAAATAGCTCCTCGAGATTGCACAATATTATATTTTTCAATAAGTTAAAATAAATGAAGTATTTACTTCTACTAAATCATAGAGGATTTAAATGTTTAAGTTTAGATATGTATGCAAGAACTGCTCAATTGCTAGTTGATCTGAGATTCCCATGAAAGCAACATGCTTTTGCAATGCCTTTCTTAAATATATTTGTTTTTATTATAACTCCGTTGTAGATGCTGTAGCCTTAATAAAATGAAGAATATTCGTACATTGAGCCTTTCCTTTTTTCATAAACTGGGAGTCCATATTAATCTCTAAAAAAAAATACATTTTATAGCTATTCTCAAACAGAAAACAACCGGCAAATTATGTTTGTAAGTCAGTTTGTAAGTCAATTTATCAGTGTATATCATTTGAAAATTATAAACGGAATTGAATGAAATATCCAGGGTCGAAATCTACCGGAAAAATTAAAAGGAACTTTTCTTTTGGTTTTATAAATGGTGGTTAATTTTAGTTTAAGGTTTTTAATTATAAAATCTGAAGGCTTCTGGAAAAACTTCAGTAAATAATACTCAGTGACGTACAATGCGCAATGGATAAATTTTCATCTTTTTTAGTAGATAATCCGCTGATTATAAGCCGGGAATTACGGCAATTGAAACAAATCTAAGAAAGTCAAAGTAGTTCTTTCAATCAATGTCGGGACAGAGTACTCTGACAAAGGGCTTTTGGTGCCTGTAAATGACTGCAAATACTAGGACTATCTTCTAGGTTCAGAACAACGCTGAGATAAAATCTAATCTGTAATAATGGTATCTTGTTTTATATAGATTAGTGTCGCTGAAATCCAGCATCTATCGCCCATTGACTGCAAATGCATTCAAATTTTTCGAGTGGTTCCCTGAAAGAACTATCTTGTTCAAGGAACACACAGACTTTCAATTTTATTGAAAAGTTTTATATTGTAAATTAATGCAAACCTACAAGACGGGTATTTGGCTTGGAAGGGGTGCCTTAGGCGGAGGACATATTAAGGGGCTCTAACGCGTATTCAGGTTACATCTGGAGTAAATTGTCCAAAACTTCAGACCGTTAGATCGACAGAAACTCAGTAGGTCAAAACCCTGCAGCGATCAACCATGTTCAGGGGGGAATGTGTTAAAATTCTTGTAGTTTGGAATGAACTGAATTTTCAGTTAGTTCATTAGTCTATAAAATCTGTAATCTTATAATAATAATTAAAAAAAAAACCTCCCCACGAACTATTTATCATGTTTTAAGAGTTTTCCTTTCTTTGTTAAATCACCCACTCATGTGTTCTAGTTCTCCCACCCGCATATCGTAAGAAGTGGTATATTAGGTCTTTTCCACCAAAACCACCTCAGCAAATCGATTGGTACAAGCTTCTTTCCCAATTTGCGTGCTGTTTTTGAGAGAATCTGTTTATCCGTGATCTGAACGGAAAGACCCCATCGGGAATCGATGATCCACCCTCTCTGGCATCTATCTAAACACTAAACACGGAAAGGAAAGGATGGTGGATGAATGCTGTTACGCGTTTGTGCGCGCCAAATGGGCGAGAAATTATTCATTATTGACAGCTCTTTTCGGTTACTTCCCACACATCAACGGGGGATGAGGGGGAGAAAAGCAATAAACTTTAGGTTTACCATTGCCGATCTCTGGGAAGATAGGCTCTTTTCATGCTGCTGCTATCTATCCGGATTCTATCAGAACTTCCATGGCAGCCTGGAAAAGAGGAGAAAATGTAAAGTTGCTTTCACTCCACATCAAGTTCAGACAAGAAAGATAATTTAATTCTTAACAGCAAGAAAGTAGTAGCCAGCATATCTGTTTGGGAGGATATGAAATAAGTGGCACGTAATGTAAATAACATTTAAAGCGTATCATAATCCATGGGTCGTCCCTATTTTTATTCCTTATTCCATTAATTTGGAAAGTGTATCTCATTATACATGAGTGTCGCGTACTTTTCTTCTTTGTTCCACAAAACACTTCCTTGAAATCGAAATCTACATTACCGACTACTAAAATTGCTTTGCAGTCTTCGCCAACTTTAAAATTACTGTTTGGAATGCACATCATAATCCACGAGTGCGCGTGTTTGTCTTTCTTGTTCCATAAAATATATTTTAGAATTGAAATCTATATTAAAATTGCTTACTAAAACTGTTTTAGAATCTTTTTCCTGCACGAAACGGTGACAACTAACCGGTATATTGCGCTTTTGAAACAAAATTCGTCGCCACGCAACAAGCGTTGGACGATCGACCAGACATGGTTCATGCAAGATGGGGCTCGCCCACACCGTACACAAGACGTGTTTGACTTTCTGGACGAATACTTCGATGGCACAGTACTTGCACTGGACTCTTCGACCGTTAAGGGGAAAAGCATGGACTTGCCCCCGCATTCACCCGACCTCACGCCCTGCGATCATTTTTTGTGGGGCACACTGAAGGACAGTGTTACAGAAGACACAAGTTACAGTGTGACAGAAGTACTGTACGAATCCTTCATCACTGGACGAGCTGGAGTAGGCCATTTGTCAAGCTTGTGTGTCTATTTTCGGTGACTCACTACAGAGCGTCACGGACAATTTTATTTTTCGTTTGAGATAATGTGCGTTGTGTGAAAGGTGCACATGTTGAATCGATTTTGAAGTGATATAGCGTATTTCTGCTAGTGATGCCTGCAGCGTCATCTATCGGCACCATTTTCAACTAAAAGTCTGAGTTTTCTGTATTATATTTTTCCCCGGTTGTCTTAATAAACATACCACTCAGTGGCGTAGCTAGAAATTTTTCATGGGGGTGGGGGGTTACGACTACTGCAACTCACATATATGCATACATGTGTGTGATAAGGGAGTGAAGAATGTACATTTTGTATGGCAAAAAAATTCGTGATGGGGAGTTATGACCCCCTATCCCCTACCCCCCTTGGGTATGCCACTGTTACCACTGATTTCATGCTTCTATCAATCACCGTTTCCGAGTTATTAATTTTCAAAATTGCATCGTCAAACACCCTGTATAAGCATTACAAAATCACAGAAAACTGGAATTCGTTTAATGCTAACACAGTATCCAGCTGTGCGGCAGCCAACTCTGACACTGACATTCCGGTCGAGTGTTTTAAGTGCTGAAGCGCTGCACCGGAGTCGGAGGTTCTACTTGCAAGGCAGCACTCAGTTCTGTGGAATGAGGAAAATTGTCTTGACATTGCACCGGGCTAGTACATTACTCGTAACGAACACGTATTTAAGTAATATACACGGCCGTATTGGAAGTGAAGCGAAGGGACTAGACTTAAACAATCCTCTACTCTACAGAACGACCCAGCGACCAGACAACAAATTGGACTTCAACATCATACACATGAGATTTTAGAAGAACCAGTTTGGCCCTCTTTTTTATCATTAAGTATCAGCATTATAAACTGACCTTCTTGCGCCATTTCTCCAAGAAAGAACCAATCTCCGAAATCAAAGCTAAAGGAACCAGAACCATTGATTCCTATTCAGGGGGAAACTTTGTTTATGCATTTACTGATGGATTCTCGGACAGCTCCTCTGGAGAACGGAGGAGCTGGAGTCAACCACACCATTCCAAACTACGGTACAAAACAATTCAGGGTCTGTGCAGCTAAAATAGCCTCAAACTACGCCTCGCCTGTCAGCTCCTCGTCATCCTGGTAGCACTAAATCAGAACATAAATCTCTCAGAAGCTGAAAGAGCTGATGGATTCATTATTTTTTGCGACTCTAAAGCTGCCCTTCAGGCAGAGATGGGCATCATTAACTGAATATTAATTGAACTAAACATTCAACTAAAAACTTAGTTTTAATTGAACACAACTAAATGTTCAACTAAAGTAGTTGTTGGTTAAAGGTTCAACTAAATCGGCTCATCTAAAAACTAAGTTAGTTTTAATTGAACACAACTAAATGTTCAACTAAATCGGCTCAACTAAATTAGTATTAGTTTACTGCTCAACTAAAACTAATATAGTTGAGCCGAGTTAGTTGGACATTACAACTAACTAATAGTTTTACTTGAAAGTTCAGCCATCTTGGCTCAACTAAATTAGTTTTAGTTTTCTGTTCAACTAAAACTAATTTACTGTCTGTCGATCACAAGAATAGTTCCCACTAGCAAGTCTGGTTAGTGGCAGTCGCTATGGTAACTGGATCTGCCCATTTCCAATGGTGGGGTTGAGCGTGAGGGGGAATTCGTGGAATGCAAGGTAACCTGACACCTTATGTCATTTTTCTTCTCTGTTCTTCCCTGTCGAAATTTGTGTGAGACTTGTTTCTATGGCAACAGACTGTCATAGACTTCTTGGCGAGAGCCATTCTTGTGGTCAACAGACAGTAGTTGAACATAGTTGAACCTTGCAAACTAACAACTATAAGTTTAGTTGTCATTTACCTGTCAACTAACTAAATTAGTTCTAGTTGTTAGTTGTTAGTTTTTGCCCAACTCTGTCTTCAGGCAGTCATAACGGGTTGCTCCGTGCTTGTACAGAAAATACACAGTTCGCTGGACCAAGTCCTAAACC
Organism: Cheiracanthium punctorium; assembly: GCA_038373885.1. Classification (NCBI taxonomy): domain Eukaryota; kingdom Metazoa; phylum Arthropoda; class Arachnida; order Araneae; family Cheiracanthiidae; genus Cheiracanthium; species Cheiracanthium punctorium. Next base: position 41,503 of record JAWZYV010009918.1, on the reverse strand, counting down.
TCAACAAGAAATGCCTCAGGCAGTGGATCCCAGCGCATGTTGGTATTGGCGAAAATAAAGCCGCTGACTCTTTGGCAAAGGAAGTGAGGAATCTAAATAGAGAATTACTCCCTCAGGTCACCCTAAGTTATATTGACACAGTACAGTAGCAAAACATAAATTTGTTGAAAGAACCATAAAAAGTAAATACCAAATCTGCGCATTAAAGACAGACAGAACCATTGCAAAGACCTTAACCAGACCAATGCCTCCTAGATATATAAAGAGTTACAACTCCTACGTCACCAACACCTCCTAGATATAGAAAGCCTTACAACTACTACGTCACCAAGCTTTGACGTCATCATTTGGCCTACATTTAAAAGTTTGATTGTGATAAAATAAATAAATTAAAAATTTCTGGTGAATTTACTCATGATTGGCAATATTTTAATAATTTGAGATAAAAAATATAATTTTACGACAAATGGCAGTTTTTAACCATAACTAATTAGATAATGTGATAAGGAAATAGATCATACTGAATAATTTTGTATAAAAAAGATATTTTAATTTTAATGTTTAATATAAGATATTTTCTAATATTTGTAGTATTTACCAGAAAATTTTAATAGTTTTATTTTATGAAAGTCTATCTAGAACTACCTAGAACCTATATCTAGGAGGCGTTGACGTCACCAACCTTCGATGTCATCTCTTGGCCTTCGACAGGGGTTCTCAACCTTTTAACGCCGCACCCCCCCCCCTCAACATAGGCTAACTTACGGTGGCGCCCTCCCTATCATATTTTTCAGCATACATTCAGTTTTTTAATCTTAAGAGAAATGAACATTTAGTCATTGCTCTTGAGATTTTTGAGTATACCCATAATAAATAAGGTGATTTTTTTAGAAACGTGAATCATTACTTGCTCTTTGGTGTTTCACGCGCCCCACAGGTTGAGAAGCGCTGTCTTACGTTGTGACGCCATAACAATTTTAATTTCACAGAGTGAAACTATTTAAAATTTCTGGTGAATGCTACAAATATTAGAAACTATCTTAAATTAATCATTAAAATTAAAATACCTTTCTCATTCGAAATTATTCATGATGATCTATTTCCTTATCATATTATCTAACAAGTCTTGGTTAAAAACTGCCATTTGTCGTAACATTATATTTTTTACTCTAATTATTAAAACATTGCTATTCATGGGTAAATTCAACAGAAAATTTTTAATAGTTTTATTTTGTGAAAAATTTTTTAATTTTTTTTAATGTATGCCTATTAATGACGTCAGAGGTTGGTCATGTAGGAGTTGTAAGGCTTTCTATAGCTAGGAGGCGTTGACCAGACTCAGAACGAAACATTATAGAGGAATGGAAATTTAGGGAAGTGGAACCAGAACTGACAAGACATGCAGGAATTGTCCTGAATCAACGCCTCCTAGATACAGAAAGCCTTACAACTACCTACGTCACCGTGCTCTGACGTCATCAGTAGGCCTACAATTAAAAGTTTTATTTTCACAAAATATAAGTATTAAGAATTCCTAGTGAATTTACCGATGAATAGTATTGTTTTAATAATTTGAGATAAAAAATTTAATTTTGCGAAAAATGGCAGTTCTTAACCAGGACTCATTAGATAATGTGATAAGGAAATAGATCATAATGAATAATTTTGTTTGAGAAAGATATTTTAATGTTTAATTTAAGATATTTTCTAATATCTGTAGTACTCACCAAAAATTTTAAATAGTTTTAATTTATCAATGTAAAATTGCGATGACGTCCCATTTGTAGGCCTAGGGATGACGCCAAAGCTTGAGTTGTGAGGCTTTTAGATGTAGGAGGTCTTGCCTGAATCCCAGGAACTGAACCCTAAACATATTTTTTCTCTTGCCATTCCGGCCAAATTACAAACAGTAACCATTAATCCCACGCTTACCTTTATGGGGATAACTGTCTCGATATCGCCAAGGCTGTGTAGACCACCTTTGGTCCACTCTGTGTCCTATCGTGGACACGACAACAAGAACAACAACACGGCCGAGTCCACAACACAGCCACTCCCCATTTCTCCAGGGAAAGAAAGGATACAATTTTGTGACACTGTCTAATCTTTCACATTTCTCTCCAGAACGTTTAACAAGTGGTGACGTTATTCATTTGTGCAGTGTTCCGCATTCAACAACAACAGCATTCTGTATTCACCATCGAGCGAGATCAACAGATATCATTTTAGCGAAAGGGAAGCTTCTTTTTCTGTTCACAAATCCAATAGATTAGCATCCACCCCATTCATGCTTTCCGTAATTAATGCGCTGCTTATGAAAAGTCATTAATTAAGAAACGAGATTGTACAAGTATAGCCTGTATGCGGCTGCCACGCGTGCTCTTTTTCCCAATAAGCCAATAAAGATATACACCTCCACTTGAGAGCGTGAAAGATACTTTGCATTTGTTTTCTCAAGAAAGACATATTTCACTCCAGATTTTTCGACACGACGTCATCGATTCTCGATGGAGGCTTTGCTAAGGGAAAGGATAAACAGATTCCCAAATCTAGCCGTCAACGCCTGCAGCTTGAGCATCCATCGATTGCTTGTATAGCCGGTGAAAAACATCTTTTACTCAAGTGAAATGGAGTGAATTTTGGATGTGGAATTTTTGTTTGTATCGTCTTACAAACCGTAACAGAAAGATACTATATTTCAATGCTTCACTTGTACATTATACTAGTACGTAAATATCATTACGTTAATATAGAGGATGTATCTAAATTGTTTCAAAAATTTAGCCATATTATGGAAGATAGGGCACATAATAAGGAATCAGAATCACATAGCAGTGTGGGGCCAAAAACTTTGTCTTCATGTAGCTGTTAATAATCACTTAACCCTTTATGCCCCGAATTAATTTATTTCTCCAAAAAATCAGTTTGACTCTTTTTTATATAGTATTGGAAATATCTCATTTAAGTGATGTTTTTACGTATTACAAACATCTCCTACTAAGCACTAAAGTGCAAGAAAAAAAAAATTAAAGACCTAGTAGGGAATTTAGCGCAGATTTATGTCCTGTTAAGCAATTTTACTGATGGGACTTTATTGTGGGTACTGTACTGATTGTGGGACTGTACTGATGGGACTTTAAAGTCCCGTCGGTACATAAAGGGTTAAGGAAAAGTGTTGAAGTGTTCGTCAAATTTCTTAAGCAAGTTTCGTATACAGTGGGCTTGTCTCCTAAAATCTCATCCAGGAAATAAAGTAGAATTTTTAAACTACGGGTTTTACTCAAATGTTTTCTGAGAAAAATATGTCAGTTTTTGACAAAGAATGGTCGGAAAGTTCACTGTTGTTTCAGCACCCGTTCCAAGTGATTATACAGGGTGAATCTAAACTCTTGGGCAAAACTTTCAGGGGTGATAGAGCACATAATAAGGAATCAAAATCACATAGCAATGTGAGGTTAAAAACGCAGTTTTCACTTACCGGTAATAATCACTTTGTGAAAAGTATTGAAGTGTTCGTCTAATTTCTATACCAAATTTCATAAATAATAGGCTCGTCGCCAAACATTCCATCCATGAAATAAATTAGAATTTTTAAACTATGAATTTTAGTCTTCTGCTTTCGGAGAAAAATACATTAGTTTCTGACGAACAATGGTCGGAAAGTGCTCTGTTGTTTCAGCACTTTTTCCAAAGTGATTATTAACAGCCGCACGACGACGATGTTGCCGACCCCGTATCGCTAGCTGATTCTGATTCCTTATTATGTGCCCTACCACCTCTTAAAGTTTTGTCCAAAAGTTTTGTCCACTGTATACAGCTGCATGAAGACAACGTTTTTGACCCCACATTGCTATGTGATTCTGATTCCTTAATATGACCCCTATCTCCCATATTTTGCTGAAACAATTTAGATACACTCTGTACATTTTCCCGAGAGCTAGGGGAAGGACGACGAGGGTTGCCAGATTGGCTTTTTTTCAAAGCCAAATTTGATGACTGATATTGAAAGTATCTACCGGAATTCATTTTAAAACAAAACAGGTACTTTTCCGTCAGCAGGACACAAGTGCTGATATACGAAAGTTAAAAAACCTCAAGTTTACGTAATTTAATGCTTATCTATCAATAAATATAAAATAATACTTTAGTTACACCCTAACTGACAGCAGTGTTTAAATTTCGCTAAGAGTGAAACTACTTTGCTAACGGAAAATTACTGCTAAACTATGTCTGCTGATATGTCTGCTATAAATTTAAGGTAAAAAGTAGTTTTTCATACTAATTGTTTTTGCGATACATAAAAACAAAAATAATGGTCTTATGTGCGAAGTAAAAAAAAAGGTTAAGTTAGAAACTGTCTATAAATAATATAAAAATAAAAACAGCTCAAAAAACAGAAAAATCGTTAGGCCTAGCAACCCTAGCGCTTGACTACTAACAGATTAAGAATATCGAAGATTCTGTATTTTTGTATCCATCATAAGTATTTGCGAGAAGGGTAATAATGATTCTTCTCCTGATATGACGCCAGCACCACGTTGACCCTTATTACTTTTCCCTCACTAATTATTATTAATGGTTCAGTAGACGTACACCTCTGCCGAATGTCAGACCCGAAACATTAAATTACTCTCTTCTATATCAGATATAAACATAATTACCAGATTCGTCTCCTCATCCTTGAACATCAAACGTGCAAATAATAATAATAATAAAAAAAAAGAACAAGGTTCATAAAAAAGCAAACTTATTTTTTTTTTGTTCTCTTCATCTCTTTTTTAGGTAATTTCGCTTAATTTAATTTACTTTCGTAATTAGACTGGCATAAATTCTTAATAAAATGTGTTACTGTAACTGAGATTTTTTTTTTTTACTTAAATTTCTACCACGATTTCTACCGTTGGCTGCTCCCGTTCCCCCCCCCCCCCCACGAAAGAATTCTGTCTCCCCCCGACCCCCCCTCGGTTGGGAATTCCGCTCAAACAAATATCGCGAGCTCTGCTGCTCCTTGCCACTAAACAGTTTTTAATGGCAGGGTTACTTTCGTGCTTCAGGTAAATTTAATTAAAGTGTTTGCAGGAAGTAATTTGTTTAGATACAAATATGTAATTACACTGTTTAATTAAAATATGCGTAAAAGGAACTCATTAAAGCACTGCGAAGAAGATACTTGCAAATTGAATTTGCCGTGCGGCTGTTTGTTTCCAAGAAAGCTTGGGGTACGTCATGCGTTTGTTTGTATTCTTTTTGGCGTTTCAGGAATTTAAACGTAATGCTAGTGTCTCCTATATATATGTTACAGTGAAAACCCGAAATCAGTCAAAACCCGAATTAACTAGGCAAAACGGGCTCTAACTAAATGCGTTAGGGAAAACCCGAATTAACTAGTCAAAACGCGTTCTGACTGACAGCGCTAGGCAAAACCCGAATTAACTAGGGAAAACCCGTTCTATCCGAGAAGCGGTAGCACGTTTTCGAGGGGCCCCTACAGCGGAGGCATATTTTCCAGGGGCCCCCTGCAGCGATGGCCAGACCCACTGATTTTTTTTTGGGTCTCGCAAAGGCCAGCGTTAGCTTATTTTTCAGGGGGCCCCTTACAGCGATGGCCGGACCCACTGATATATTTTTGGGTCTCGCAAAGGGCCAGCTTTAGCATATTTTCGAGGGGAGCCCCTAAAGCGATGGCCGGACCCATCGATGTTTTTTTTGGGTCTCGCAAGGGGCCAGCGTTAGCATATTTTCGAGGGGCCCCCTGAAGTGATGGCTGGACCCACTGATGTTTTTTTGGTCTCGCAAAGGGCCGGCAATAGCATATTTTCGAAGGAGGGAGCAAAATCCAATTTTTAGTGGATAAAGCATTAACATTCCTGAATTCACATGGGAAAACATGGGGTCCGGCCACCACAGTTTGGGGGCACCCCTCGAAAATATGCTAACGCTGACTCTTTGGGAGACGCGATAAAAATCAGTGGGTCTGGCCATCGCTTTAGGGGTCCCCTGGAAAATATGCCTCCGCTGTAGGGGCCTTTCGAAAACGTGCTACCGCTACTCGGATAGAACGGGTTTTCCCTAGTTAATTCGGGTTTTGCCTAGCGCTGTCAGTCAGAACGCGTTTTACCTAGTTAATTCGGGTTTTCCCTAACGCACTCAGTTAGAACGCGTTTTCCCTAGTTAATTCGGGTTTTGACTGATTTCCGGTTTTAACTGTAACATATATATATATATATATTTTAAGAATGCGCAGATGTGCAGTTTCGGTAGCGTAATGAGGAAGGCATGGAATTTTAAGTGATTCGGATTTGTTAGTGCTTAGTTAATGCGATAAATATCAACATTTTTAAAACAAAAAATTGTTCTTTATCGGGCCCGGACTGGCCAGGGTGTCCGACTGTCTGCAGACGGATGGGCCCCCAGCCTCGGCAGGCCCTCCCTGCTGAGGGCGGGGCCCCCAAACAGAAAAAAGAAAGAAAATACCAAAAAAAAAATGTGCTATACTGATAGCACTCGAATGAAGTTTGACACATACGAAATATTTTGCAGCTGCAATTGCGCCCCAGAAGGCTTCAAAACACTTCATTTTAAATGTAGTTCTCAAAATTTTTTGAGTGAGGGTTCTGGAATGAGCAAGGGATTCATTAATTTGAATGACGCCTATTATTTTAATAGATCAGCATTTTATGAATGCATTAATTATCAATCATAATTAATGCATTCATAATATCAATCATAATTAATAAATAATAACACCATACCTGCCCCATACCCCGAAAATTAACACATCCTATTATTTATCGATTGCACAATAACCCCCCCCCCCCATATTTTCTTGAGACGGGCGGGTCCCTACCCTCTCAGTCCGGGCCTGTTCTTTATACGAAAAATTCCTTCCTCAGTTTCAAATATAAGGGCAGAATGTCGAAGGCAGAAAATATTAAACATATACTCGGCTGTTCGAGCCTTGTCTGGGGATAGCGTTGCCAGGCGTCCGGATAAAGCCGGACATAGTTAGGCTTTTTGACTGCGTGTCCGGCCAAATTGAAACGATATTCATTGACTATGTCATTTTTACTTTCATTTTTCGTGTATTTGTCCTGGTAACCCTATGTTGAAATTTTTAGGATTGTAACCTATTTATAGAAAAATACATGGATGCTAATTCTAACAGCTTACGAGTATTGCAACAATAGATTAAGTGTTGTGAACTAATAATATTTAGACCAATCGTCCTGGATATGTTTGCGACTTTCTTCGATTTTTGCTAACACCAGCAGTAATTGATAAATTTCTGATGTCAACTTTTTGAACAAGGCAAGATTTCATTTAAAATCATTATGTATAAAATTGAAATGTCAACATCCCACTTGGCCATATTAAAATGTTTTGTGGAATTGAGGTTCAATACTCGCGAATAAAGGCTCGGAAAATAAATAACGTTTTCGAATGATAGCGAAAATGCCGTCCCAAAAAAGGGACGCTAGGATAAATGGTTAAATATATGTAAACAATACATGTGATGGCTATTCTACAGCTTACGAAATGCTGTAACAATAGATTAAAGCTGTTGTGAACTAATACTATTTAAATATATGTCAAAAATACATGGGATGTGTATTCTACAGCTTACGAAATATTGTAACAATAGATTAAAGCTGTTGTGAACTAATAGTATTTAAATATATGTAAAATAAAATCGCATTTTTGGGACTCATTTTTCGGACAATTTTCAATAAAGGGGGTGAGAGATAAAATGACATAGTCATTAAAAGAAGATTTTTTTTTTTTAATAATGGCGGCACTTGCCGTTTATAGGCACTGGCCACTACTGACCCCTGCGTTGCCGGTTTTTTTATTATGGAGGCACCCAGTAGGTGGACCAGCGTTGCCTCTTACGGAGGGAAGGACGAAATGATCCAAGCCGGTGCCGGGATTTGAACCCGGACCCGTAGTGTGGTAGAATGTCTCTCTATCCACTGCACAACCCGTGAAACAGAACGGAGAATTAGGAAGCTTTTATTTTCGGTTTCCAGATTTTTGATGGAAAAATCGATTTTGGCTATCACTAAATTTACATCGACGAATGTTTGGGTGGCGGCAAATCGAACGCGTGTATGCATGTACCATCCATTTTGAGAGACCGCAAGTTCACCTTGAGTTGTCTTTTCGCGATGTGTTTACGTACAGGGGGGTCTGCATTTAACCCTTTGAGGCGCAACCCTTTCCCGGTGCTGAAAAAAAGGGCAGCCGTTGCCATCGCTCGACTGAACGACCAGCAAGATGGCGGGCGAACGAAATGTTCATCGCGTGCCACGGATCTAGAGACCCTTTTTTGACGACAGCTGGCTGTAGATGGCGGTTAAGTCGAGCGATGGCACAGCCAGCTGTCGTCAAAAAAAGGGTCTCTTGATCTGTGGCACGCGATGTACGTTTCGATCGTCTGCCATCTTGCTGGTCGTTCAGTCTAGCGATGGCAAACGGCTGCCCTTTTTTCAGCATTGGACAATCTATACAGACGTTCTCGCATTCTTCCATTTAATAAGATGCTGTTAAAAATAATCGTAATAATGCTGTTAAAAATAATCGTGGCAATTTTTTTGCAGGAAATGACGTGCTAAAAAAGTAAAGTATTCTCATTTAGCTATGTCACCCGCAACTATTTCTATAGAAATCCAATCTATTCTTCGTGACTGGCAATAGTCAAAACGTCAGAGTTTGGTGTTCCCAAAGCAGGAACACTCCTCGTTAAAGGGTTAACAAAAGGAAAACTTCCTGTGCAGCATTAACATTACCAATCACCTTTCAGCGACTTCAGAAAGCATTCTGACTCGAAGATAGCCCCAGCAGTCACTTCTTCTATCTATCCGAAATAAATTTTCTATAATAAATAATGCATCATCAATTATTCCAAAAGCCACTATTGTACGTTTAAAGAAAGCAAAAAACAAATAACCGAATCAATCTAAAACATTGCTGAGGCAACCTTTCTTTTCCATCTCTGTTCAAAATATCTAAATTGAAATGTCCTCAAAACGCATTTCTAAAAACAATGAACTCACAGTCTCAAAATACAAACAGTGCTAAAACTCATTTTTAACTATACTATGTCTCGCTGAAAATTTTAAAACGCAACAAAAGCGATTGTCTGGCCTTTAACTAGAGTCTTCGCTGGTAATTGTGGGAGTTGACAGCTGAACGACGACGCTCCATCATATTCACAGTCGCTGAAAGCAAGGTTGTGTGGAAAACACAAAAACACAGGATAAACGACGGAGGCATTGTTTGCTTTACTGTTGTTTTATCGTTTGCAAACCTTGTTTTATTTTTGTCTTTCAGTGTCGCGTGATAAGCGTTAAGTCGCTTCCTCTGACTAATAGCGTCGCCAGTGACGAGCGCGCCCCTGCCTGTCAGATGTTGTATTCGAAAAATGGGGCATTCTACGCCCCCAAGAGATCGTATATGCGTTATTAAGACGTGCACGTCGTTTTCAAAAGCGCGCGTCGCCCTTTGTTTCACTATGAATAGGAGTAATCGATTTCTACGCTAAATGGATGTGAAAGCAAACAATGGCTAATCAGTTAATATGCAGCTTTTGTAGAATCATTATTGTGAGAAATCGCTATTGTGTACCGCTCTTAGCGATTTTCGTTATGCATCTTCGGCAATAAATGTCGGTGGTTACGAATTATAAAATTCCGTTCGCTGAACAGTAGTTTGATCTGCAATGGACCAATATTTTCTTGTTAACTTTAAATACTAGTTATATAGAGTTAGCGTACTTCTGAGAATAAATGAAAAGAAGAAAGTACGTTATACCAAAATGTATTTTAACCACAACATGAAAAGAAATTTTATAAATGTCCTTTCCTGGCTGAAAATTGTGTCAAAACAGGTCCTAAATTATTTTCCTGATAGAAAAGTAAGAGATTTTTTTTTAGTTTGCCGTTGTAAAGAGATTCAGCAATCATCATAAATCATTAGGAACTTTAGTGTACACGGACGAAGATATCTCTTGCTGTCATTTTCATCAGTTAGCACTTTATAAGGCCGTGGGAGTATAGTTCCCACCAACTTCCCACATTTTTAAATGTCGACAAGAAACTATTTTTCCACCTATGATTTATGCTGTCATCTGCTAATAACTCGAAATTTTATGATTTTTAAAAAAATAAATATTATATAATTATTATTATTCAATAAATAATAATAATAATAAATAATAATTTGGGAAATAAACTAATTTCTTTCTATAAGTCAATCTCAATCACAAAAATACTTTACCATAACATTACCAGAAAAATATGGCCATATAAAGAGTTAAGAAATGAACATTTGTTTTCTCGTCCTTATAGTCACTTCAAAATACCGTGGCGTACCTAGTAAATGTGCAATCCTTTCCACTGAACGTTACAACGGATTTCCATATTTCAACAGCTAACTCGTATTCAAATAATTTTCTGCAGTTTTTCCATCTTTTCCAAGAAGAAGGCCCATGACGTTTAGCTTTCAAACATCTTTTTAAATTTCAAACCTTTATGAATGATTTTACTTACAGTGCTAGAACGCCTTTCTAGTTTTGACGCAATGCACAGGCGTATTTTCCTTTGAGAAAAGACGCTTCAGCACCAGATATCTATATGCATTGGAACTAGCCTTAGGATTGTGTTTTGCAATCGCTTTCTTTTTTTTTCCATTTTTACTTTCTTCTGGACATTTTACTCCGTTCACATTTAACCCTTTAACGCGAGGTGTCCTCGCCGTGAGGACACCAAACTCTGACGTTTTGACTGTTGCCAGTCAAGAAGAATAGATTGGATTTCTATAAAAATAGTTGCGAGTGACATGGCTCCAACGAGAATCCTTTACTTTTTAGCACGTTCATTTCCCGTAAAAAAAATTGTCACGATTATTTTTAACAGCACTGACATCTGCTGAAAAATGGTAGAACGCGAGAACAGCCGGAAAGATTGCCCTGTGCTGAAAAAAGGGAATCCGTTGCCATCGCTCGACTTAACTACCACCAAGATGGCGGACGATCGAAACGTTCATCCCGTGCCACAGATCTAGAAACTCTTTTTTGACGACTGCTGCCAGCTGTCGTCAAAAAAGAGTTTCTAGATCTGTGGCACGGGATGAACGTTTCGATCGTCCGCCATCTTGGTGGTAGTTAAGTCGAGCGATGGCAACGGATGCCCTTTTTTCAGCATTGGGAAAGGGTTGCGCCTCAAAGGGTTAATGAACTTTGCATTAAAAAACAGCAAATTTAACAATGGAAATGGCTGGTTCGAAATGTACAAAAAATATAAATATTTATATAATAGTTTCTGAGCATTTCTTAATTAACTTGGGTCACTTTTAAGAACTGAATTTACCACGCTAAATGCTAGCCGTTTAACATGCTTTGAACCATATTAAATTGGGTGCATCTCATGTACAGTCACCACCTCCCAGACACAGAAGGCCCGAGAACAGAAGCTTTTACGTCATCACTAGGTCTTTAGAGATGATGTCATCACAGTTCTCCTTTTACAAAGTAAAACTATTTAAAATTTCTGGTGAATACTACAAATTTTAGAAAATATCTTAAGATAAAAATTAAAATACCTTTCTGATAAAAATAATTTATTATGATCTATTTCTATATCATATTATATAATTAGTGATAGTTAAAATTTCCTATATGGCCTAAAAATAAATTTTCTATCTTAAATAATTAAAATGTTTTACGCGGGAGTAAATTCACCACACACTTTGAATAGTATTACTTTGTGAAAAAAAATATTATGATCTATTTCTATATCATATTATATAATTAGTGATAGTTAAAATTTCCTATATGGCCTAAAAATGAATTTTCTATCTTAAATAATTAAAATGTTTTATGCGGGAGTCAATTCACCACACACTTTGAATAGTATTACTTTGTGAAAAAAAATGTGTGATGACGCCATTTTAGTGGTCCTAGGGATGACGTAAAAGTTTCTGTTCTCAGGCATTGTATATCTAGGCGGTGTTGGTTGAGGGAAGAAACCACCGAAACCCTTTATGGTTCCAAAGAAAGGGGCGCTAAAATTATGGTTTGCCTCTGGCACCGCACTGAGGGGGCACCAAGTCTGAGTTTTGCCACGGGTGACAAAAGCTCTATCTACGGCATTGTCATCCTGTAGAGCAGCGGGCTTCACCAAAACCTCCTAGATATAGAAAGCCTCACCACAGCTACGTCACCGAGCTTTGACGTCATCATTTGGCCTACATTTAAAAGTTTGATTGTGATAAAATAAATAAATTAAAAATTTCTGGTAAATACTACATATATTAGAAAATATATCATATTAAACATTAAAATTAAAATATCTTTCTCATATAAAATTATTCAGTATGATCTATTTCCTTATCACATTACCTAATTAGTTATGGTTAAAAACTGCCATTTGTCGTAAAATTATATTTTTTATCTCAAGTTATTAAAATATTGCCAATCATGGGTAAATTCACCAGAAATTTTTAATTTATTTATTTTATCACAATCAAACTTTTAAATGTAGGCCAAATGATGACGTCAAAGCTGGGTGACGTAGCTGTGGTAAGGCTTTCTATTTCTAGGAGGTTTTGGCTTTACAAGATCAGCAGCGGGCTAAGCCAACACCTCCTACATATAGAAAGCCTAACAACTGAAACTTTGACGTCATCATTCGGCCTTCAAGTAATGACGTCATCACAGTTTTACTTTCACAAAGTAAAACTATTTAAAATTTATGGTGGGTGCTACAAATATTAGAAAATATCTTAAATAAAGAATTAAAATTAAAATACCTGTCTCATACAAAATTATTCATTTCGATCAATTTCCTTATCATATTATCTAATTCGTCACGGTTAAAAACTGCCATTTTTCATAAAATTATATTTTTTATCTCAAATTATTAAAATATTGTTATTCATGAGTCAATTCACCAGAAACTTTCTATAGTTTTATTTTATGAAAATAAAACTTTTAAGTGTAGGCCAAATGATGACGTCAGAGGTTGGTGACGTAGGAGTTGTTAGGCTTTCTTTATCTAGGAGGTGTTGGCTAAGCCACTTTACAGCGGAATCAAAATACGAAAGTGTTTCACATTTTCTTCTTTTTTCGGCTGAACACAAATAGGAAGATTTTTATAAGAAGCAAAAAAGAAAAAAAAAAAAGGCAGCGATAAAGATAACTCAACAGTAAATTTACATTAAAAAAGTAATACTTAGTAATAATTTATTCCTTCAAGCTATTTTTCTTTTCCCGAGAGAGTGACCAATAAATTACATCAGGGTCTGTTTCAAAATTTAATAATCTCTTTTTTTCCTTTCTCCGAGGACGAAAAAAAGACCAATAAAAATCTTATTGATGTCCAGCAGTTTTAAAGTAAAAGAAATACGACGCGAAAAGCACATCACGGAAATAAATAAAACTTATCAAAAGCTTTTCTGCTATAAAACGCGTCCGACTTTTTGTGTGAGAAAGGATTTATAATTCAATTTTTTCGAAGTCCGAAAAGGAAAAAAAAAAATTGTTTGGAGCACAAATGATATAAAGATAAGTATACTTTATCCTTGGAGGGCTTTAGAAGGGCCTTTTCATATCTGCTTTAAGAAATTTATATGAATTTATGGCGCGTCTAAATTTATATGCACGCTATTTAATGGAATCCTCTAAGAGCTTCATTTTCAAAAATTCACTATCTCATCATCATTTACGAAGATTTTGGATTATATGAAATCATGGCGAATGTATGACTTGCAGATAATAAAATTTAATGTTTGTTATAATTAATCTTTCACAATTTTCTTGTGACTTTTTTTTTAACGTTTTCTAGCAAAAATAAAAAGTTTTAGTGATTTTTTTGTGCTTGTTTTTTTACCACTCTTAATTGCCACAAATATAAATCGATTGACAAGGAATTTATATATATAGTGTTAATAGTTTTTTAACCAATTTATTTCATTTCATTTAAATTTCATTTTTAACAATTTCCAACAAAGTATTCAGGATTTCAATTTGTCTGTCTGTCCGTCCATACTCTAACTGCCGCAAATAACTAGGCATCGGTGATTACAAAAGTTATATATGTTATTCCTATATACTTTGCCATGTACCCTATTTAAAAAGATGTATGTAGCATTTTTAGTTCTTCTACGGGAGCTTTCAAAAAATTTCCAATGCATTACGGTCTATGGACAGTTATTCTTTAAAGCGTATTTTAAAGATATTAGGCTATTTCAAGCGAAACAAATGTGATACATGTTGTTGAAGCTGCAAGGTAAAGTTCTAAATCGGAAACAGTGTCTGAATCATTTTTTAAAGTTTTTCTACAGGAGTACTCAAAAGAATTAAAATACATTACTGTCAATGGAAGTTTACAGACATTCATTTTGAGCACAATACCATCCTGATGAACTGATAGTCCGACGAAGGTTGTGTGCCTCCCTCATAAATTGCGCGAAAAGTCGACAAGCTTGGCGATTTTTCTCCGTAAAGTTCCAAATATGGGAAAAAAAAAAAAAAATTCCAAAAATGCACGCAGCTTGGCGATATTTTCATTATTTGGCAGTAAATAATAATAAAAAAAACTCCAACGTGATAATATTGAGATAATGTGATTTCAATGGGAATTTCGAAAATGTGGAATTCTTGATCTAATTAACCGATTTACGTGCAACAAAATTACAACCTTTGATTTTTTAGTGTATGGAACATTAATTTTAGACTGCTAAACATTTAAAGAGCAAATTCTCCTCTCTCTTTGTGCAAAATGGTTGCACTATAAGAGGAATATATCTATACGTTCCCATGACTTCCACAGTTCAGCCTGCCTGTTTAAGTGTTTAATCTACCTTACCCCTTTCTGTCGCAAGTATTTTTGTCTCATTTTCGAATTCTTTTTGAGGTACCTGGAGAAGTGAATAAATTCCTGACATTAATTTAATAAATAATTGATGATTTTTCTAGAAGAATATATCATATTGGTGAAAGGTTTAAAAAATCTGTCTATGTCATTCTTCAGCATTTTGTGGAAATCTACTTTATTTTTTCAGGAATAATGCATCTTTAATTTGACTAACGCTTTTGTATTTTGCGGTCGACAAGGGTATCTTGAGTCGTAATATAGTGACATTGAAACTGCCTGTGATAACATGTTTCACTTGCAAAGTTTTTATGCTCTACATTCTGCCGTCAACGGATCTAAAAACGATCTGCATTTTGTATGATTCGAAGATATTTGCTAGTGCTATTATTTTAGGATTAAAAAACTTAAAAATATGTACCGAAAAAACTATAAATATTTTATGTATTTTTCCAGCTCAACTTGTCTAACTGTAATATGAATGAATTAAATAGCAATCACAATGCGATTAAAGTTGTCTAAACTATACCACACTGCAAAAGATGCACTCAATTTTTGTATAACTTTCGAAAAATGTTCATTCTTTAAAGAGTCGCAAAATATAGTATTTCCAGAAAGAAAACTCTTAAAGTTATGGAATAGCAGCTATTAAATTGCATGTAAATCTTTTCGGCCATATACAGCACCAGAAGAACTCTAAAGCATCAATAGCAACAATTAAAAGAGTGGAAGAGCTTACCTGATTTTATGAGAAAGATTGAAGATTTTTCTCTGTAAGAATTAAATTAGGCCTCGCCAAGTACAGATGACGGGACATCGAACTGTTAAATAAATGGTTAGTTAGAGGTCGCGCAGGATTAGAACGAAGACAATATTTCAAAGACTATTCATTTAATTCTAGTTATAATTAATCAACTGAGAAACAACACTGAAAAATTCCAGACAGGATTGTCTGAAAACTACTGCAAAAGAAGATTTAAGATTAAATATCACAAATTTTCAGGTTGGTGAATCGATGCAACTACAAGGAAAGGGCAAGATTTTCAAATCACCCCTTTTTTTGACGAAGTGTAATTCGTAATACATACATACATTCATGAAATTAGAGATATATTTAGATATCTCCAAGAATCTCTTCATTGATGCAGCATTCTCAAGAAGTAAACTGCTTATTTGGCAATGCCATTTAAAGATACTACATTGCAATAAGAAATATATATGTATATATTTATTTGAAATTAATTCAGTAGCACAAACTGTGATGTTAAAATTTAATTTATTATTTAATTAAATGTACCATAAAATGAATGGAAGAAGGATAAAAATTGCCATGTAGCTTCTGGGATCCGAACGTGCAATTGCTGGTATTCCAGCGCAACACCTTTGCCAATCGTCCAGCGCTTTGCGGATTGCGGTAAAAAAAAAAATGCGGAAAAAAAATGCGCTATCTGAGAGCTCTACTGTTCATCTTACTATTTTATCTAATTAAAAGTACATTTCGATCGCTGATAGTTTAATTAAAAGATAATCGATGCAACATCTGTTTTGAACCAGCCGGTACAATCTGCGACGACTTTGGTTTTCCATTCATTTGGCTCTATCATTTGATTTCAACCCAACTTTGACAGGTTCTTTTAAATTGTAGAACACTAATTGAGAAATATGCTGTCAGCTAAAGGACAGTGTATTTTATTCTCTTTCGAGAATCAGAGCTTGAAATCTGTCTCCATGGACTTGTTTGGCATATTTAATCTTTCTAATTTTTCATATTTACGTGCAGTTTCAATGTGCTTCATTAGCTGAATTTTATTATTATAAACTAATAAGTGATTGCAGTATTTATATACTGAACCTATACTTGAGAAAGCCTTGAAATGATATGGAACTTCTCGGGCTATAACCTCAGAAGTGAATAAATACAAAGCTGAATCCAACAGAATTGCGGGAAAATCGTTAATACATAACTTAATGGTTTTCAGAGCCGAAATTCGCCGAATGATAATCCATCAACGTTATCTCATCGTCAGTATTCGAAAAGCTTTAGCTTCCGGGCCACGCCATCTGGAAAAGAGAGATGACTGCCATTATAGAAAGTATCTTAATTGTTTGGAAGGCGTAACAATTTGGATTGTCATCCGGTGGGCTTTGATTAATAGGTCTACTAATGAAGTCGCAGTGAGTGAATTATACGATTTGAGTAGTCAGTGTTGGAAGAGTGGTTCTGATAGCATTTGGACCTATTTGAGAACAGTTAGTGTATTTACGTTTCACCTCATTGTTAGAAAATTTTGCGAAACGTGGAACTTCTTAAATTATGACATAAAATAGAATCATTTACTTTAAGAAAAAATGAAAATAGTGAATTTTTCAATTCAACATCCTTGTGGAAAGCGAGCAATTTTTCGATACATTACCTGAATACAAGAAACTACAGCAACAAAAAATCTGATGTAGACACCACATGACTTCTTTGTACGCCTAGTAAACCATAAATAGTTTTGGAGCATTTCATCTCAACTTATTTTATTTGGAAGAGATGCATTACTGCAATAATATTAAGATTTAGCGATTTCGAGCCAGTATTTAAGATATCACCAAGCCCGGTTCAGTTTTGAAAAATTGCTTTTGGCACTTAATTTGGCGATATTTTGTCAAAAGCCGCCAAGCTTTCGATAGTTTGTAAGATTTTGGACATAACTGGAACAATGACTGAATATAGACATAATAAATTGAAGTTGCCGTAGACCTTAATGCATTACAAATCGTTTGGGCGATCCAGTCAATAACCCAGTCGATTGCAATAAAAAAAGAAGAGATGCACAATTATATGTTACAATAGTTCTAAAAACAAAATCTCAGCATTCTAGGGGTAAAATATTTAGAATGATGTCAAATGCGTAATTATTTTTGCCCCCAAATTTGGCGATATTTCGAAAAAAGGCGTATAGGTCCATGACAGTTGGCGAGATTTCGGACATGGCCCAAAACAGTGACTGACTATAGACAAATATATCGAAGATGTCCATAGACCGGAATGTATTGAGTTTATTTTAAGTGTTCCTGTAAATAATCTATCCTGTAGAATGGAACCAAAAATGCAGGTGCACGACTAGGTGTTACAAGATTCTTAAATACAAATTTTAGCATTCTACGACAAGTAGTTGTTGAGATATACTAGTTACGTACAGAGATACATGCGTATGAACGGACAATGGACATACATTAAAAAAAAATTGGCAAAACGGACGCGGTTGGTCAAGATGGATTGTCCATAGCAGAACATACATACACATGCGCAAGTGGAGACCTCCCTCAAAAACTCTTTTAATGTCAATTTAGGGATAGTCAAAATCGTTTTTTTTCATCGATCGTTCAAAAGAATCGCAGATCGTTCGTTCGAAAGATCTGCGTAACGAAATTTTTCGCCTTCACTATACTTCCCTTTATGAAGTAAAAGTAGGTAATAACACATTTGAACAGTGCCGGATTTAGAGGTGTGGAGGCCCTGGGGAAACAAAGGAGTGGTGGCCCCTAATTTTTCTGAAACAATTTTTTCGACGACCAGTGTGGCGAAGTGAATTTGCCGTTAACTCATAACTCAGGGGTTCAGGGTTCGATCCCGTGGAGGTAGATTTTATTTATACAAAAAGTGTCTAGTTCTTGTCTGTTGTTGCACTCTTAATGTAAAATCGATATGGCTCTCAACCGATCATATTGATTTCCAGTAGTATGCGAAATGTGTGCAAAGAAGCAGATGCTTTGCATCTGACTTCTTTGGTGATGCAGGTCTTTGCTTGTACATTTCTTGAGTATATAATAGTGTGATGATTTTTCTTTGTGGTTGCTTATCGCAAATATACGCATGATTTATCTTATCTTAGATTGATATTAACCATTTTGACAAGATTCCGAATCGCGCTTTGAAATGTTCAAAACGAAAAATGAGTGGAAAAAGTGAGAGAACTGGTCTTCCATTGTCAGAATTTTATTTTTTAAAAAATCATTTTGCAAATCCTTGAGTATTCGTTAGGAAATTTTACATAGAAATGTCTACTGTGGGGGCCCGCTCTCTTGTGGAGGCTCCGGGGCTGCAGCCCCGGCTGTCCTCCCATAAATCCGGCCGTGCATTTGAGTATGAGAGGTATCGTGATTTCTATTCATACAAAAATAAAAAATAAAAATGCTTAAATCTTTGGTTTAAACTGTTCGATATTTGGTTATACTTAACAACTGGTAAGCAAGCTACCAAGGAAAATTTACTACGCGGCTTATAGATCAGAGCCGGATTCAAATTGTCCCCGTACACATCGGAAATCCTTAAATACCTCGCCTAACGGAATCCAGAACTCAAATCACTGGACGGTAATGCCTCGATACATAGTATCGCTAATGTTCTAAGAGCTGTAGTTTTGGACAAGTCATTCGTGAAAGAGAGACGACCGTCGCTAGAAAGTATCTTAATTGTTGGATGCCATAACAGTTTGAACTGTCATCCGGCGAGCTTTGATTAATCGGTCTACTAATGAAGTCACTGCCTCCTAGACATACAAAGCCTAACCACTGCTACGTCACCAAGCCTCTACGTAATCAACTGGCCTTCTAAAGGTGACGTCATCACAGATTAAATTTCATAAAGTAAAACTATTCGAAATTTCTGGTGAATTTACTCTCTCATAACAACATTTTAATGAATTGACATAGAAAAATTAATATTACAAAAAAGAGCAGTTTTTAACTGTAACTAATTATATAATGTAATAAGGGAGTAAATCGCAATGAATTGTTTTGTGTCACGAACGTATTTTAATTTTTATCTTTCACCTAAGATACTTTTTAATATTTGTAGCATTCACCAGAAATCTGAAATAGTTTTACTTTATGAGAATGAAAGTGTGGTGACGTCATTACTCGAAGGCCTAATGATGACGTCGAAGCTTCAGCGCTCTGGGTTTCTGTATCTAGGTGGCAGTGGTGAAGTGCGATTTGGCTGAACAGAATAGAAATTATTGTTGGAGAAGTGGTTCTGAAAGTACAGTAGAGCGTCAAAAATCCGAGATAACTGGAACTGACAACACTTCAAACTACTGGGATTTTCATAAGTAGAAAATTCTTAGCAAATATAATTTTACTCAATTAGGATGACAAAAAATTTAGATACCTTTATTCGATAATGTAATGATATACAGGATATTTTACAATTTTTTAAAAAATTTCGATATTTGGCTGATGTAGCACATTACTACTCTTTTAAGATGGAATATCTAGCCTAACGCTAACGTTTTCAGCATTCTCCATTTGCGGATTTATTTTGCAATTCTGCACATTTTAAAACCAGCTCTAAAGCTGGAAAAAAACCTTCATTATGAGATTTTTTTTTTTTTTTCAAATGGCAGAGGGTCGTTTTCTTCTGAATCATTACATTCCTCCCCCTCTTCTATCATTTCTACAATAATAGATATTATTTCCAGCACGTCATCATCGTTTAGACCTTGCGGGCCGCGGGGTGTCATTCTATGGCCCGCAGAACTCGATCAAATGAACGAAAATATTAAACTTTTAACACCTTAAATGACAAAGCAAAAAAAAAAAAAAAAAGTTTTCTCTTAAAAAAAGAAGAAAAAACGGCTCTGTCGAACTAGACGAAATTGGGAAAGATATTCAAAGTAATTCAAAAAAGTCGAACATCCGAGTTTATATTTTATGACCGAGCGTTGGACGAAAGCACAGACATAACACCTTCTACTTAATATATAACTTTTATCATGATGGGTGTTGATATTTATTTTAAAGAGTCTGAAAAATTTGGATCATTGTATTTACTTACCGACTCTACTAAGTCAGGAAAGTCAGGAGATTTGTTAGAAGCAGACTCATCATCATTAAATTGAAGTTCATTAACACTTACCTAAAGGAATAACAACTGACAACTGACCTATCAGGATTAACAACGGATGATACTCCTGCGATGTTTGGGAACTACGAAAGTTTAGTAAAATTATTGAAAATGCGAAATTGAAAGTTAGTAATACGTTTGTGCTAAATTCTCAAACGAAAAAACTGTCTGTTTAAAGTTTCAACCCTTCAGCAACATACACATAAACTCCATTCATTAAATTTTACTTTCCTCTGCAACGCATTGAAAATTTCTGTTTAATAAACCTTACAAATGCTCATTACTTTTCAGCTTTAAACTTGATAGTAGTACTGACAGCATATTTTTGGTTAATTGGCGTTGCTTTTATCGAAACTCATTGTTTTTCGTTGCGTTAAAATTTCCTAATTTTCTAAGGTCTTTCTCAAAGTAAAGAAGAAAATAAATGTTAACCCACACCCTTAGAAAAAATAAAGATGATCATCTTTAAAAAATATCCTACGTTTAAAATGTCTGTTTCAGTCTTTGTGAAACACAATGGCTAAGATTCCTCTTCCGTGGCCAACATGCGTTTCCAGAATTGCCCTTTTAATAATGCTTCTGCGTATGAGACAGTTTCGCACTTGCGCAAGGGACAAGGATGGGTGGAGCTTGCTGCCTGACGTAACTGTGGAGTGGAATCGTGGAAGTCGAAATACACGGGCTACGGTGCTGACATATTGGCAACTCCATTTTGCGCCTGCATAGTCATTTGACTAAGTGTGTATGACCATCTTAGTCGGAGATAACCATAGGTCACACCTTCTAGGTCACATGAGTCTTCGAGTGCAAAAGCGTGTGACCAAAATCTCAGCGCCACAGCCTGTATATCCACTGCCTCCTAGACATAGAATGCCTAACCGCTACTACGTCACCAAGCCTCTACGTCACCAACTGGCCTTCTAAAGGTGACGTCATCACAGATTAAATTTCATAAAGTAAAACTATTCGAAATTTCTGGTGAATTTACTCTCTCATAACAACATTTTAATGAATTGACATAGAAAAATTAATATTACAAAAAAGAGCAGTTTTTATCAGTAAATAATTATATAATGTAATAAGGGAGTAAATCACAATGAATTGTTTTGTGTCACGAACGTATTTTAATTTTTATCTTTCACCTAAGATACTTTTTAATAATTGTAGCATTCACCAGAAATCTGAAATAGTTTTACTTTATGAGAATGAAAGTGTGGTGACGTCATTATTCGAAGGCCTAATGGTGACGACGAAACTTCAGCGCTTAGGCTTTCTGTATCTAGGTGGCAGTGGTATATCTCGTCAGCCGCGGCAGTGGAATCTACTTTACATTTGCCATCCGTTTGCAAGCTGTCGCTGGCTCCGTTCTAAACTTTTAACCCTTTAACGCGCAGTGTTCCCGCTCTGATAACACCAAACCCTGGCGTTTTAACTGTTGCCAGTCACGAAGAATAGATTTGATTGCTATAAAAATAGTTGCGGGTGACATAGCTCCACGAGAATCTTTTACTTTTCAGCACGTCATTTCCCGTAAAAAAATGGTCACGATTATTTTTAACAGCATTGACATCTGCTGAAAAATAGAAGAATGCGAGAACAGCTGGATAGATTGCCCAATGATGGAAAAAGGGCAGCCGTTGCCATCGCTCGACTTAACTACCAGCAAGAGGGCGGACGATCGAAACGTTCATCGCGTGCCACAGATCTAGAAACCCTTTTTATTCGCAGCTGGCTGTGCCGACACAGCCAGCTGCGTGAAAAAAGGGCCTCTAGATCTGTGGCACGCGATGAACGTTTCGATCGTCCGCCCTCTTGCTGGTAGTTAAGTCGATCGATGGTAACGGCTGCCCTTTTTCCAGCATTGGCAAAGGGTTGCGCCTGAAAGGGTTAATGTAATCATTTATCTTTCAACATGCACATATATGTAAATTGTAAATAAGATCATCAGGATTTCAAATTAAAACGTCATACGAGTAAACATCGAGAAACTAATTCGCATGCAACTGATTATCCTTGCAGATCGACCCAATATCCTAAGGCTCAAATATTGGTCACGACAAATTTATGACACAGGACGGACTAATTGATTTTTCACCGGCCTCTCAAGGCAAACAATAATTAATTATTCATGGTAATGAGAGAGAGTATTGCGTCCCTCTTAAAACAAATTCTTGTGTCTTTCCCTCAGTGCGGTTCGTGTCGGATAATTAGAAATAGAGCGTTGCCCGGGGGAGACATTTCGGGGAACATTTTAAAAGTTTTGCGGGAATGTTTACTTGTGTTCCTTTTTGGAACGTTTGGTTTTTGAGAAGAGTGTTTGGAAATTAAGAGTTAAATGACCTGGTATCTCATTAGAGCTGTGTGTTAAGATGGCGCGATTAACAAGACAGTTTTTATAATGGTATAATATATATATATATATATATATATATATATATATATATATATATATAACTAATAAGTAAAACACAAAACATACTGCAATTATATATAAAGATTGCACCAGAAAAAATCATGTACACTTTGATTTGTGATTTTGACTAAGGCAACGCTACACTGTGGCGATCTGCTAAGAGTGGGGTATGCCTTGGTAGCAGTACTTTCTAAGGGGTTCTAATGCGTATTTACGTTACGCATGGAGAAAACCTACCGAAACTCCAGACCGTAGGATCGACATCCGCACGATAATACCCGAACCCGTGACCTTAACACTAGAGCCGTCTACCACTTTCAGTGACATAACCACTGTGCTACGGTGAGGCTCCATATCAACGCTTCCTAGACATAGAAAGCCTTACAACTCCGAACGTCACCAAGCTTTGACGTCAACATTTGGCCTACATATAAAAGTTTTGTTTTGACAAAATAAAAATAATAGAAATTTTTGGTGAATGCTACAAATATTAGAAAATATCTTAAATTAAACGTTAAAATTAAAATACTTTTCTCATACAAAATTCTTCATTATGATCTATTTCCTTAACATGCTATCTAATTAGTCATGGTTAAAAACTGTCATTTGCCGTAAAATTATATTTTTTTATCTCAAATTATTAAAATATTGCTATTCAAGGGTAAATCCACCAGAAATTTTTGATAGTTTTATTTTGTGAAAACAAAACTTTAAAATGTGAGCCTAATGATGACGTCAAAGCTTCGTGGCGTAGGAATTGTAAGGCTTTCTATATTTAGGAGGCATTGTCCATATACACTTTGAATTCATGTCGAACGGTTATTGGAGACATAAGGTTAATTTCCTTATGAAAGCAGTGTTATGTTTAAGACAATCGAGCATCCTGCAAGCTCATCAGACTATACGCCGATAGGTTTTTAATTATGAGGAATAGCGAGACATTAAGTTTGCTTAGTAAACCATGCAAAGTGGACACGCTTTGATAGCATCAATTATTTAATTAGAAAATGTGTTTTGAACCAATTTGTTCCTCACTCCCTTTCCCCCCCTCCTGTATCATGTGCTAACACAACACAACATCATTTTCTAATTTTCTCCTCATTTTGAGGAGCTCAGAAATGCTGTTGAAGGATAATATTTACTTTAAACCACCCTTTAGAACATTAACCAGAGTACACCTATTTTGATCAATAAGTGTACTCTCTGGTCTAAAATTTTTACTTTTACCGGAAATTTAACCTTGTAGATTGGAAAATACATTTTCAACAGTTCAGAGTGCGTGTTCATTTTCCTGACGCACCCTGTATATTTATTTAGAAAGGGATCTAAGAAGTTTGGATATTTTAATTTCGCAGGATTTCGTTACTTCCTATCAAGTAAAGCAAAGTGAATGCGGGGGGAGGATGTAATTTTGTGAAACCTGTTTGTAAAGTAAAAGTTTTGAAGGAGTTATCATCCAGTGGGTAGAAAAAGTTCTCTGAATCTGAGTCATTCTTGAGATGTTTTATGAAGGTTTCTTAAACGTACAGCTTATTTTATCTTCGTCACACTCGGCTTCTCGTTAAAACGGGCACCGAATAACAGAGTTCGACCACTGCCTCCTAGACATAGAAAGCCTAACCGCTGCTACGTCACCAAGCCTCTACGTCACAAACTGGCCTTCTAAAGGTGACGTCATCGCAGATTAAATTTCATAAAGTAAAACTATTCGAAATTTCTGATGAATTTACTCTCTCATAACAACATTTTAATGAATTCACGTAGAAAAATTAATATTACAAAAAAGAGCAGTTTTTATCAGTAAATAATTATATAATGTAATAAGGGAGTAAATCACAATGAATTGTTTTGTGTCACGAACGTATTTTAATTTTTATTTTTCACCTAAGATACTTTTTAATATTTGTAGCATTCACCAGAAAACTGAAATAGTTTTACTTTATGAGAATGAAAGTGAGGTGACGTCATTATTCGAAGGCCTAATGATGACGTCGAAGCTTCAGCGCTCAGGCTTTCTGTATCTAGGTGGCAGTGGTTCGACCAATACCTCCTAGGTATAGAAGGCCTGAGAACAGCAGCTTTTACGTCATAACTAGGTCTTCTGCGATGACGTTTTACTTTCACAAGGTAAAACTTTTTTAAAATTACTGGTGAATGATACAAATTTTAAAAAATATCTTAAGATAAAAATTAAAACATCTTTCACATAAAAAATAATTTAATATGATGTATTTTTATATCATATCACATAATTAGTGATAGTTAAAATTTCCTATTTGTCGTAAAATTAAATTTTCTATTTTAAATTTTTGCGAGAGTAAATTCACCACAAAATTTGAATAGTTTTACTTTGTGAAAGTAAATGTGTGATGACGCCTTTTTAGTGGACCTAGTGATGACGTGAAAGTTCTTGTTCTCTGGCTTTGTATAACTAGCC
The DNA here is from genome assembly GCA_038373885.1 of Cheiracanthium punctorium. Classification (NCBI taxonomy): domain Eukaryota; kingdom Metazoa; phylum Arthropoda; class Arachnida; order Araneae; family Cheiracanthiidae; genus Cheiracanthium; species Cheiracanthium punctorium. Next base: position 15,890 of record JAWZYV010009918.1, on the reverse strand, counting down.
GATAGTGGCTCGACAATATTGCTAAAATAAACGGTACTGAAATGTCAATATCAATATTTAGAGGTTGTGTTTGGATGATTAGCACTTGCAAGAAGTATTTCTGACATTAAGTGTTTATTAAATTAATAATTAACAATGTAATAACACTTATATAAACAGAAATTAACATTTATTTTAAACATATATATCTTGTTTACTCAATTGTTTGATAATGTTAACATTTAAACACTAGATTCTTTGGTACTTACGTATTATCCCGGCGGTCCATCAAGACGAGCGATTTATCGTCAAGATAAATGCCGGACACATGAAAGTATTTGATGGTTTGAAATATGGTTGGCAACAGTTTGTCCGCACATTTGACTAAAAAAGAGTCTGACGGAATGACCGCCAGGATAAAACATAAGTACCGATTCTATTTAGTGTTCTTGCTTTTTAAGCTGTTTATTTGTCATATGCAATCCAAACAACCTCCTGTGAAAACTTTTTCCATCCTGTTGATGACAAAAATCTCATCAGCATAAAAACGAGCAACATGTCTGGAGGAAGGATAAATTGATGAACGTTAGAAAACTAAAAGAAATTTACATTTAAAAAAAATGTTATAGAAAAATTATGCTGTGTGAAAAGTACGTGAATTTGTTGAAGAAAATGATTGAAATGAAAAACAAAAGCCTTAAAACAAGGAGAAAATAAGAAAATGATGTTGTGTGGTAGCACAACATCAACATTTTTTCTTGGTCATAATAAGCCAAGGGGAAATTAGAGGGGAGTGGGACAAAATTGTTAAAATAAAATTGGCTAATTTTCTATTTACATTAATTGCTTTTTTTTCATTTGGATAATATAAAGCAACATAAGTATTCTGTTATTGCTATTTCCATCGCTTTGCTGTTACATATTCTTAATTATAAGTAAATGCTCTTGTTTGTCAAAATTTCATAAAAAGGGATTACTTATTGTCCTACATATACAACGTTTCACTGTCATTCAGCGAGGATTTATTTAATCAGATAGAATAATCAACAATACTTTGCGATATATTCCAGTACTACCCACCACAATATTTTAAACTAATTTTATTGATTTTTTTAAATAAGTAACTTTGATATATTACGTTAACCCTAATATTTTTCTAGTATCATCAAGCTAACACAATTGTGCAACAATTGTGCGTTAAATTTGTTTTTCATTTATTGTTTGCTCATATCCACTCTTTCATATTAACCCAATTAACGCGCAGTGTGTCCGCTCCGGGAACGCCTAACTCTGACGTTTTGACTGTTGCCAGTCACGAAGAATACATTGGATTTCTATAAAAATAGTTGCGGGTGACATACCTCCACGAGAATCCTTTACTTTTTAGCACGTCATTTCCCGTACAAAAAATGTCACGATTATTTTTAACAGCACTGACATCTGCCGAAAGGTGGAAGAAGGCGAGAACAGCTGGATAAAGATTGCCCAATACTGAAAAAAGGGCAGCCGTTGCCATCGCTCGAATTAACTACCAGCAAGATGGAGGACGATCGAAACGTTCATCGCGTGCCACAGATCTAGAGACCCTTTTTTGACCATTTTGTGCCCGCGCACAGCCAACTGTCGTCAAAAAAGGGTCTCTAGATCTGTGGCACGCGATGAACGTTTTGATCGTCCGCCATCTTGCTGGTCGTTAAGTCGAGCGATTTGCAACGGCTGCCCTTTTTTCAGCATTGGGAAAGGGTTGCGCCTCAAAGGGTTAACTGCATAGTATTTTTTACTGTAATCCCACCATGTCCCCCCCATTTTTTTAATTACATTTTTCTATGTTTTAAAATTTTTTCTGCTCAGTTTCACTGAACTTGTTACCACTCCTAATACAGTTTTTTAAGAGCGGAGTTCAGGGCCTAGTGTCCAGGCACTCTGGGAAGAAGAATTCGAAGTTCGAATTTTGACGTATTATGATAATGCTGCTTTTAAAAAATCTGACTGTGCACCTGTTAAGTGCTGTAGTAGTGATTTCCAGTTGCAACGAATCTCGCGGGACGGTGAAAGTTACTTCGTTCGAAATTTCTCGGCTTCGAATGAAAAAGAAAGAAGAAAAATTTAATTAAGTAAATTCAGCTTTTGTTTTGAAAGAAGACTACACATTGTATTACCAATAAAAATTTCATGATTCGCTATTGTGATTATAAAGTCGACTGCAATTCATTGAAATCAGACAGAAAAATAATTTTTTTCCCCGATAAACATATGGGTCTATAGTTTTATATTTTATAAGTAAGTTAATAATGCGAAACATCTTAAAAAGAATTGAAATACGGAGTTTTAAAAATGACTATGTATGTACCGAAATTAAAGAGAGAGCAAAAATGAAATTATATAACGCGATGAAAAAAAAAAAAAAAAGAAAAAAACTATTTTGAAATATTGTTAAAATAGACATTCTCATTGCTTAATTAGGGTTTAGCCAACGCCTCCTAGATATAGAAAGCCTTACAACTCCTACGTCACAAGCTTTGACGTCATCATTGGGCCTACAGTATGACGTCACACAGTTTTATCTTCACAAAATAAAACTATTTAAAATTTCTGGTGGATGCTACGAATATTAGAAAATATCTTAAATTAAACATTAAAATTAAAATACCTGTCTCATACAAAATTTTTCGTTATGACTCCATTTCCTTATCATATTATCTGATTCGTCACTGTTTAAAAACTGCCATTTTTCATAAAATTATATTTTTTTATCTCAAATTATTAAAATATTGTTATTCATGAGTAAATTCACCAGAAACTTTGTATAGTTTTATTTTGTGAAAATAATACTTTTAAGTGTAGGCCAAACAATGACGTCAAAGCTTCGTGACGTAGGAGTTGTTAGGCTTTCTTTATCTAGGAGGTGTTGGTTTAGCCAACGCCTCTTAGATATAGAAAGCCTTACAACTCCTACGTCACCAAGCTTTGACGTCATCATTGGGCCTACATTTAAAAGTTTTATCTTCACAAAATGAAACTATTAAAAATTTCTGGTGAATGCTACGAATATTAGAAAATATCTTAAATTAAACATTAAAATTAAAATACCTTTCGCATACAAAATTTTTCAGTATGACCCACTTCCATATCATATTATCTAATTAGTCATGTTTAAAAACTGCCATTTATCGTAAAATTATTTTTTTTTATCCCAAATTATTAAAATATTACTATCCATGGTTAAACTCACCAGAAATTTTTAATAGTTTTATTTTATGAAAATAAAACTTTTATATGTGGGCCAAATGATGACGTCAAAATTTGATGACGTAGGAGTTGAAAGACTTTCTCTATCTAGGAGGTGTTGGTTTAGCGGTGGGCGGGAAAAGGCGCACAATTTTGAAGGGTTTTATTTTTTTGGATGAGTATGTGTGTGTGTGTGTGGGGGGGGGGGTGTAAGGAAGGAGTGGGCATCCGAAAGAGAGCCTTTTGGTGAAGTGAATTTTTTTTAAGTATTTGAAATTTTTTTTTGTATCATTTTTACACTAACATGCTTCATACTCTGAATGCCCCCCCCCCCACAATAGAAACACTTGTATTTTCACTTAGCCTTCAGTTAAATACTGGAGGAAGAGGGAGGAGGGAGGTGAGGGCATTCACAATTGAGTACCAAGGGCGGATTAAAGGGGGGGCGGAGGGGGCGACCGCCCCCCCCGAGAAAAAAGAAATTAATGTAAAAGATCCTATTTTACTTCCATAAAATGGACGTATATGTCAATCTTCTAACTAACCGCCCCCACCGACAAGCTAACCGCCCCCCCCCCGACAAACTTCCAATAATCCGCCACTGTGAGTACTGAGTTGTCAAGGTGTTTGTCAAGGTCACGTTCACGTTTTTCCAAGAAGCACAAAGATAGAACTGTGTGTTATCAGAAATAGCCCCCGGGAGAAGAGGGTAGGCAGTGTGAAGGAATATACTCTCTTTCTTCGTCGCGGGTTGATGAATGACGGATAACACATCCGGTCACTAAAACTCGGGGTTTAAAACGGGGGTTGCGATGGGTGAAGGGGTCCTTCTTCCGAAGGAAATATCCGAATACATCTACAGAATGGATGAAATCATTTTTATCAAAACAAATAGGGGAAAATCTATGGTAGTGCTGAAATGATTGGGGGGGCACGTATCTCCCTATGCCCCCCCAATTTCGTACCAAAATCAGTTAAACAATAATTTGTTTAAAAATCTAAAACAAACAGCATGACAATCTCTGTGTGTGGGGGGGGAGGGGGGGCATGTGTCCCACCTCCAAACTTCGTTTCAAAATCTTTTTTTTTTTAACATTTGTTTAACGGGTCATTTTAACTGTTCCATTTAAAATGCGAACAGGAACTCCAGTCTGTGTCTTTGATAAAATATTTTTTTAAAAAGTTCACTGTCAAGGTTGCTTAATTTAAACAGGGTTACTTTTTAAGCGCTTGGTTTAAACAATTTTTCTCATTTCCAATCTGCTGTACTGGTTTTAAATTATTTCTAAATATTAGGGTTTCTTTAAAATATTTTTTTTTTTTGCGTGTTTTATTTTTCAATGCAATACAAGATATTTTATGAAAAAAAAAAGTTTTATTTGGTGAACAAAAGTTAATGACATTTTCCCCTTTCTTAATTGAGTTGTTCTCACAGTTTTACATCAAGTTATAATAACTGTTTTAACAGATATTTTTTCCTTCTTGCTGTATTTTTTTCATATATGAAGTTCAATATTCGATAACTTATCCATTTAGTTTTCTCTATATCGTCATTCTTGCTTCTTTCAGCAATTTCTTTTTAAAGTTTTAGAGTTTACTGAGTTTTGTAAAGTACAGAAAGAGCTTTAGAAGATATAAATTTAACTTATAAAGCTTTAAAAAATATATTTTGACCTTTTGCATTATAGTATAAATATTTTTTTTACTAATTTCATAACAATTTGGTAAACGGCTGAAGTGTATAGCTCTAGAGTTCCTGCCTACCGCACGGCTGTTTCTCCAGACGCGTCAGAACCCCTCAAAAAGTCCTCCGCCCAAGGCATACCCTAATTAAGCAGACATGCTTCGTGTAAATCTGCCTTAACCACAAAACAAAAATAACTTTCTTGATAATTTACACAGCAAGTAAAAGTTTTAATATTTTTAATATTAAATAAAAATCATAATCACTTTCAATCCCTATTATAGAGGGTCCCTAAAAAACACTGACCTAGGATATACTTCTTTATATATTGACCTTATACATATAGAATTAATTATAAAGTTATTTTATTGTGGTGAATTAAAACTTTCAGGAGATTAAATGTAAACAAATACAAACTTTTAATTTTTATAAAGCCCTCTTACAAAAATTTCCAACTAAAATATGCCTCTGTACATTAATGAGGTGATGTAGAAAGTTTCAGTTTTTCTCATAAAAAGGCTTGCATATATATTTAAACAAAGTTGGTGAGGGGGAATAAGCTTTGCAATACTAATAATGGTAAAAATATAATTATTAAAACTATTCCAACAAAACTAATTAAAAAGTAATTTTAATTACAGTTATATATAGCCGATATTTTACATTTTAAGAAATGAGTTTTAAATCATTTTTAGCCAGTTTCCTTTAAAAAGGGTTTTTCTTTTAGAATTTAGAAATGAAAATTTGTTTAAAAACATTGCACTTATAATAACATTTGATTTAAAAAGTGTTTTTTAAGGAAGTTTTTTTAAAATTGATTTATTAATACCATAATTTAATTCTGAAAAAAAAGCATGTCTAAAAAAAGTAGTAATATTTAAATTAAATACTTTCAAAATAAAAATATTTATATACATATAAATCATTCATTCTAAGAATTATTATTTAAAACCAAAGAGTTAACAAGATAAATTAGCATGAATCAGAATAAACTCTTGCATTTATAAAAAGAAAACCAGTAATAATAAGCCATAGCTGATTACAAATCAGACTGAATGTGATAACATATTACAGAGAACGTGCATGTTAAATCTGTGAGAGTTTTAGATTCTATTTTTAGGGTTGCCTGTTGGGTGAGAGATGGTATTTACATTTTTCGAAACTGCTGTAATTTTTTACTGAATCACTAGTTCTGGACTTTGTATTAAGAATACAAACAAATTGAACAATCAGTTTATTGAAAAAACGCTGAAATTAGTATTAATGTTATTATTACTCCTTTGTTTATTTTCTATTTATTCTTTAATCTGGAACAAGGAGTTTCTGTAGACATGGGCGCCGGCAGAATATTTCCCAGGGGCGGGGCAAAGACTACTCAAGGGGGGGGGCAAAGACTACTTCCATGTTGGGTTACCATGTTGGAAAGAGCAAAAAAGCAAGGGAAAACACTGCATACAAAAATCCAGGGGGGGCATTGCCCCCCCCCCACTTGCCCTATGCTGCCGGCGTCCATGTCTGTAGAATCTGTAGGGTCTAGGCCACTGTTCTTGGAAATGTTGTCTGAATGACAATTTTCAATAGAGATAAATACAAAATACACTAATGTACCTCTGTTTACGCCCTTTTGGACGCCCACTTGTTCCTCACATTTTTTTGAATTCATGACCCCCCCCCCCCTCTTCTCTTCACAAAATACAAACCCATTCAATATTGTGCGCTATTTTCCGGGTGCGCTTTTTTCCGGTGCGCTTTTTAACGTGATTCGGTTTAGCAGACCACCGGAACACTGTCCTGTGGCCCGAGCTATAGGAGGACTCGCGAGTGAAGAGGAAAATTATATATCTATTTTATATTTCAAAATTTCATTTAAAAAATGAGGACTTCACTAATGATTTTTAAATTTTCATTTCTGAAGCTGAAGAATGTAGTTTCTATGCAGGGGGCATTCGGAACTCATTACTCTCCGAACATGTAAGGGGTAGTAGACAGAACGAAGATGGTTCAGAATAGCACAGCAATGTTGGTTGGAAACGTCGTTTTCACGCACTTATTAATATTCACTTCGGAATAACAGTGAACATTACGATCATGGTTAGTCAAAAACTGTTTGGATCTTCCGCAGAAAGCACCGACTAAAATTAATTGGTAACAGGATTGGTCTTTCAATCACCGATTACATCCTGATTATTACAGGGTTTATTATTAACCCTTTGAGGCGCAACCCTTTCCCAATGCTGAAAAAAGGGCAGACGTTGCCATCGCTCGACTTAACTACCAGCAAGATGGCGGACGATCGAAACGTTCATCGCGTGCCACAGATCTAGAGACCCTTTTTTGACGTCAGCTGGCTGTGCGCGGCACAGCCAGCTGCGTCAAAAAAGGGTCTCTAGATCTGTGGCACGCGATGAACGTTTCGATCGTCCGCCATCTTGCTGGTAGTTAAGTCGAGCGATGGCAACGGCTGCCCTTTTTTCAGCATTGGGCAATCTATCCAGCTGTTCTCGCATTCTTCCATTTTTCAGCAGATGTCAGTGCTGTTAAAAATAATCGTGACAATTTTTTTACGGGAAATGACGTGCTAAAAAGTAAAGGATTCTCGTGGAGCTATGTCACCCGCAACTATTTTTATAGAAATCAAATCTATTCTTCGTGACTGGCAACAGTCAAAACGTTAGAGTTGGATGTTCCCAGAGCGGGAACACTGCGCGTTAAAGGGTTAAATTGTTTATTAATGTTGCTATTAACAGGTAAATGAAAAGGCCGTTTCCGACCCGAAATTCCTGTGTGTTGTGTTTAGAATTCAACAATTTTTTTTTAATGAATAGACTGTCATTTTTAAAATCAAATAATAAGTCAACACTACTTTTATTGGTGCGTTTTTAAATTTAATTTAACAAAAATGGGTTACAAACAGCTTTACAAACGAACCCCCCCCCTCTAAATTTGCTACTTAAAATAGTACGGTGGGGGCCCTCGCAATACACGCCTTGCCCACTGCTAATTTTTGTCTTACCCTGCCACTGGCCTCTGATTACTGAATGAGTTCGCAAGTGTTCTGATCAGCCGAAACTGGTTAGTTTTCGGAACGCACACACCGACCGGAGCAAGACGTGCCATCTCTGGCGTAGGTGTCATCTCGCACGAAACTCGGGGGCTGCACCAAGGTCACGTGATTTGTCTCGTCCTCGCCTTCCGCGACCTTCAGGGCAACCTGAACTAATTAGCCACAAAAGACGTTGCTCAATAGGTTAGGTCGACGTACTCTGGCGTGTTCTCTTTGGAGAAAATGTTGCAAATCCCTTGTTTATGCACGTGCTGCATTCTTGTATGAATGTGTCTCTTGGGGCTTTGTTCATTAATTTCGGAAGCTCCTTGAATTTGGAAATTGAATTCTGTGGCAATGTGCTCTATATAGCGATTTGTTATCATACATTACGATTTGAAAAGAAATGTAGGACTTACGCCTTAAGTTTTTTGTATAATGAACATAAACGTTTTTTTTTTTTTTTTTAACTTTGGCATTAGTTGTATTTTAGTTCTAAAAATTAACGAGCTTATTGTGAGCTTCCATACTGAAAGAACTATCAACTTTTCGTAAAAGAAATCTTACTGCTGTTTATCGCCTATATACTTGAATTTGTAGCTAACTCGAAATTTATTTTAATTAAACTGTAGAAACGTGTCGACGATTTGGCGATCACCGGCTTATAGTAACTTTAACCGTCACCTTTTTAAACAAGGCTTGTTGGCTTAAGGAATGAGCTACCCTATGTAGGCCGAACTAGGCTTGCAATTAAAAATTGGTATAGCAGCAATATTATGATTCTGGATGCTCATCATTATTTTATAAAATTTATCATTTCTTAAATTTATGAAGATTTACTACTGATTAAATATTATTCTAAAAATTTGTTTAGAAATTGTGATTGCAGTTTCAATTTCTCAATTCACATAATTTTAACTGTTGTTTCAAAGATATATTTTAAGCGATGATAGATTTAATAAAATGATGAGGAACCACAATCTTAATTTTGTTTTACAAATTTTCATTTTACACCGAAATCGGCTGCTACCGGATGACTCATTTATTAGGCCGCAGGCCTTATCTGTGAAAGTCTTCACCAGATTTTTGTAGTACACTGCAAAAAATATTCCTGTAAATCAACAGAAAAAGTCTGGCAGCAAAAAGTTGCCAGAAATATTCTGTAGGCAGAAATTTTCTGTTGCCAGGAGCTGTATGTTATATGACAGAAAAATTCTGTTCCCTACAGAAATTTTCCGTATACATATAAAAGTCGTTTCCAAGCAGCGTTTTACAGTTGATTTCTGTATACAGAAACTATCTGTAAGGGTTATAGAATCTTTCTGTTGAATAACATTTATTACTGTCGACAGAAAATTTCTGTATACAGAAATTTTCTGGCAACTTTTTGCTGCCAGTAATTCTTCTGTATACAGAAAATTCCTGTATACAGAAATTTTCTGGCAACTTTTTGCTGCCAGTAATTCTTCTGTATACAGAAACTTTCTGTACACAGAAAGATGTTACATTCTGGCAACATTTTGCTGCAGTTTTTCTGTTAATTTACAGAAATAGTATTTTTAGTTATTTCATATATTACTATCGTATTTCTCCAAATGTTTAAATTTTTTTATACACATACTTTTAAAAAAATTAATAAATTTACAAAAATATAGTAGTAATACATAAAATAAATATAATACCAGTAAGTAGTTTGGTATTATATTTATTTTATTATTACTATTATATTTTTGTAAATGTATTAAAATTTTTAAATATATGTATAAAAACATTTAAACATTTGGAGAAATATAATAGTAATATAGGAAATAACTAAAAATACTATTTCTGTAAATTAAGAGAAAAACTGGAACATCTTTCTGTAAAAGTAGCCATATTTTATAAATAAGTAACATTACCAGCATAACTGTTGGTGGCCTTATGATGACATGTAAAAGTGCTTAGTTCATTTACTTAACTTTTTGTGACACAGACAACCACAGACAAACAAAATTAGAAATATTTCTGACAAGAATAAAAATTGATTTTTCTTTTTTTAATCACTGAATCTGAACTTTGTGTTCAAAATCTGTACTTAGAGATATAAGTATACTCATACTTTAAAATAATCTTAATAGACACAAATAACTCTTCAGTTCAACAGTAAATTAAAATATTAAAGGTCTGAATTAAACATTCTGTGTGAGTAATAATTGAGAGCTGTTTCAAGAACACTAGTACTTACCGGAGCCGCAACTACTGTATACGACACCTGGGGTCAAACCTTAATTAGGGTCCCCCTCCCAAGGAGCGATAATTGATCTTGGCACCCCCTTTAGCACAGCACCCGCATCATGTGCCCCACTTATTTCAACAAGAGAAATAAGCATTCTTTTCCCAGGAAAAGATAGGAGGATGAGTGTATTTGTAATGAAAACTTTTACATATCATTTATAATCATGCCATTAGAGCTCTAAAGCAAAAAATTATCTATAGCAGAGCTTGACAACCTGCAGTCTGTCTAAAAAGGAGAAAGAAAATGAGAGAATTTTACACTTTTCCTATCATTTTAGAAATACACAAAGTATTCGATTTCCAGTATAATGAAACATTGTTGAACTCAGCAGCAGATCAAGAGAAAAATATGGGGGGAGAAAACAAATGCTGAAAATTTCACCTTTTATTTTCCTGCATGCTTATTTTATTTATTTACTGTTTTTTTTTTCTTTGGTTAGAATCTGGCAACTAAATAATTGTTTTATAAATAGTTGGCACTAAATTGCAGGATAAAAATTTAAGCATAGGTATCCTAATAGTGAAAAACAAATGAGGAATTATCCAACATCAGAGAGCATTTTCTCTGCTCTGCTAGGGTTCATTTTTGAACTACACATTTTAGAAAGCAACACAAAAGCGATCTTCTTGCAAAAATAATAATAATAATTCTTATTTATATAGTCAAACTTGAATAATTCAAAGTTGAAATTTTGAATTGATCATGCTCGAGTTATCCAAGTTTTGCTGTAATAATGAAAACTACACTCAATACTTTTAATCTTGTTCACTTAAATTAAAAATAACTCATTTCAGATTCTATTTTAAACACTACAGTTACAAGAATGCATTGTTGCCATAAGTTGTTAAATTGAACCATTAAAGGAAAGTCACTTCTAGAAAAACTCTTGAAAATAAATGAAAATGCATAAATATAAAACAAATAGAGCATTAAAAAATAATCTGATTTTGAATGCTATTGTAGCTATTTTGCATTTTTTTTTTCCCCAAATGTGTAGCAACAGAGTTTTCAAAATTATCTGGAACCACACATACACTTTACTACTAGCATAGGTAGTGACGCCTGGTATTCTCGGAAAAATCCAAACAATTTAGACTTAAAAGTTACAAAATTAGTTAATTAAAATTATTAGCTACACTGTAAAAAAAAAAAAAAAAAGAATTGGATGTGTTACCTTAAAATATGGGGCAGCTCTTGTATTTTAAAATTGCAGGAACGTTTCTGCACTAGGCGGGTACGGTATTTATAAATGTTTCTGCATATTTTGGAAAAATATTTAAATATTTTCCAATTTTTTTTTTGCAAAGGTTTCCAGATAAAAGGTGAATAGATGTGTAACATTTCAGTATATTTCGGGGAAAATATTCAGTAACCCCTCTTTTTATTTCACAAAGGTTTGCGAATTAATATGCAATATTCCTATTAATAAATTGAATTTTATTAATTTTAATGAGTTTTAAAATAAGTGTTTAACTTATGACTGCTTTTTTTGCAAAAGAAAATCTTAAAATATGAAAAAGTAATTTTTACTATAATAAAGTCATAAAAAAAAATCTTAATAAATTACAAATCTGATCGTGGTTCCCTGAAATTTGTCATACTAAAATTGTACATTGGATTTCTTTTCCCCCTTTATGAATCTCAAACAAAATAAAAGGTTCTTTATAGAACCTTTTTTTTGTTTGAGACAGTTTTCAGAGAGGGTGAAAAAATATTATTAGCTTACTTTCGGCAGTTCATTTTATACTTAAGAAAAAAACTGGAATAACTCCACTGACTTTCCGAACTCTTGATCCTTACCAAGCATTTAAATAAATTTAATCAGCTCAATCAAATGTAGTATTCAGACACTAGTGTACTTCAAATAATTTGAGTGTATAGGCCGCAATGTATAAGAATAATTTTTTGTAGCCCTATATAAAAAAAAAAAAAAAAAAAACTGCAAGCCCTCCACATACTAAAATCTATACAGTGTGCAAGACAGTGACCTATAACACGCGTACCTAATTGAGCACTCTTTAGATGCTACTACACTTTCAAGAATTTGTGCCATAATGTATAAGAATATTTCGTAGCACTGTACTTAACATCTGTGCTCTACCCACATCAAAATCTATACAGGTTGTGTGACTGTGACCTATGAACTTTTATTAAAATGCACCATTTAGGCACTACCGCACTATAAATGATTTGCATCTGTAGGCCATTATGTATGAGAATTTTTTTTTTTTTTTTTTAACCCCGTGAACAGTGATCGCAACAACACCTCTAGATGTGAATACACACCTTAGAAATTTCGGAATATATGTTTTTACGCATTGCTTTTCCATATAAAATTAGGTATATTTTGATAAATAATTATGATTTGCTGATTTTAAATTTTAAAAATCAATTTTTGTACTAGTTTTTGTTGAACTGATATTTATGTACCTAGATATAAAAATCAGTTATTATTTATGTGTCAAATGCTATTTAATTATGTATTTGAAAATTTAGCATGTTCGTTGTTTTAATTACTTGTTTGGAATAGAAAATACTTCTAAAAAGGTTAAGGAGTATTTTTACTCATCTGAAAAAATCCTAGATGGATCACTGCCCATGAACAAATTATCAGCTCTATGCACACCAAAATCTATGCAGGTCATGTGATTGAAACCTATAACATACATAACCAATTAGCACTCAATTGAATGCATCATTCAGACACCAGCACACTTCAGACACTAACACACTTAGGCCTATAGATAGAAATGAAGAATTTCTATCCATAGGCCATAAATTTTTTTTGTAGCCCTGTAAAAAATTTATAAGTCATATATACACCAAAATCAATAACGTTTGCATGGCAATGGTCTATAAGATGCATACCAAATTTGAGCTCAATCGAATGCACCATTTAGGAGCTATCGTGTTCACTCATACACACACAGATACATGCTCAAAAAGTTAAAAAACATGAAAAAAAATTTTTTTAGTAAAAGTTTTCAACAAATTATATATGCCATAAAGTATTTTATTTTAGAAAAGTAGTATATACATTACAAATTATCTTTTCTAAACATTAATGATGCAATACAGATACACAGGACTTCTCTCTGCAAGTAAATTGATACATTTCCTGAAAAAAAGAAAAAGTAAAATCAGATACATTTTTAAATATATTTGATAAATTTGCTGGACGATTCCACTGTTAAATGTGCGACATCTGTAAACTGCTTTTCTTTAACTCCTTTTTCATAACTCAGCATTGAAAAATCAGGTATCAATATTATCTTGCTTTACATCCTTTTATAAAACGAACATATACACAATAAATATAACTATCTGCAACATTTTATATTTAATTATTAATTTTATAAAATTTGTAACATGTGTGAAAACTTATGGGTAACACACAGACATTGGAACTGTCCTGCTCAGCAAACTCCTAAATAAAAAAAAATATTTCATTTTTATACTCTATGACACTATAGGTTCCCGACCATATGATTATGTCTTTGGTTATAGTGAGCCTCTGGGGAGCAGCAAATTTGATTTGAAGTCACCCCTGCAGGGAGGGCGAGATTTTGGAGATTTAACAGGGATGAGAATACACAAATATGAAAAAAGAGGAAAAGTGCGTGAACGTAATTTCGACTTCGAGCAAAGTTCAAGCGCGTGATGCCCATTTTTGATATACTATATATATATATATTACAATTATTTTATATCAACAATATATATGTTACAATTATTTATTAAAATATTTTTATTTAAATTATAATTTTTATTATCTTTAAAAATTAAAATTCATAAACATTTATGTTCAATTTTAGATGCAGAACATTCAATAATGAAACAGAGGTTATCATTATTTAAAGGATGATCTTAATCAATTTTACAAAATCTACAGTCAAGACAAAATCCTAGCTTTACAAAACAATTTTACTTTATTCTTTTGAAAGTGAATGCAATGTAATTTCTAGGAGGGGGGGGGGGGAGAATTACCTGATTTTCTATGAACTGTCTCTCATGAAATTCCAGAATGTCATTAAATATTTCAAGCTTCCATAGATTTACCACAATTCCTTATAAAATAACCCAAGAACGCAGAATATGGCACAGCAAAAGAAATATATATCCAAAATGTTAAAAGTAATTTCAACTTTTCTCTTACATCAGACAATAAAATCTATCCTGAAACTTTAAAAAGTTAACACTAACAAAAATACATAGATATTTCAAAAAATTTAGGCCATATATGTTCCCATTAAAAATCTGCTGAATGCCATCTCATTTACTTTTCTCTCTCCTAACAAATGGGAGAGGGAGGAGGGAAAAGCTGACTAGTTATATACCTGCCAACAACTAGGGTACAAAACACCTTAGTTTCACATAATTATAATGCTTAAAAATAATTTTTAAATACAAATACTACTTGCACAATGTATTAGTTTAGCAGTTTTGACAACTACTGATGGCTTAAATCCAGTTATAGTGTTAAATTAAGAACTCTCCCTTCCCTACTTCTCATAGACTATTTAAAAGTACTTTACTGCTAAGTTGAGACATAAGCATATCGTCGGGCAGAGGGGGTGGGGGTGGACGGGGGGCGTGTGCCCCCCGGAACTTTGTTTGAAAAACCATTCATTCCAAAACTTTTTTTTTTTTTTAACTTAAAGAAACATACCTATTTTTACTTTAGAATATGCTATGTGCGCGCTCCCCCACGCACACTTTCAAAAAAAAAAAAAAAAAAAAAACAACCTTGCGTTTGCGAGATGCTAACGCCTATGATTTAGGAAGCCAAATAAGAACCTACGATTTAATATAAACAATGTTTTCAATTTAGAAGGAGGAACATTATTAAATAAATAAACGACTGTTTGGAAGGTCAGGTCAACGGCAGAGGAGGGAGAGAGAGAGAAATTCATTTCTTTTAAAGTAAACAGTTCTTTCCTCTTCCACTGGACGGGCCAGCTGTTATGCTGACAATGCATAATGCGTGCATCGGAGAATAATTGTTTGTTTTAAGCTTGGCATGTTGTGGGATTTATCTGATGCCTCAAAATTAATTCACTACGAAAGCAATTAAAAAAAAAATGCAGATTGTAAAAAAGTCTTAATTGTGATTTTCTTTGTTTATTTCCGCAGCGTTAATGCGGTTTATGATATCCAAATGATTGCTTTCCATAACTGAGGACAGAAAACCGCAAAACGGATCAAACCACAACATGTAATAAAATTCAGCGCTTCCGCTTATCGAAAGGAACAAACTTCGCGGATTGTCTTTCGACTTTTGATCTCCTTATTGAATATTCCCCATACTTCTTCGATGCGCGCATGCTTAGCAAGTTGCAGCGCTTCCATTGGCTTGGAGGAGTGGATCATAAAGGCTTCTCCTTGGATTCCAATCCTGCAAGATTTTTGAATACGCAATAAGCATGGCCGAAGACGAATACGTGTTGGGGCTAGCAATACGGTCTTGATATCGGTAAGCAAGATGTATTTCGGCGAATACATCTTTAAAAAAGAAAATTGCACTGAAAATATTTTTAAACGCGGAACTTAAACACACGAAAAAGCGGAAAGTAATGTCTTTTTAAAAACGCGGAAAATAAAAAAAAGCAAAATACGCGGAAATAACCAAACCGCGGAATTCCGCGGATCCGCGGAAGATTCTCATCCCTGTTTAAGGCAAA